>OW152822.1:14576343-14837178 GCA_933534255.1 Iphiclides podalirius
TTAATTTCTCCGCCAGGACGAGTGCCAATCAGGTTTGCTTCTCCACGATTTATCTCAAGTAAATATTTGGCGTAGTCAAGTCTGGTTTAGTGTGGTGTGGTGATGCCACCTTATTATAAGGTGGCATCTCATCTGCAACCGGTGTTGCAAATGTCCGTGGGCGGCGGTTATCACTTAACATCAGGTGAACCGCCAGCTCGTTTGCCACTTTTTCACTTTATGAAAGATTTGTTTCTTTCGACATTTCAGACTCAAGACATAATAATGTCGAAAGTGGATCGGAGGCGCAAAGGAGTATTTGGGCCCTCAATGGGCAAAAAGGTAAGGCGTGCTTATTTTTGTTTTTTTTTTCAAACAATTGTAAAAATTAGACTATGTGTAAAAACGTAAACATATTTAATACACATTACTTGTGTGAACCTATAACGTACCGAGAGAGTTTAGTAAATTCAGAATGGTTCTTTATTGAAGGAAAATCCAATTTCAAACCCTGTCTCCTGGAGGGATGGCTTCTACCATCAGTGCGTTGGGAGTCACCCATGGTTCTTCGTAATAGGCAATTGCCGCTCTGGAATCTGTATAATTCACCCTGATGGCTGCAGATGTCCTGTCTCCCTTCCCACGTTATTTGTTATTTGATAAGTTCTTAGGCTACCTTCTAAACATTGGGCCCCGGCTACCTCACCCACCAGAGGAAACGCGAAAGTTCTTATACTTCTACTTCACGCCGGGCCTCTGTGAGGTCGTGCTATTTCTACAGATGGACCTGCCCATTCAAGAAACAGCAGAAATATACAAAACAGCAACCCTATCACTGGGCCACTCCAATTTATTCAATAAAGATATTTCAGGAATGAGTATGGTAGCCGTCGCCGAATGAATTTATATTCTATTTACAGTGTGTTTTATTCGTGGATGACTTGAGCATGCCACAGAAGGAACAGTATGGCGCACAGCCGCCTCTGGAATTGCTGAGGCAGTGGATCGACCACGGTCACTGCGTACGACCTCAAGGATAAATCTCGACAGGAGGTTGTGGATGTGGTTAGTAGGTTCATCCGTTCAAAAATCAAAGTACAAGTCAATGTATCTTTTATTCAATATAGGCTTAACTTCAGCTGTTATTGAACGTTAACAAAAAATCTACCACCGGTTCACTAAACTAGACCTGCACAGAGAAGAACCGGCAAGAAAAAAATAACAAAAAGATACAAGACTGCGGTCTTGTATCTTTTTTTTTTTGATGCAATTATACAAACTTGTTTAGGTATGAAATCAGCAGCAACCAGGGGTCTTGCAAGAGCAGAGCACGAGTCATTTCCAAACATTCTTGTCCTCAATATATTCTTGGACATTATAGTAGGCCCTTGTCATTAAGACCATTTGAAATCAGAATAAAACAGTTCAAAGTTCTAAATTAATTTAAACCTTTATACATGTATATAAGTTATGTTATGTAAATGTAAATAGGTAGAATAGATAAATACATGACCTCAAGGATCTCGACTGGGAGGCTGTAGCATTTTACCAAAAAGACAACTGGAAAGCAGGATAGCACGTACCAAAATAATAAAAAAATTCTGTATATCTAAGTTTCCTTGTAAGTGTATAAATAGGGAGAGCAGATAAAATCATGTGTATATCTAAGTCGAAGCTATGGGTAAAAGTGAAAAAGAATTAATGTGATAAGACCAATTTTGATGTTATAAAACGCAACTCTTATTCAAATATTAAATGATTTCGATATTGGCTTATTTTAAGCTCTTATTAAACTTCAAAACTAATCAACTAATTCAACTTATTAAAAACGTCTCCGCTTTTTTATGACTAAATGAAGCAGTTGTGTTGCCAACTGTAAAGAAGATGTTCCTGCGGATGTCCTTTTTCGCCAAGGTATAAATACAGCAACTAATGCACTGCGATTTCACTGTAGCTGTTCGCATCAGCGATGCTGCCGCCTGGCGGTGGCTCCAATCTGATAACAGCGCGGCTCACGCGCCACATGCTGCTGGTGACCCTGGACTCCTTCGAAGACAACACGCTGAACAAGATCTTCTGCACCATCATGGACTGGCATTTGAGCAAAGGTTTCGCGGATTCCCTGGTTCGTCAGGGCAAGGTACGATCGACCACCAGCGTTTATTAATAATTAATTTGCACTTTTCGTAATTTTAACAAAATAGTCATGTTCATGTTTCGTTTGATATATGTGCGAAATATTTTAATAGGTTTATGTATTTACATAACATACTCGTACGTAAATACATTATTTAATATGAAATGACTAGCTGCTGCCCGCGACTAAGTCTGCGTAGAATAGGCTGAAGGCGTAACATTCAGACAGAAAGACGTAAAAGATATACGTAAAATACGTACATAAATTATAGCCTTTGTCTTATTCTGATGTTTGATGTTTAATGTATAAGCTATATTATTGTAAAGTTTCATTAAAATCCATTCTGTAGTATTTGCGTGAAAGGGTAACAAACATCCATCCATACATACAAACTTTCGCGTTTATAACATTAGTAAGGATAATAAAGTTGAAGAGTTTGTTTATTCCAACGCGCTAATCTGTGGAACTACCAGTCGGATTTGAAGCAATCTTTTTGCATCTGATAGCCCAATTCTTGAGGAAGGTTATAGGGTATTTAACATCCCGCCAAGACCTTCGGGGATGAAGCAGAAAGGTTTTTCGTGGATAAAGTCGCACGGAACAGTTGCTACATTAATACATGCAGTGGAAATTTAAAAAATACGCCTTGATTCAGGCAGATCTCTTCCACGTTCATTCATTTCAACTAAATTCCCTTTGGCTACTGATGCTTTGTATTTTATCCTTTTTTATTTACATGTTTGTTATTGTTTATATACGCCAACATCATTCTAGTTTCGGGCGACTACTATAACAGGTTCTTTTCGTGTGTGTATAAATTAATTTTCAACGATAACACGCCGTCGACAGGCCGTTGTCTCAGCCACCATGGAGGTGTACAAAGCGGTGACCGTTCAATTCCTGCCGACCCCCAGCAAGTGTCACTATCTCTTTAACCTCCGCGACTTCGCAAGGGTGATCCGGGGCGTACTCTTGGTGCCCTCCACGCATTTGAAGGAGCTGCCCAAACTTGTGCTGCTCTGGATACACGAGATCTATCGCGTCTTCTACGACCGCCTAACGGACGATACCGACAGGTACGTAAATTCAGAGATTCACGACTTATTATTGGATTGATTTTACGTCTTTAAATATTTAAAAAAAAAGTAATTTAATTCTTTTCAACTGACGAAACGTGATGTGACGAAAAATCAAATTTTATAATATCATCCACACTAAACGAGTTGTTTACGCGTTGTTAGCCTTTAACGTGAACTTTCGGTTACCGCACTAATATAAATAAACGCAAAATAATAAACATATTTTCGCATTTTATAATGATATTTCTGTTTACCCGAATACTACACCAAATAAAACTAAAAGAAATAAAACCAATTGACGGATTTTGTCGCGTTCTTGGTCTGTCCCATAACCACGGGCTCTGTACAGGTTTTAAAATGTTAGGTATTAAGACAAAAATTAAACGCGATTTAGTTTTATCTAAACTTCTATAAAACCAATATTACCGTTTTATAAAACCAATTAAAAAATTAGAATAGGAATTACAAGACAAACGGTGAAACGTGTATCAAAGATCGGCCTTGTACCCTCTTCAGGGGGCGTTTGTACCAGATAGTTTACAAGTCCGTGTACAGCAACTACCGTGTGCATATGGACCAAGTGCTGACAGAGCTTGGCTACGTTCCTGAGGGGGAGAAATGCGGGGACAGACACGTGAACAACATATTCTTTGGCAACTACATGGAGCCCGACGCCGATCCGAAGATTTACGACCAGGTCGGTAATGTCTTTCTGTCTGTGTATCTGTTCGTCTGTCACCAGGCTGTATCTCATTGTTGCAACGATAGCAACACTAAATGTAACTAGCAATATTTCTACATTTCGTCGTTAAGTGAGGTAGCCGGGGTCCATTTTATTCATATGTGGTAGCGCATCGTCAACCCTACGGGTGTTGCAAATGATAATAGGCGGCGGTTATCACTTAACATCGTGGGAGCCGCCAGCTCGTTTGCCACGTTCTCAAATTTCCATATTTATACATAAACAAGAAACGGTCGTGTTTTCAATATTTGGAAATATACATATTTGCAAAACACGTTGCCAACAACATTATACTAACTTGATGTCGTTATCACAACATCAATCCTAAGTCCTCAGAAAGAATTATAAGATGATCAGGCACTTTTCATTACGTTTTTTTCGTGTCTTTCCTGATATGGTTTTCTTTGGATTTTTCATGACTTTTTTTAAAGCCTTCCATTTTATTTTCCAATTCATACTAAAGTGAAATACTAAATTACAATAATACGGAATGTATTAATAGATACAGGGTAGTATATAGTACATAGATTTGAGAAAGTTAAAAACTGTTTTATATAAAATACAAGCCTCAAGTTGCGAATAAAAATGGAATAATGTCTGTGATCGCCTGTATAACTACACAGTCAGCCTTATGCCGTCTGTTGTAGCATAAGCTGAGTTTCCACCTTTTGCCAAGGAGATTTTCCTTAATTAAATTTCTTTAATCTTCTTAATAAATTTATTCTTTTTTAAATCCCTAATATTGTTAATGTTCTTTTTTAAATTCTCTTTTTTATTGTTTAGCATTTAAATTTATTGTACAATCTATTTTTTCTTGGCAATAAACGATTATTATTATTATTATTAACTATGTGCAGGTCATGGACCTAGATGACATGGCGGTGAAAATGGAGTACTACCTTGAAGAGTATAACGTCGTTTCTTCATCACCGATGTCGCTGGTGATGTTCCGCTATGCGCTCGAGCACATCTCCAGGTGCACCAGGGTGCTGCTGCAGGACAATGGTGAGGAACTGGAGATTTCAGTTCGCAAAGAAATTTTTAAAAGGAATCGATCCGCGCCGTATGTTTGTGGTCAATGATAAACGTTCTTTAATGTGCAAAAGTTGATATAAATGATACAATAATATGTTGATATCAATGAAATTATGATTTGGAAATGGTTGCCGGTTGATGATGCATTCATCATAAATCTGTTGGTTGTTTGTGCCTAATTTAATTCAGATATAATTACAGTTTTGAACTTGCCAGTAGTTAAAAAAAACTGCTTCGAAAGTTAGTCGATTAGACTTATTTTAAATCATTTCGCTATTTCATTATTTTATTCAGGTTTTTTTTAGATCCGTTTAATAAGCTATTACATCACAGGGAAGCACATTTTCAGGTCAGCTGTTTATGAGGTAAAACTTTTTAAAGTTACAAATAAGTTTTGATTTTTTGCTTGTAGGCAACTTACTGCTTGTCGGTGTGGGCGGTAGCGGTAGAAGCAGCGCCGTGAAACTTGCCGCCAGCATATTGGAGATGAACGTTTTTCAGGTACCATTGATTTTTCAATGACGGTTGTCCTAATTTATATTTTGAACAAAATTCTAAGTAGCCAACAGTTAGAACATAAATAATATTTATGAAGAACTAAGATTTGTTTCTAATTTTTAAAGCCATTTCAAAGGTCTAAATTCATGTAGTAACTATCCCGTAATAATTCCGATTGCAATTGCAAATCATAACTAGAAAGAATGATAGAACAATTCTCAGGCGATATTAAAAGCATACACTCACTACTAAACACGAAACGGCATAGAATCCGTGAAATATCGGACATCTGTGAAATGAAAAGAGTTTTATGAATGACGCTAACGAGTTCTTCCCGCGATCAGATCGAAATATCCCGGGTGTACGGGCAGACGGAGTGGCGTGACGACATACGCAGGATGCTCATGAAGGCCGGCATCATCGGCAAGCCGCTGGTGTTCCTGTTCGCCGACAATCAGGCAAGTATGATTCAGAACAGGCGCCGGCTTTATTGAAAGGTGGCGACGCATCTGCGACCCTAGCGAGTGAGGTAACCGGGGCTCTTTATTAACAAGATGGCAATGCATAGGATGGTTGCGAATGTCCATAGACGGTGGTTATAACTCAACATCAGGTCAAATGCCAGCTCGCTTGCCATCTTCTTACATAAAGAAAGTCTGGTTTACGTTGCAGTCGTTGCCACAGCCGGGAATGTAGACGCATAAAATAAATTTCAATTTATATAAATAGGTGTTACAATAAAGAAGCTTACAGAAACTTATATGCCTTTTAGAGGCACTGCAATTTTTTTAGTGGACACTTCTCACTTCAATATTAATTAAATTAAACGAATTTTAAAGGGGGAAATATATACTTTTCTGTCCTCATCGCTCTAAATATTATTTTACAGAACAAAACGGATTTTGTTCTACTTAACAATTCAATTTGGTTGTAAACTTAGGCAAATCAGTTATATTTTTAATTTCATTGGATAGTTTACCGTGTAAGCTACGTTAAGTAACACATATACGTGTAGGATGTGGCGTAATTAATATTATATAATCTTTCACCAGAAGTTAAATAAAAGAAAACTAATCGGAACATACAAATTTGCCCTTCGTAATTGTTTGTGCTAATGAAAATTTCTCTTCTTTGAAAATTATCTAGATCATATACGAAGGTATGGTCGAAGACATAAATATGTTGCTGAACACCGGCGACATACCCAATCTCTACAACATGGACGATAAGGTCGAGATCCTGGACAAGATGCAGGCGGCCGTCAGGGATACTGTAAGATGACCCAGACTTCTTGCATTTCATTTTCTAGTGAAGAAGCAAACTTTAATAGCTTTATAATAACTGTTAATTCAAACTGTCTTTATTTATTATTTCCTGACTGATACACAGTTGTCTTGTGATCCCATTGTTTTCAGATTTAATACCGTAATACCATTGAAAACTTCAAGGTTATGGGCGTTCCAACATTGAATTTATAAGTAAAAAGGCCGTGTCGTTATCAATGAAATAGTGACATGTTCTTACTATTAATTTAATAAAACCGTTAATTTGTTTGACGTTTATTTCTATGAAAATGTACTCGTTAGTGTAAGCGGAATTTAACAATAACGGTTTCGCGGCCGGTTCACCTAACATCAGGTGAACGGCCTCTGTTCCCATAAAAAGACCTCATGCACATCGAATTCCGCCCTCGCAGGGCAGAAAAATCGAGACCACACCACTCGCCATGTTCGGGTTCTACGTGGAGCGCGTTAAGGCGAACCAGCGCATAGTGCTGGCCATGTCGCCCATCGGCGACTCGTTCAGGAACCGCCTGAGGATGTTCCCGTCCCTTATCAACTGCTGCACCATCGACTGGTGGGGACATAACCTTCGTGGCTAATTGCCCTAAATTCAAATATCTTCGTTCAGTATAGAAGCATTACACTTATTTATTGATTGTCAAAATACCACTACCGGTTCGGAAAACAGACCGGAGAAGAAACGGCGGAAGAAAATCAGCGAGATATCTTTTTTACCATTATTCGTATAAAAAATATGTTCACGACATATTAAAGTCCACTTGAACGAACCTGGAGCGATCTAATCATTTCCATAGCGTGTTATAATTTAAAATTTAAATGATGACTTTGTGACAGTTAAGGTATTGGCTTCGACGCTGGAGGTGGTGGATTCGATTCTCATACGGGTGTAAGTATTTGTGACCCACAGATAATCATTTGGGATCTGGACGCTTGTCCACGTGAAATTTATGTTTGCAAAACGTACTTACAAAATAGGATAATGTTTTATGTATATTGATAACTATCGACCCGCCCGGCTTCGCACGGGTGCAATGTAGTTTTATTATATGTATATTATGCATATAATAAAACTTCCTCTTGAATCACTACAATCATCCGCTGCGTAGTTTTAAAGTTCTAAGCATACACAAGGACAGATACTATGTAGTGATGTAAGGGCAGGGCCGGATTTAAGAGAGGGCAACCGGGACTACAGCCCCGGGGCTTCGACAAAAGAGGGGCCCCCACAATAGAGACTTTGGAAAAAAAATTTCAAATTCAGATTAGTAAACACTAGTAAACAACTTTTAATTTACGATAATTCTTGTTTCCGATTATATTTATGTTCGTTAACTAATAAAAGAATCTATCCATGCTTTCACAATAAATTATTTATTGAAAAACTCGACGGGAAAAATTTGGAAAATAATTTGGGGACAAAGCCATTTTTGTTGCCACGGGGCCTCCAGACTCTAAATCCGGCCCTGTTTAAGGGCAATGTTTATTTTAAAAAGGAAAAAGTAATCGCTAACAGGTTCACCGCGTGGCCGCCCGAGGCCCTGGAGCGGGTGGCGTCCATGTTCGTGAGCCGCATGAGCGACGTGGGCAAGCAGCTGCGAGACGCGTGCGTCTCCATCTGCCAGCTGTTCCACATGAGCGTCGTACAGCTCAGCGACAGGTTCGGTGTTTTAAAAAGCCGGCCAAGTGCGAGTCGGAATCGCGCACGAAGGCCTCCGTACAATTATCTATAAAAACTGCAAAAATATCACGTCTGTTGTATGGGAGCCTCACTTAATTTTTTTTTTATTCTTTTTTTTAGTATTTGTTTCGGTAGCGGCAACAGAAATAAATCATCTGTAAAAATGTCTAACTATCACGGTTCATGAGATACAGCCGCGTGACAGACGGAGACAAACAGACAGAGAACGGTAAAAGTCAAAAAATTGTTATTGAAACTGCGCATGAAGCTAACAGGCGCCTTGTTACAAAAAGTGTGCTAGGGTTGGTTAGGTTAGTTTCTAGTCTATTTTTGTTGACAATTTCGAAAAATTTATTGACATTTAAAGTAACAGCCTATAAATGTCCCACTTCTGGGCAAAGGCCTCCTCTGTACAGAGGTGAGATGCGGCTGCAGTCTTCAACTGACATGTCAGACTACAGGCGGCTTAAAAGGCAGATCTCCAAATACATGCGGCGAGACTTACGCAACTTCAATACAGCTCGTATTGAGGGTGCTATAGAGCGGAACCTAGGCTCAAAAGTCTTGGCCAGAGATCTGTCTATCGGACAAAGCCAACTGACTAAGTTGAAGACTGACAGCGGGGCCATCGTCTCCATTAGACCAGAGGTTTTGAGTGAGATTGAGAGGTTCTATGGACAGCTGTACACATCGTCGTTGGAGCCACATACATATGTGAGTAACGACCCAAGAGCAAAGCTTATCCGACACTATTCCGAAAATATCCCGGACGTTAGTCTGAGCGAGATTAGAATGGCTCTTAACCATCTTAAGAATGGCAAAGCATCGGGAGAGGACGGATTTACAGCAGAGCTTCTGAAAGCGGGTGGAGAACCGGTACTTGTAGTCCTTCAGAGGCTATTTAATTCCGTCCTTCAGGGTGGCACTACACCAGAGGCGTGGAGCAGAAGTGTGGTGGTGCTGTTCTTCAAGAAAGGCGATAACGCTCTCTTGAAGAACTATAGACCGATATCCCTTCTGAGCCGCGTCTATGTGCTGTTCTCAAGAGTCATCTTGAATCGTCTCGCTTCCAGACTCGACGACTTCCAGCCTCCCGAACAAGCCGGATTCCGAAAAGGCTTCAGTACCATAGACCACATACACACCTTGCGGCAGATTATACAGAAGACCGAAGAGTATAATCTGCCCTAGCCTATGTGGACTATGAGAAAGCCTTCGATTCTGTCGAAATGTGGGCGGTACTCCAGGTTCTTCAGCGGTGCCAAATTGACTGTCGGTATATCGAGGTGCTGAGGTGTTTGTATAGCATGGCTACGATGTCCGTCCAAGTACAGTCCAGTAGTACAAAACCTATCCAACTGCAGAAGGGTGTAAGACAGGGTGATGTCATATCCCCGATGTTTTCAAGCTTCTGGAAACTCTTCACCGCTGCGTTGGAAGATCATTTTATTTAAGCGCCTAAGCTTCTGGACTGGAAAGTTTTGTTACATTGACGAGGTATTAACATCAATGGCGAATACATCACCCACCTTCGATTTGCCGACCATATCGTCATCCTGGCCAGAATCGCTGGAGGACCTGGGTGCTATGCTCAATGACCTCAACAGTGTCTCCCAACGGGTGGGCCTTAAGATGAACATGGACAAGACGAAGATCATGTCCATGTCACGCCTATACCGGTTGTTGTGGGGAGCACTGAGCTCGAAGTTGTTGACGAGTACGTTTACCTAGGACAGTTAGTCCGGCTAGGTAAGTCCAACTTCGACGCAGAGGTCAATCGGCGAATCCAACTCGGATGGGCAGCGTTCGGGAAACTTCGGCAAATCTTTTCGTCGAATATACCTCAATGTTTGAAGACTAAAGTCTTCAATCAATGTGTGTTGCCAGTGATGACCTACGGAACCGAGACGTGGTCCTTCACTGCTGGCCGTATGAGGAAGCTCAAAGTCGCTCAGACAGCTATGGAGCGGGCTATGCTCAGTATTTCTTTGCGTGATAGAGTTCGTAACGAAGACATCCGAAGTAGAACTAAGATAACCGATATAGCTCAGAGGATGAGCAAGCTGAAGTGGCGATGGGCCGGCTATATAGCTCCTAGAACCGATAACCGTTGGGGAAGAAAGGTTCTCGAGTGGCAGCCTCGTACTGGCCATCGCAGTGTAGGACGACCCTACTACCTGGAGCCACTAGATGGAGTGACGACCTGTGCAAATGTGCGGGAAGTCGATGGTGCAGGTGGCTCAGGTACGATACTTCATTGCAGTCTGTGGGGGAGGCCTATGTTCAGCAGTGGACTCGAACAGGCTGAAATGATGATGATGATACAGAGGATATCAGCGCACAGTCCACCACGCGGCCCCACTGCGGATTGGCGGACTTGACATATCTTCGAAATATTTTTTTTTGTTATTATTTAGAAAATATGCAGGTTCCCTCACGATGTTTTCCTTCACCGCGGAGCACGTGATAATTCAGCACTTAAAGTTAAAAACATCATTGGTGCCGGCACCAGGGATCGAACTCAGGTTGCTCGAGTATATTGAATTAAATGCGAGCTCCCGGACACCGAGCTATCACGGCTATTCTTATTTGAAGGGTCACTCACTATACCCATACCCTGTCCCCAGGTTTTACACGGAGCAACGTAGAAAGGTCTACGTCACACCAACGAGTTACCTGGAGCTTATTAAGGCCTTCCAGAATCTTTACGCCTTAAAAGTAGATCAAATAACTAAATCCAGGATTCGGTGAGTAGTTAAAAAAATATTCTCAAATGACTTCTCATTCGCTATTTATAAATTTATGTTCATATATTTTTTACGCTTATTTGCACTCTTCAATATCTTCATCAATTAATTTTTTTTATTTCGATTATAGATCCTACAAATTTTATTTTATAGAATAAATCGAACTTTTCTTCTTTTTATTTAAAAATTGAAACATCATGTTCTAGACAACACACTGTACAACGTAAAGTTCTAGAAGCGTCAATGTAAACTCTTCTAGAACATTACGTTCTAGAAGCGTTTACATGCGGCATGTCGTGATGTCGCCAAACACGTTCTGAAGACGTTTGTAAAAAGTATGCCAATATTATAGCCACGACAAGTCGTTAAAGACTCAAGCGACCGCTTAGTTAGATCTATCAGCACGTACTATGGTTACGGTCCAACGCTGTGATGTCAGATTCTGACTGTACGTAGGTACGAAATGGGCCTCGAGCAGTTGGAGTTCGCCTCTGGGCAGGTGGCGGTGATGCAGCAGCAGCTGATAGACCTGCAGCCGCAGCTGGTGGACACCTCAGACCGGACCGAGAAGCTCATGATCAAGATTGAACAGGACACGGTTGTCGTGGAAAAGCAGAAGGAGGTATTTCTTCTTCTTCTTCTTCTTTAAAAAAAAAAAAACATTGCCATTACTTTAGGATAATATTATCCTGTGTTGTAATGACGTTTTACAAACATAAATTTCACACAGACAAACACCTAGATGCGAAACAACTATCTGTAACACAAATAGTTGTCCCGTGTGGGAGTCGAACCCACGACCCCTGACGCCCTAGCCAATACCTTGGCAAGACCCTGCTATTGTTAAAAACAGAAGGCGGCGTATATGAGTTACTGTGGTAGGGCCAGAACGCAGTTTTTGCAATCGAACCAATTGTGGGCTGGTCGAGGTCGGAAAACCAGTGTGAGGCCTTATGTTTTCGCGTTTAATCTGGTGTGTGAGGTAGCCCGGGCCCAATTTTTTAAAAATTGGCAACTCATCCACAACCCCTCTGTTGTCCGTGTTGTGTGGCTGTGAGTCCGTGAACGGCGGTAATCACTTACCATGATGAATCATCCACACGTGTGGCCACTTGTCACAAAGAAAAGAATAACCTTTTGTATGAGCGTTGATGTGATGGTATGAAAATGATCGGATTATTGCTAATTTATTAAAAGCAGAAGTCGGTATATTTTTACGAGGTGTGGAGTACACATTGGCCAGTAAAAGTCGTATCTCATAGAGACAGTCTTATCATGGTTGTGGTAGACAGGCACCCGAGCGCCTTCGAGGTGCTTTATTTCTGCGTTCAATACCGTCGACCTTAGCGCGCCTTTTATGTGAGAAATTGGCAAACTAGCTGGTGGTTCACCTAATGTGATGCGATGACCGTCCATGGACATTTGCAACTCCCGAAGTGTTGCCAACGCTTTGCCACATTCAAATATAGTGAGCAAGTAAAAGTGAAGGCACCGTTGTGCAGATAGTGGGGGCAGACGAGGCGCTGGCGAACGAGGCGGCCGCGGCCGCCCAGGCCATTAAGGACGACTGCGAGTCAGACCTCGCCGAGGCGGTTCCAGCACTGGAGGCGGCCCTGTCGGCCCTGAACACCCTCAAGCCGGCGGACATCACCCTGGTCAAGGCGATGAAGAACCCCCCGCAGGAGTCAAGCTGGTCATGGAGGCGGTCTGCGTCATGAAGGGCATACGAGGGGATAGGAAGATGGACGCCAACGGTGGGCAATATGCATTCTGAAATGAAATTATTTTGCGGATTTTATCGCGTCACGGACTCATGACAGGCCACGAAACCTGGAAAACGTTCGAAACTTCAGGAATTTAAAAACTAATTAAATTCGATAAAATAGTTTCGTGTCGCAGGAAATCAACATGTATGCATTCTGTTTGTATGTTAGAGGTCAAACAATTAATAAGGATTATTAGAAACAAATGAGTTTTATTCCACATCAGTCTGACCGTTTTTTTTTTCTTTTAATTTTAATTTGACACTGGCCCTCGCTTGACTGCCATCGCACGATGGTAAGTAGCGATGCAGCCGTTGATGGTAAGTGCGCTATCTCAGTAAAAACCTATTCACTCTTGCCTTGAAGACGCCTGGATTTGTCGTATGCTTATAAAGGCCACATAAGTAAGCAACAATGTAACTAAAATTACATTAAGAAAATATTTCAAGCTTAAATCTTTCAACTTTTAGTTATTTATTTTATTTTTATTTTTAAACTTCATGCACGAAACAGTACATAGGCGGACTTAATGATGACAGCATTTACTACCAGTCAACCTTAGGGTGGTACTGAGAAGTTGGAACTTTTGCGCGCCATTACAAATTGATAGTTATTATTGAAGTTCGAAATAGGACTGGAGGTTTAATGTTCGTGAATGTATCTTTTTTTTATAGGGAAGGCATACGAGGACTATTGGGGACCTTCGCAGAAGATGCTAGGTGACATGAAATTTCTTGAGAGTTTGAAGAATTACGATAAGGACAATATTCCACCAGCAATCATGAAAAGAATTCGAGAGAAGTTAGTTGATGTTTCAATATTTCACTGTTATATTCATCGGGACAGTCAAATGACGTCATTTGTCTTTCCATAATTCCTTATATTATCTTAATTAATATGTGAAGCAAATTTTTCGTAGCCGTTTATACGAAAATATAAAAGGGGTACGACCTTACACAAAAAGTATAAATTTTTTCTCACTTATAGCTTATATAGAAGGTGTGCAGATTGCTAATATTTCTTTAAAATTATGCTTAAAAATAAATAATTATGGTCGAATCCACCACTGGGGTCGCCCAGCTAACTAGCAAATATGATTTTTTCATATAATGCTATAGTTATAGCATTATATGCGTAGTTACGTAGTTACGTAAGTATATATAGCATTATATGAATATAAAAGTTCGTAACTATAACTATGTAATAGCCGTAATAGCTCAGCGCCGAGGAGCCCACTTTTAATACAATATACTCCAGAAACCTGGGTTCAAATTCCGATGCCGGCACAAATGAAATTACTAATTTGAAGTGCTGAATTATCACCTGCTCAGCGGTGAAGGTAAATTAGTGAGCAAACCTTTCGAAAACTAATTTTAACTAAAATTTCAAAGATATGTGAAGTCCGCCAATCTACAGTGTTGTCGCGTGGTGGATTATGCCCTAATTCGCTCTGTACAGAAGAGGCCTTTGCCCAGCTGTGAGAAATGTAAAGGCTGTTAATTAACTTTTTTTACAAGTATAACAATATGACTCAAAATACTTAATTAAAAAAAAAAAGATTGTTACATAGTTTTTAATTAGGCACGTCTCTAAAAATTTAATTATCGATACAGAATTACCCTCCCATAAGTTTGTTTACATAAGACGCATGCGCCTGTCGCATAGACCGAGCCGGTAAATTTTTTAAATTTTTATACATCAACTAACAAGAACTTCAAATACTATTAAAGTAATATAAACCTATAACTGAACAGGTGGTAACTTACTAACGACCTTACGTATTAATTAATTATGTAAAATTCGACGTTTCATAAGGACGCGCAAGCGTCTATTCGAATAAAGATATTTTCAAATTGAATTTAAACTATAACAAACTAATCACTTAGAACATGGAATGTAGCCAGTGTGATCTCGTTCAATGGGCAATCAACCACTGTATTGAACAATGCACGCTTTGAGGTACATCCCGGATCGGGAGTTCGACCCCGTGGTGATAGCGAAGGTGTCCTCGGCCTGCGAGGGTCTGTGCCGCTGGGTGCGGGCGATGGACGTCTACGACAGGGTCATCAAGGTGACCCTCCGACCTAGTTCTTTATTTTTATTTGGTTCACAAACCGAATGATACATTCAATAACAACTGTGTTACTACAACTAGTAAATGTATTCAAATATATGTATGCATTTTCTACAAAAGTGAACGGAGCTTTCTACATTACATCCCTAACACTTGAAAGTATACGCATTAAAACATCTTAAATACAAAATAAAATGAGAAAAAAAAACCTAATTCGTTCGTATATAAAAATAGTTTACCTCCAGAAATTCAGATCATGAATTTATCCTAACAATGCTGTAGTTTTTACATTTCGAAGCCGAGTGGTGAATATTTTACTCTCCTAGAAGGTTTTTTATACTATATCTTTATCCGCCAATACTTATCACTACAAATGGCTAGAAAACTTGAATTAATGGGAACCGAGACTATAGTAAAGATGAATCTTTTTTGTGTTATTGACACGTTTCCAACGTTGCATGATGATGGAATAGGTGGTGGCCCCGAAGAAGGCAGCTCTGGCGGAGGCCGAAGCGGAACTGCAGGTGCAGATGAACACGCTGAACGAAAAACGAGCTCAGCTGCAGGGAGTGCTGGATAAGCTACAGGTAAGGGAACGGCTCTGAACATGGTAAAAAAAGTAAAAGTAAAGTAACAGCCTATACATGTCCCACTGCTGGGCAAAGGCCTCCTCTATATAGAGGGAATCAGGGCATAGTCCACCACGCTGCCCCACTGCGGATTGGCGGACTTCACATATCTTCGAAAAATATTTTTTTTTGCTAGTATTTCGAAAACATGCAGGTTTTCTCACGATGTTTTCCTTCACCGCTGAGCACGTGATAAGTCAGCACTTAAAGTTAACTTCATTGGTGCTAGCACCGGGGATCGAACTGAGGTTGCTCGAGTATATTGAATTAAAGGCGAGCGCCCGGACACTGAGCTATCACGGCTCCTGAACATGGTAAATTATTTTATTTTTTCTGTGGCAAGTGAGCTTGCGGCTCACCTGATGGTAAGTGGCAACCGCCGCACGTGGACGTTTGCAACACCCGTAGGGTTGCAGATACGTTGCCATCCTATAATAAAGTGGATTCCGGTTACCTACCGCAGAGCTATAACATTGATACATTAACCATGTATAACATGATAAATTATGCATTAATATATTATCAGAAGACGTCTTATAAATATTGTCTTTAACAAAGATTTTTAATCTCAAAATTAGTCTGGTGAAAAATAGAAAAGCTAAACATTCATTGATATAAGAAAAAAAGTGGACCAGGTGGGTATAAAATAATAAAATGAATCTTAATATTAATAGATACAATTTCGGCGCCGCGGAATTAGAACCGGCGTCTGAAAAATACGTCTGGACGCTCGAGCCAAATATTTAGTTTAATAATTATGAATCATTGCCAACTCCTTTTGACAATGCCAGAGACTAAAAGCAAATCACTGGTCCTAACCTTTCTTCAATGCCAAAGGCTATAAACATGTTACTGGTCATAACCGTTTTAGCACGATGTAACACGCTTTGTCCCTCGCAGGCGCTAAACGACGAGTTCGCTGAAATGACGCGCAAGAAGAAGGGGCTGGAGGACGAGATAGACTTGTGCTCGACAAAACTGTCCCGCGCCGAGCAGCTGATCGGCGGGCTGGGCGGGGAACGCGACAGGTGGACGCAGCTGGCGTTCCAGCTGCAGCAACTGCTGGACAACATCATCGGTACGATGCAACCGCGCGGTGGACAGCAATTTCCAAGCGCCGCTGCTTACGCAAAACACTTGCCCTTGCCCTACTTTCTGCTTTATGCTTTCTTCTGTGAGGTCGAGGTGCTCCGAACGAGCCTGCCTCATGCAACAGAAGCTAATGCATGTTTCAAATACATTGACGCCTTTTGGGAGCAAATTCATCTCTTTGTACCGATGTCTAAAGTTATAAATGTAAAATTATGTTTGATACATTCCACACGACGATGGGCAAGATACCGACACGATTTCAAGTTGGATTATCTTTAAAACGTTAGTGAACTTGCGTTCTTCAGGAAACGCATCACAAAGAGCTAAGAATGAGTTTTAGATTTGTATTCAAACAAAACTACTGTGTTTGTGTTTTGTGGGCCAGTTGTACTAAGAAGTAATACTATGGCATAGAATACGGGTACAATATATTAATAATATTACTTTACCTACGGATATGTCGCCTGCAATCAGGGCCTGATTTCCCTACTGGCCAAGTAGGTCCGGGCCTAGGGCGGCAAAATTTAGGCAGCAAAACCTTGTTCGATTTTTCTTTCAGTTCAGTTCCGTATCCGATGTTCCGATGTTTCGTAAAAATTATAATAAATCATGCGGCCATACTGAATTTTTCGTATAATCATTTAGTAGGGAGGAGGCAATCTTGTATATGCCTTTGGCGACCAACGGATCAAATCCATCACTGCCTACAATTTGGTTTGAAATAGTCATTGTATCTATAAGAGGCGGTAGCTGAAATAATGATTTAAGGTGTTATAGCATCTATAATCTAATATCCATTTAATTCTTATGACGGAGGAAACGTGTATCCTAAATCTAGCTTTATTTGAGCATCTATAAAATTTTAACAAAGTTGTAAGCCATCTACGACTATAGTACGAGTATATACGAGTTTTTGTGTATCTATTGATAATATATTCATCAATTGGCATAATAGCAGCATCGAACAGTACATGTTAAATGAAAATAACTAATTAATTTTAGCGTCTCATGACCAAAAGGTTAGAAATTACATTTTACTTCTATTACCATTATTTTTTGTACTTCGTCCAGGGGATGTTTTGCTTTCGGCTGGATTCATCGCATATTTGGGGCCTTACACGGTGAGCTACCGGCGAGAGGTCATCCAGATATGGAACCAGAGGACCAAGATGCTTGGTGAGTTGACATTTAACCACAATTTGATCATGTCAACAGCAATAATGTAATGTAAATGTAAATTGTGTAATTGTAACCAAAACAAATCCGTATTTAAGCAGATTTTCGTATATTTCCCGGCTTAAAGAAACAATCGATTCCAATTAAGTGTGAACTTCGCCACCGCTAATCTTTAATGTTACTTTTACCTTAGTTAACCAAAAAATATTAGATATGTTCACAATAAAAATGTTAAATATGTTGACGATATAGTCGCAATGTAAGTTGCAAATCATTCTATAAACATTGTTCTTTACAAAAAAAAATATTATCTAAAAACCTTGCGTAGTGGTTTTTCAGCCGGATCGAGATGACGGTTTATAATCGAAACGGGAATCGAATCCCATAACCCCGGGGACACCGGACATTCTCTCAATAGGCACACCCTCGGGTACATCGCCCCTAACATAGTGAAACAATATTTAAGTGGGGCTCCCATACAACAGACATGATATTTTGCCCGTTTTATAGATAACGGTACGGAACCCTTCGTCCGCGAGTCCAACTCGCACTTGGCCGGCTTTTATGTTGATAATGCAGTGTTAATTGTTGCGTATAGACATTCCGTGCTCCGATACGTTTTCGCTAATATCGACCCTCGGTGAGCCGGTGGTGATCCGCGCTTGGAACATCGCCGGCCTCCCAGTCGACGCGTTCTCCATCGAGAACGGCATCATAGTGGAGAAGTCGCGCCGCTGGCCGCTCATGATCGATCCCCAGGGTGAGGAATCCCTTGAGGGTTTTCTTAATGTCTGTATTTTGATTGAGCAACTCTAATGTTATATATGAGCTGATACTTGAAAAGCAGCCACGGCTTTTGAGAAGTGATTGTAAAATGCTACACTCAGGGCCAGATTTAGAGGTCTGGAGGTTTCGGGGCAATAAAGGGGTGGAGGCCCCTTGGCCTGAATTATTTTCTATTGGTTTCTGTTAATATTTAATGTAATCATGTTTGTACAAAGTACTGTAGGTAAAAGTAAAAAGCGAAAAAAATATGAAAGGAAAAGTTGTTTACTATTGTTTACTGGTCTGAATTTGAAATTTTTTCTAAGTCATATTCTATGAAGTCTCTATTATGGGGGCCCCCTATCGTGGGGGCCCCGGAGCTGTTGCCCCGGTTGCTCTCCCCTAAATTCGGCCCTGCGTACACTTAGTTGTGGTGGAGTCTTACCGAGTTATATTATTTTGTTAATTTCATAACAAAATTCATACATGCGGGCTAAGTAAGGTAATGTTTTTATGTGAAAAGGTGGTGATCGAGCTCACGGTTCACCTGATGTTGAGTGATAACCGCAGGGTTACATATGCGTTGCCACCTTTTAATAAAGTGGGCCCCGGCTACCTCACTCACCAGACGAAACACAGAAGTGTAACACTTCCAATTCACGCCGGTCTTCTGTGAGGTGTCTTCTGGTCGTGGTACTCATCCGGACGGACCTGTCCATTAGTGCAACAGCGATAACTGCTGCTTGGCCCTACCACAGTGAGCAACGCTTCTGTTGATTCATATATGATGCTAATTCCAGGAAAGCAACAGTTTCTCAAAAGTAGTTACAAAATGTACCGGAGTCGTTCCGCTTTCAAGGTTGCAGATGTCCATAGATGGTAGTTGGAAGTCATATTCAATTTAAATAACGATAGTGTACGAACGAGCTTAATTATTCTTGTAATCATTTCATAACAAAATCCATCCATGCGGTAAATATTTTGCGACCTAAGTAAGGTATTAAACAAAATTGAAACCACGGTTCCATATATAATCCACGGTTAAGAATAATCATCATCTTAGTACTTTTATAATACGATTTTTATGGCTTTTTAATTTCCATTTATTAAAAACTGTTATAAAAATCGTAGAAAATGTCTTTTGAGATAATAAATTATATTGAATTAGTGCACATTCATGTATCTGCTGTGCTGGCCACAGACTCCGCTGCAGACACCGCTGCTACAATATTCAACACTATACTACACTTATGTGTATCTAATGCGTAGAACATAGAAGCTATTAAAATCCCGTCAATCCCCATGTGTTAAATTTTGTAGAAAAGGGAGCGAAAAGTTAGCGCCGCTGTGGGAATCGAACCCACGTCTTCGGGATTCGCGCCCGATTTTTCTACTAAAATTTTAATGTTTATTCTTAAGTGCGGAGATTAGCACTGTGAAAATTTAAATTTCTAACTCCCATCTGGATCCGGAACAGAGCAAGCCAACAAGTGGGTGAAGAACATGGAGCGCGAGAACCACCTGAAGGTGATAAAGCTGACGGACCCGAACTACACTCGGGTGCTGGAGAACGCGATCCAGATGGGCCTCCCGGTGCTGTTGGAGAACATTCGGGAACAGCTCGACGCAGTGCTGGAACCGGTGCTGCTTCGGAATGTGTTTAGGTGCTTATTACATTCATAAGATATACACTCATAACATCAGCCCTTTAAGGTTCCATACCCTAAGGGTAAAACGGGACACTATTACTAAGACTCCACTGTCTGTCTGTCCGTCTGCCACCAGGCTGTATCTCATGAACCGCGGTAGTTAAACTGTTGAAATTTAGTCACAGATTATGTACTTCTGTCGCCGCTATAATAACAAATACTTAAAAAAAGAATGAAAAATATTTAAGTGGGGCTCTTATACAACAGACGTCATGATTTTTTTGAGTCCGACTCGCACTTGTCCGCTTTTTTAGCAAACACCGAGTCAATTTGAGGAAGAACTCGACTCTCTTACGGCCGGTTTCAATTTTCTTTCTACAGATAGATTTGGTTTATTAGCGATAGGGATTTGACATTAGGTCCATAATGCTTACGTCAAAACTCAATCTGCAGTAACCAAATACATCTCTAAATCGAATATTGGAGCCGGCCGTTAGCCGACATTCAATATCTATCAATATATTGAATATATGGAAACTGTCCAGGTTCAGCCCCGGTCGTTGCCGGTGTCGAAGTCCAGCTTATTGTGTGTGTGACCCGTCAATCCGGAAAAAGTCTAAATCCATCCAAACTGTTCACTACTGTTAACTACCATTCACTGCTTCATTATACCAAGTTCTGAACCAGATTCGCCTGGCAATCAACTTATTTAAACGTTATTACATATTCTTTTCTTTTCATTTAAAACAGATCAGGCGGGATGGACTGTTTGAAGTTCGGCGATAATATTCTGGAGTACAACGACAGCTTCCGTTTCTACATCACCACTAGACTCAGCAATCCGCATTATTTGCCCGAGATCGCTGTCAAGGTCAGTGGAAATGGTCGTTTTGATTTTCTTTTATCTATTAGACATACCGACAGCAAATACAAAAAAGTGATATACATATTATGTACATATAACTGTGGTAGGGTCACGGCAACATTTTTCGCTGTCACACGAATGTACGTCCGGGGAATTACCACGACCTCACAGAACACCGGCGTTCTGCGTTTCGTCTGATGAGTAAGTTAGCCGGAGCCCACTTTATCAGAAAGTGGCAACCCATCTGAAACACTACGGGTGTTGCAAATATCAGGTAAACCGCCAGCTTACTTGCCACCTTCTCACAAAAAAAAAAGATATATGTACACCAATGTTGTTAATGTTTTCGCCAAAATCAATTACCAGTCCCGTCATATGCCAATGAAAAGGGATCGAGTTATGAAATATGATTATTGCATTTGAAGACTTATTTCACAGGTGACGATGCTAAACTTCATGATAACGCCGCAAGGCCTGGAGGACCAGCTGCTTGGAATCGTGGTGGCGCAAGACCGGCCCGAATTGGAACTTAAGAAGAACCAACTCATCGTAGAGGGCGCTAACAACAAGAGGACTTTGAAAGAAATCGAAGACAAAATTCTAGAGGTATGCTCGATATCGTATATAAGCGCACTCATGAACAAACGCGTTTATTGGAGGTGAGTAAAATAGACTGAATTATACGTTATGTAGGTTTCTAAAATCGGCCCGTGTTTTAATAAGAGTCGGAATTTTAGGTCGTTTCCTGACAAAGTCAAAATCATGATTTTCATAATTAAGTTCCTTCAATTCTAAATCTGCGATTTATGCAACATTGGGGTAGGTACAAAACCGTTGCTAGTCTTATAGATAAAAACACGCTCTACCCTAAATTATCATTGTCCTCCTGCCCTTTTCCCACCTCTTTTTTACGCGGGAAAAATCCTTTACGGATCTCCTGCTACCTGATCGGGGGAGTGGCAGGGGTATGAGGGAGTACCAGTCAGAAACGGGTTCCCCTTAAAAAACCCACGTTGCACGTGTCTCTGTCACATCGAAACACACGGGTGTAAACAGCTCTGTGCCGGTGCCATCACGATCCCCAGTCGAGAGTCCACAATACCCGAGAGTAATAGGCGATGTTATTTCTATAATTCTTGATTCGAACAATTTCTGGCCACTGTTAGGTGCTCTCGTCCGCCGGCAACATCCTCGAGGACGAGTCTGCGAACCAGATCCTCTCCTCGTCGAAGCTGCTCTCGATCGAGATCGAGGCGAAGCAGGCTGCCGCCGCCGTCACCGAGCTGGAGATAGACGAGGCGCGCCGCCTCTACGTGCCCGTCTCGGAGCACAGCTCGGTCCTGTTCTTCTGCATATCGGATCTGGCGACCATCGATCCGATGTACCAGTACTCCCTCAACTGGTACGCACCCGTGTGCTTTTGTTTCCTCCTTTATACAGTCTAATATGAATGTCTGTTAGAAGCAAATGTTCGCTGCTCGACTGGTACGTGATTTATACCTGATTTATGCTATTTATAACCGACTTCAAAAAGGAGGAGGTCTTCAGGAACTTCGTCGTTTATGAACCGATTTTAAATTATTTTTTTATTGGAAAGGAGATATCCCAGGGGTGGTACCGTGATAAGGAAACCCGGATCTGATTACGGGATCCCAGAGAAATCAAGGGCAATCAATTCCACTGTTATAGGTATTAATGTTATAGGTATTCATTTAAAAACGTTTTACATGTATTCTAACCATTAATACTTATTTAAACATTTCTGAGTAACTAAACTAACTAAATCAAAATATCGGTGGTAAGGCCACGCAGCAGCCTCGGCTGTTGCACGAATGGGCAAGCAAGGCCGGGTTAGTACCGCGACCTCATAGAAGACCAGCGTAAAGTGGAAGTATGACAATTACTTTCGCGATTCATCTGGTGAGTGAGGTAGCCGGAGCCCAATTTTCAAAAGGATGTCAACGCATCTGTAACCCTCAGGTGTATCCGGCGGCGGTATTCACTTAACATCAGGTGACCCGTCTGCTCGTTTGGCAACCTTTGGCATAAAAAAAAAAAAAACGAATGAACTTTGTGGCTAAGTGATTTCTAAATTTTAATTGTTACTTTTATTTTGTTTTTATTTTATGTTTTGTTTGTTATGTACCAAATAAATATTTCTTTCTTTCTTTCTTTCTTTCTTGCTAAGTAAATTAATTTACTTAATATCTTATCAATATATTTATTTCAATAGTTTCATAAAAATAGCTGGAAAAAAAAAAAACTTGGCCGCTTTTGAAACGTGATCTGTCTTCTACTGAACGTCTGAGATCAACGAGAAGATACAGGGGAAATGGGTTGACAAAGGAGTCAAGTAATCTGTAACCATTAACAGAGTATGGTGTACAGTCACGGCCATAGTTAAGGTTACTTTATTAAACAGGTGGCAACGCATCTGCAACCTTATAGGTATTGCAAATGTTCATTAGCAGCAGTTGTCACTTAACATCAGATGAACAGACAGCTCGCTAACTTCTCGCATAAAAAAATAACCTTCTCTAATATGTGTACCAATGATTTATCGAGATCTTTGTTAAAAAATGGACGCCAGGCATGAAACAACCTTTCAGTAAAAATATGTTGGAAACAGAGTTTCCTCACCGAAATCGGTTTCGAACGTTTAAATGGGACATTATAAGTTATGCCTTAACACTTTGGCAGGTTCATCAACTTGTACAACCAGGCGATAGTGAACTCACCGAAGAGCGACGACCTGCCAGTTCGCCTGGAGGGCCTCAACAACTACTTCACGCGTAGCATCTACGAGAACGTTTGCCGCAGCCTCTTCGAGAAGGACAAACTGATATTCTCTCTCGTTCTAACACTCGGCCTACTCAGGCCTAAGGTGACGTTATGCGTACAAGGCGATTTTTATTACATTTAGGCTTATTTTAGATATTATCATTGGCACAATATACCACTCTCTTTATTAAGACAAGTCCAAAAAGAAAACTGGCACGTGATTTTGCGTTGATTTTTATTTTTACATATTATTATGTAACCGCAAAAAATAGCGAACGGTAAGAAGATATCAGTTTTTCAGAATTGTAAAGCATAAATATCACGACTTTAAAATATACGTGTAACATATAATAATGTATAAAATAATATACGTGTCTAAAAAATCACGTTTAGACACGTATATTATTCGGGTTTAATGTAAATACGTTTATTTTGTTTTTCCTTACGATTTGGGTACCATTATTTCTGTATAGGATATGCATATATTTGTCAAAAGACAGGTGTTTTAGCCGCTATCTTTTTGATATGTGTAGAAAAACTCACGTCTGACGACCCGAGAGGATAGCAGCGATTACGGTTTGAAATACAAAGCGCCACTGCTTTTAATACTGAACTAAACTTTTCTATACTTAAGTCTCTACTCCTAAGTAAGTAAGGAAATACGATAATGGAATTATTCGCAAGCTGGTCATGTGAAAAAAATAAAAGAAAGATTGACGTTTTGAATTGGCGGTTGGAAAGTCGTAAAGAAGTGTGTGGTTTTATCGTGACACATTTGTACACTGTGGTGGGACCAAGCAACAGTATTCACTGTTGCACGAATGGGCAGGTCCATCCGCTTTAGCACCACGACCTCACAGAAGACCGGCGTAAAGTAAAAGTGTTACACCCCTGCGTTTCGTCTGGTGAGTGAGGTAGCCGGTGCACACTTTATTTAAAGGTGGCAACGTATTTGCAACCCTCCGGGTATTGCATATGTCCATTAGCGGCGGTTATCACTTCACATCACGTGAACCGCCAGCTCGTTTGCCACTTTCTCATATAAAAAAAGAAACAAAGAAACATTTATTTGGCACATAAAAACAAAATACAATGGATACTAAAAACAGAATACCTATAATTAAAATGAACCAAAATATTATAATACTCATGTCTACCGTCAGATATTCGCGAATACGGTACAGTAATTTTAGTCTATAAAAGCTAGCAGCTAGATGTGTTCCTCGAAGCGTAACTTTTCATCCATTACAAGTCCCAGATTACGAGCTTCCAAATACGCTCTAAGGGAAAGACGTATGGAAAGGGTAACTTTTGTGATCAGGGCGAGATAGACGACGACTTGGTGACTTTCCTCCTTACCGGCGGTGTGGCATTGGAGAACCCTTACGAGAACCCAGCCCCAAGTTGGCTCTCCGAGAAGTCCTGGTCTGAAATAGTGCGCAGCAGCAACCTTAAAGGGTGAGGAGGGTTGGCGTTTCGCTGAAAATTTAAAAAAAAAAAACGGCCAAGTGCGAGTCGGAGTGCGAGTCACCATTATTTATAAAAACGGCAAAAAATCTTGTCTGTTGTATGGGTGCCCCACTTAAATATTTTTATTATTTTTTTTTAATATTTGTTGTTATAGCGGCAAGAGAAATACATCATCTGTGAAAATTTCAACATTCAAACTATCGCGGTTCATGAGATACAGCCTGGTGACAGACGGGCAGACAGTTAAATAGACGGCGGAGTCTGAGTAATAAACTTAGTAATAAAACGGGACCCGTTTTACTCTTTGGGTAGGGAACCCTAAATATTGGAAACCATAGGTTGGTGCTGGAAGGATTGTTTAATTGAGGGGAATATGACATGTAATATTGTCCGATGGTGCTACAGCTGGAGGTGGAAGTTAATGGAGTAAGTCTCCATTCACTTTCTCCGTGCCACGATGAGCTCAGGTTCAGAGCACCGGTCCGTTTAACAGATCCCGGAACCGCTTTATGGATGTCTAAAAAGAGATTCTTGTCAATATCATGTTTCAAACATTTATTTGGCATACATTTGCCAATGGAATGACTGATAAAATTTAGGTTTTACAATGTATAATTAAGAAAATAGTCAGTGCATTCTATGGGCCCAATGCAAACAAGTATTATACGTACTATTAGTATATGTCATAACTCATGCCCATTTATTAACTAAAAAACTGAAAAATACTTATAAAGGAAACTTTAATTGGAAATAATTAATAACTATTGCGTTTTGGTTTTCTAATTGCAGATTGGAAGGATTCAAGGAAAACTTTGAGTCGAATTTGAAGAGCTGGAAAGACTTCTACGACCTGTCCGCTCCACAGGAGAGCGACTTACCAGCGCCTTATGGTGACATTAAAGGGATTCCCAAACTCATTATGTTTAGGTATATAATAATGGTATCATTAGACCACATTGTTCTTTGACTGGAACGGTTTCAGTATTTCCATGAATGGAATTGCAATGAAGACTATTATAACAATATAATGTATGTGCGATGAAAAAGTTGTTTTCCTTTTTTTGTAAGAAGAAATGTTCTGTATGTTTGTTATGTACCTTCAAATCGTCACTGATCTACTCGGTGAAAGTGAATTACAGGGTTTATAGAACAGTGATTATTTTTGAAAAATAAGATTGTTAATGAAAGTATTAGTAAACATAGTATAATATGTTAGAAACGTTAATTCCCTGCAGTAGTCAAATTTTTTTCTAATTTATTTTTTACACCCCAAGTTAAGGCTAACTTAAAGCTAATAACCATTCCCTCAATCCTCGGAGTAGAGAAATCTTAATGTAAGTAGGTGCAAAATAAAACACGCGATATGAAAAAAAGAAAAAAAAAAGGCAAAGGTACATTTAATAGAATAAATTTGACATAATAATTTCTTGTATTTACGCGATTGTATTTACATAAGCTTGCTTCGCTGCCGTGGGAATCGAACCTTATACATCGGGATTCGCGATCAGACGCTCTAACCACTAAGCTAAACGTCCGATTACCGCACTGACAAAAACCTCAACGTCTTTTATCTGCATTGCTTCAATGTAGACAAAAGAGGTACGACAATTCGCCATGACGACCCGAATGGCGTAGTCTGTTGTGTACCCGCCTTCTGCGCCAGAAGGTGTGGGTTCGATCCCTACTACTGCAAAAATATTGTGTGATGAGCATAGTGTTTTTCTAGTGTCTGGGTGTTCATATATGTATAATGTGTATTTATTTACAAAAAAAAAGTATGTTTATGTATGTCTATCAGTTTTCTGATACCCATAGTACAAGCGTTGCTTAGTTTGGGATTAGAGAATGTTGTGTAAAAAAAATGTGTCCTAAAAAAATCCCCCCGCCAGGTGCATTCGGCCCGACAAGCTGATACCGCTGGTGCAGCAGTACGTGGCGGAGTCACTGGGCCGCAGTTACATAGAGCCGCCGCCCTTCGACCTGCAGCGCTCGTACGAGGACAGCAACTGCTGCTCGCCGCTCATCTTCATCCTGTCGCCCGGCTCCGACCCCATGTCGGGCCTGGTCAAGTTCTCCATGGAGAGGAAGGTCGTCACCTTCGAGACCATCTCGCTCGGCCAGGGCCAGGTGAGGATGCCGATACGCGTAAAAATCTAAGGGTAAATTGATATTGACACGATATTAATGCCTTGTCCCGTATGTCTCCCTATCTCTTATATGCATGTAAATTAAAACGCGCTAAAATCCGTCTAATACTTTCATTTAACAATATATAATATTCGCGTAAAAACAAGAAATTAACAAGCTATAGGGTGACTCCAGGGTTCAGTTGCTAAGCCCTTGGCTTCAGCACCGAAGATAGTGGGTTCCCATCTCACACGGAACAAATATTTATGTATTTGGGTATTTCTAAAACAACATCCAGCCGATGCAGCAAATAAAATTATCCACGTTGTGGCGACCCTGTCTACGAGAGATAAGGGCAGCAGGAAAATCACTGAGCTAGACTTAGGTACTTGACCAGTGCAGGAGTCACCACTACAAAAACTGTTTAATGTATCACTCGAATTTTTTAAATTACTTTTTTTTTCGAAAAAGCAGTTTTCACTTCAATTGAAACACACTTGAATTTAATGGTAAAGTCTTTCTCTTTATCTCTCCACCTTATATCTGAAATGAGTATGTAAAGAAAGAGTTTTCCTCTCGACGCCCTCCAGGGCCCGATAGCCGCGAACATGATAGCGCAAGCGATCACCACCGGCGGCTGGGTGGTGCTGCAGAACTGCCACGTGATGGACTCGTGGATGGGCGAGCTGGAGCGCATCTGCGCCGAGGTGATCACGCCGCAGCAAACCCACGCGCAGTTCCGGTGCTGGCTGACCTCGTACCCGAGCAAGGCTTTCCCGGTCACCGTGCTGCAGAATGGTGAGTTGCGTACGGACGAATCCGCCTCGTTGATTAGAATAGAACAGCACATTTAGCTTTAGTATAATTATACTAGTACCATAGCACGTTTAGAGTCCTTACGAGAATGATAGTAAGAATAGATCGTTTGGTTTCGAGACCCTTTTTGACACGGTCATATTAGTTTCACCTGTACGTGTGTATGAATGTAAAGGAATCTTTAATTTTAATAATAAAGATTTAGCCCCACTTTGAACGATCAGATTTGAATCAAACACACTCGTCAAAGTTTTTTCCTGATCAGGATCTTCAGGATCAGCTATTTTCCAAATCCGATACCTGATAGTGTCCTTAACAATAAATTTTTTTTGTTAATTACAATATTCATAACTTTTTCTTTTTATAGTGCTAATTTCTGCACTTAAGATTTAACATAGAAATTGTAGAAAAAGTACGAAAAGATTGTCGCTGCTGTGGGGAATCGAACCCACGTCTTCGGCATTCACACTATTCATAATTTAAATTTAAATTAATTACAAAAGCGTGTTTTTTTAGTTTTGTTAAAATATTATTTATTTATGTGAGAAAGATGCAACCGACCTGACGGTTTATCTGATGCATATGAGTATACCCGCCCAAAGGTGGCGAAGCGTCTGCAACTCCTGTGGGATTGCAGACGCGTCGCCACCTTTTCATTGTGGGCCCCGGTTATCTCGTTCAAAGCGCAAATGTATAACACTTCCACTTTTCGCCTTCTTCTGCGAGGTCGTGGCACTTCTCCGGACGAGCCTGCCCATTCGTGCCACAGCGAAGACTGCTGCGTGGCCCCACCACAATTTTGAAATGACATCGGAAGATATTGTTTCCGTCCGACACGAAGCTCTTGTCGACAGGCGTGAAGATGACCAACGAGGCGCCGAAGGGCCTCAAGAACAACATGTACCGCTCGTACACAACGGACCCGATCAGCGAGCCCGAGTTCTACATCTCGTGCCCGCGCACCGAGGAGTGGCGGCGGCTGCTATTCGCGCTCTGCTTCTTCCACGCGCTGGTGCAGGAGCGACGCGCTTTCGGACCCCTCGGGTGGAACATCGCCTACGAGTTCAACGAGAGCGACCTCAGGATCTGCATCATGCAGCTGCAGGTCAGATCGCTGCGAGGAAGCCGTGGTTTAAGAAAAGGGAGCTGCCATGGCATCGGCTCCGGCGAAGACGCTATTTTTGTGAACCACATTCTCTTCTCAACAGGAACTGACTCCGAACCGGCGGCAACATACTTAGGAACTTTTTTAATTGTTTGTGTTTAAAATCCGACGTTTCGTAAGAACGCGCAAGCGTCTGTTTGAATAAAGATATTTTGAGTTTGACATATGATTATTTCGGATCTACAGTGGCGGAGTTGCCACGGCGTCAGCTCTGGCGAGGGTCGCGCGTTCGGTTCCCGATAAACTGTTTTTTGTGACCCACGTATGATTATTTTGGAGCTAGAGTGATTGTCACACGGGACGGCCGTTTTTGTGACCGCACACGGACGGTCGTTCCGGATCTTGGTGTTTGTCCACGCGTAATTTATGACGTTACATATTTTGAAACGTCTTTACAGCGCTGGATATTGTCATCCTACAGTAAGAGGCAATGGTTACGAAAAGAAAGCTAAGAAGTCCGTTGGCCTAGTAGACACCGCTCCAGTTTATCGCCGCCGCTAGATTTGAGCCGAAAAGACTTAGATACTTTCGAGAAGAGAGTCGCTGGAAAAGCATTAGCAAACTTTATGCTGTTGCCGTTTTATACAAATCAATTCACCAAGCATAAAGAGTACTACAAAGTTTACAGTATATACCAGCTATCTCTGCTCAATAATTAAAAGAGAATGACCTCCAAATCTGCGTCATCAGACATTGCCATGATGGATGTAGCAAGCACCCCGAATGGAAATAGGATACATTTTATCTAATAATAGAGCAAAGCCGCCGGTAAAAGCTAGTTAATATAGTATCGACACGAGTTTCGTTCAACTGTTGCGCCAGATGTTCCTGACGGAGTACGCGGAGACGCCGTTCGACGCGCTGAACTACCTCGCCGGCGAGTGCAACTACGGCGGCAGGGTGACGGACGACAAGGACCGACGGCTCATACTCTCGCTGCTCTCCATCTTCTACAACGAGCAGGTCACCACGGACCCCGAGTGAGTGCGGACCGTACTATCGAGGGATATAGAAACGCTAAGTTACCACGAGCTTTATTTATGGAAAAAGCAGCAAACGGGCTGGAGGCTCACCTTCTTCTTCTTATTTTCGAGTCAAAATAGCTACTTAGTTTTCTTTCGACCAGGGTTTGGCCACATGCACCGCAGCAGAATTGGCTTCAAGAGGTCTTCGTAGGACACAACCACAATTGTAGCAGATCGTTTGGACCTCGCCAAAGTGACACGTTTAATTAAAAAATATGCTCTCTTCTTGAAGGCGGCAGCTGGTTTCACAGAATGGTTGGGCTTTACAGACTAACGCTGTGAGTGCCCGATGAAGCTTTGTATTGTCTACGAACAGAGTCAACTGTGGGGCCTCGCAACATCTTCGGCTGCTTCACGAATGGGCAGGTCCGTCCGGGTAAGGACCACGACCTCACAGAAGACCGGCGTGAAGTGGGAGTGTTATACTTCTGCGTTTTGTCCGGTGAATGAGGTAGCCGGGGCCAACTTTGTTAATAAGGTGTTGTAGATGTTATAAAATAACCGGATGTTGTAAATGTTAAGCTATGAGACAGATGTCATATTTTTAAGCGAATCGACCACTTCACTCCCTGCTTAAGTACTAATACTCGCCAGCTACTCGTTCTCGCCGAGCGGCGACTACCGGATCCCGCCCAGCATGGACTACAACTCCGTGCTGGAGCACATCAAGGCGCTGCCGATGATCGCCAAGCCCGAGGTGTTCGGGCTGCACGAGAACGCGGACATCACAAAGGACAACAAGGAGACGGCGGCGGTGAATTAAATAAATCACTACATAGCGTAAACAAAGTCGTCCCGTTTTCTGTCTGTCCCTATGTATGCTTAGATCTTTAAAAGCACGCAACGGATCTTGATGCGGTTTCTTTTATTAGAATGAGTGATTCAAGAGGAAGGTTTATGTCTATAATACATTGTGTAAAAAAAGTCGTCTCGTTTTCTGTCTGTCCCTATGTATGCTTAGATCTTTAAAAGTACGCAACGGATCTTGATGCGGTTTCTTTTATTAGAATGAGTGATTCAAGAGGAAGGTTTATGTCTATAATACATTGTGTAAAAAAGTCGTCTCGTTTTCTGTCTGTCCCTATGTATGCTTAGATCTTTAAAAGTACGCAACGGATCTTGATGCGGTTTCTTTTATTAGAATGAGTGATTCAAGAGGAAGGTTTATGTCTATAATACATTGTGTAAAAAAAGTCGTCTCGTTTTCTGTCTGTCCCTATGTATGCTTAGATCTTTAAAAGTACGCAACGGATCTTGATGCGGTTTCTTTTATTAGAATGAGTGATTCAAGAGGAAGGTTTATGTCTATAATACATTGTGTAAAAAAGTCGTCTCGTTTTCTGTCTGTCCCTATGTATGCTTACATCTTTAAAAGCACGCAACGGATCTTGATGTGGTTTCTTTTATTAGAATGAGTGATTCAAGAGGAAGGTTTATGTCTATAATACATTGTGTAAAAAAGTCGTCTCGTTTTCTGTCTGTCCCTATGTATGCTTAGATCTTTAAAAGTACGCAACGGATCTTGATGCGGTTTCTTTTATTAGAATGAGTGATTCAAGAGGAAGGTTTATGTCTATAATACATTGTGTAAAAAAGTCGTCTCGTTTTCTGTCTGTCCCTATGTATGCTTAGATCTTTAAAAGTACGCAACGGATCTTGATGCGGTTTCTTTTATTAGAATGAGTGATTCAAGAGGAAGGTTTATGTCTATAATACATTGTGTAAAAAAGTCGTCTCGTTTTCTGTCTGTCCCTATGTATGCTTAGATCTTTAAAAGTACGCAACGGATCTTGATGCGGTTTCTTTTATTAGAATGAGTGATTCAAGAGGAAGGTTTATGTCTATAATAAATAGCACTCGTGCGCTGCCGGGGCGGCTCGCTAGTAATAAATAAATAAATAAATGTTTCGGACACATTTTTACACAACGCTCTCTAGTCCCAAACTTAGCAACGCTTGTACTATGGGTACTAACTGATAAACATGATTTTGTTTTGTAAATAAATACATATTTGCGCAATAGGCAGGTTCACTACTCCCAACTACTGGAATTTGATACGAACTTTTATGTGATACGATGCCATAGACTTAGAAATATCTACGTACAAAGAAATAAATAAAATATCAAGCATGTGTATGGTTCTATGTGGATTTCATTTCACCAGTTGTAAGCTAAAAGGCAAACTCTTTGGAAACAAGTAGTTTAAATAGCAAAAGGTTAGTACTTTCTTGTACTAACCTTTTGCTATTTAAATTACTACATTATTATTGCGCGTACAGCACCGTACAAACCTAAACATAAATAATCAAAATCATGAAATATTATGCATTCAACTTTTCATACTGGTACTAACGGCTGACGCGTACACCTACGACTCAATATTATTACATAGCTGTGTGTACTGTCTTTCTCTCTTTCTGCGTTATATCTTTCTTCTCCCTCATGGAAACAAATTTGCCTAAAAGGGATGCATCTTTGAAATTTTCGCTCAATTCTGGTTGGATGATCCAAACGCCGTCTGCGATGTATTATTAATTAATAGCTTTTCGCTCGCGGCTTCGCTCGCGTTGAATCCCTTAAATAAATATCTTTCTTTAAAAAGAAATCCAATTAAAAAATAGCATATGTCCTTTGTCAGACTCTAGACTATTTGTGTACCAAATTTCATTTAAATCGGTTCAGTAGTTTTGTGTGAAAGCGAGTCAAATAGACAGAGTTACTTTCGCATTTATAATATTAGTATAGATTCGGTAGGGTTCAAACATTTTAGCACAACCGATTTTTAAAGACTGTAGGTTGGTCGGCCAAAATAAAATAGTGAGGATAGCGTAAACAACTTTATATATTAATTAGACTACTTTCTACTTATTAGGACAGAGCAACGTCCTATACAAAGGATAAGAGTGTTCTACCCTATCACTGAAACATTATGCGCTTATATACAAAAATATAATGAGTCATCAGAACTACATTACAAATCAATGCACTTATTAAATTACTAATACAGTAAATAAGATTGACCTATTAAATTATAAATTATTATTAAGAATGGTTTATTATATAATATTATACCAGATATGGTTCAATGTTTATTAAGTATAATTGTTATTGCTCGTATATTAAGCAGTGTTGCCAGTGGATTGTAACACGATACATACTTCAAAGACTTCCCTCGAAACATTAGTTCCAAGTATGTGTCTACTGTAGAATGTAACAGGCATGATGGGGTTGGCGTATTCATGAAAACCACAAATTAATACAGAGTAAAAAGAAATATCGTATTGATAGCTTCTGTACGGGTGCCTGCTGACGCAAGCGTGCGCCAGCAGCGGCGCGGGGGCGCAGGGCGGGGAGGGCGGCGGGGCGGCGGACCTCACGCGGGAGCTCTTGGCGCGGCTGCCGAACGTCTACGACGTAGCGGCCGTAGCGCGCGCCTACCCCGTACAGTACTACAACAGCATGAACACGGTGCTCAAGCAGGTGAGTTGACCGGTAAAGTTATTGTAACTTTTATTTTTTTAGGAAGTTTTTTTTAGAATTTCGCTACATTCATTCAAAGATTTAAATTTCTTGTAGTGCTTATCTCTACACTTAAGATTAAACATTAAAATTTGTAGAAAAAGTACGAGTATTTGTAAAAAAAATCAAATCAAATCAAAACTTATCACGAGTCCCACAGCGGCCACAATCTATACTTTTACTATAAATTTTAATTCACAAAGGTTTCAATAATGCAGATTACGATTTTAACGATTTCTCGACTTTACGGGAAATCTACACATTGTTAAACAAAATTAATGAAACGCGATAAAAATACGGAATAGAACAAACGATGAAGTAGATAGATACAGGTGGCTCAGGATCATACTTGGTAGCAGCCTGGAGGCTTAAGTTTTTTTTTATGCGAAAAGTTGCCAAATGAGCAGACGGTTCACCTGATGTTAAGTTAATACCGCCGCCCTTGGACATCGAGGATTCCAGATGCGTTGACAACCTTCTGGAGATCAGGTTCCGGCCACCTCACTCACCAGACGAAACGAGAAAGTATTATACTTCTACTTTACGCCGGTCTCTGTGAGGTCGTGAGATGATCCGAGGCTGCTGCGTGGCCCTACCACCGTCAAGTTCAGCAGTGGACTCAAACGGGCTGAAATGATGGTGATGCTGATAATTATCGAGACCCGAGTAGCCATAATGACAAATACCCGATGGGAGAAATACTCCTTTACATACCACAGCTTTGGCTTACTATAAAACTATCGAAGAAAGAATGTATGTTATGCTTATTTGTTTCCCTGTTACCACTCGTTTTTTTTTACTATTCGTTTCTCAACAGATAAAGAAACTTTTTCTTGGATCAATCTTAGCCCCTGGTAAAGTATTAACTTATCATTTGAGAGCTCATATGCTCGTCTATCGTGACCAACGTGGGTGGTGTTGGCAGGAGCTCATCCGCTACAACCGGCTGCTGGTCGTGGTGCGACGCACCCTCCACGGGGTGAACCTGGCGGCGCAGGGCCTGGCCATCATGAGCGCCGAGCTGGAGGAGTGCGCGGACGCCTTCCTCAAGGGGCTGGTGCCGGCCGCCTGGATGGCCAAGTCCTATCCCTCGATGAAGCCGCTCGGCTCCTACATGACGGATTTCCTTGCGAGGTTCCTCTCTCCCCTATTTTACCGTGGCAGAGGCTATGCTGTTGCACGGACGGGCAGCCCTCACGGGAAGGGCCACAGCGGTGTGGGTACGACGGTATACACCGTATAATGAAATGTCGTTTAAAATAGTAAACTCTTTATTTAAACGGTACACGTATATCTTACATTTGAATACTGTTGTTTACGGAACAGTCCTACAGACAATTTAATAATTTCTATATAAAAAACAAACAAATACTCCATTATCTCGCCGCTAACAGAAAAAATTCCACTATTGTCACATAATTGATGTAAACAACATTGATATAAGGAAAACATGTATATTTTTGTACTGGAAATTGTACTAACAGTTATGCAAATAATAGTGATAAAAATGCACGCAGTCACCCCGTATATATCTGATAACGTTTATATGTAAATAAGTGAAGATCGGATTGGTTTAATTTTTAACAAACTAAAAGAGTAAACAAAATCATTACATCATTTAACTCAAGTTCAAGAACCTCTTGCAATACAAAAATGTTTTTGATAAAAATCCCCAGTAACTAAGTCGAGGACACGTGTGCACATTTGAACAACGATATGGCAAAATAACAGCTCTCTATTCTAAACGCTCCCTTAATTTCTTCGTTCCGAATGGTCCTTTCACCCCTGCCGCTTCTTCTCCAAGTCCCTCAGCTTCGTGGTCAGTTCTTCGCCGAACGACTGCCTGTACCTGGAATCAAAATAAATAAAAAAATAGTTTATTGTTGAAAGCAATGCAACGCCAACAGTTGTAAAAGTGTTGTCAACCTTTATTGAAATATTTATATCGAGTGGTAAATACAGGACATAGACGTTTAATAGTAACCACGTAGTTTCGTGCCACTGGTAAACTTTGTAATCTTTACTGTAATAATGTACCTGTTGAAATATTTTATTGTAAACCAAATTGAAAAATATGATTTTTATCTCGATACTCTCATTTTTCTAGCACTTCTCACACTTGCTCACAGCAACGAAACATCTACTGATACCATCAATATTTTCAAACAGAATAATATTTTCGTTAATTCACGTTATACATAAAGTATCCAACAACATTTAAAAAACATTTTAACAATAAAATAATTTCACCTGTTGCTGACGCTGTCCAACAGCGCGTACAGCGTTTCGTACTTGGTGTCGGAGATGGTGCCGCTATTAGGGGGGGCTGCGACGCGGAAGCCATCCGCCGACATCTCCACTATTAGCACTTCCCCCTCGTACGTGGTTATTCTGAGGTAGATCCTCCTGTTGGTGCTCTTGTAGTCTTCGGCGACGGATGCTTCTCGCACGTGGCCCCTGACGTCTTTCAGCGCGGCCTCGGCCTCCAGGGGCCACGTCTCCTTGTCCAGCACCTGATCTGTCATCTCTCTGTGAAAGATTACAGTCTGTTTGGGTCAAATTGGCGGGAATTCTTTGGAAACGAATTAAAATTTACTGTATTTTTTATGTGGTAAGCGAGCTGGCGGTTCACCCGATGTTAAGTGGTAACCGCCGCCCTTGGGCATTTTCAACACCCGTAGCGGCCCCGGCTATCTCAACCATAACGCAGAAATATGACTTACACTTCACGCCGGTCTTCGGATCTGCCCATTCGTGCAACAGCACAAACTGTTCCGTGGCCCTACCACTTAAGTACGGTAGCAGAAATTTTTTTAAGTTACTATAAATGTGAAAAATTATGTTGTTCACTTTACTTGTTTTTTAAAATTTGGAATGTAGATTAACACGGCTCGCCTTGTTAATACCTCATGCCTTGTAAAACGTCCTTATTATACCGGGAAAAAGGGGGGAGCAGTGGATAAGAGCTGGTTCTAAATAACTAGGTTGACTCTAATGTATCGAGTTGTCACGCACTTTATATATAACTAGCGACCAGCCTCTGCTTCGCACGGGTGCAATGTATTATCCAGTAAAAAAAACCCGTCAAAAGTAGCGTACTTTTAAAGATCTAAGCATACATAGGGACAGTCAGACAACGGGACGACTTTGTTTTATACTATGTAGTGATCATAGCATCTGATGGAAATGTTGTTGTATGAAACGCACAGGTTTAGTAAAAACCATAATATAATTGAGCCGTGATAGCTCAGTGTCCGGGCGCTCGACTTTAATTCAATATACTCGAGTAACCTGAGTTCGATCCCCGGTGCCGGCACCAATGAAGTTTTTAACTTTAAGAGCTGACTTATCACGTGCTCCGCGGTGAAGGAAAACATCGTGAGGTAACCTGCACATTTTCGAAATAATAACAAAAAAAAAAACATTCGAAGATATGTGAAGTCCGCCAATCCGCAGTGGGGCCGCGTGGTGGACTATGCCCTGATACCCTCTGTATAGAGGAGGCCTTTGCCCAGCAGTGGGACGTATATAGGCTGTTACTTTATTTTTTACTTTTATAATATAATAGAACGGAAAGAGGGCTTTTTAACGAGCGCGCACTCTCCACTCGCAGGCTGAAGTTCCTCCAGGAATGGATTGACGAGGGGCCGCCGGCCGTCTTCTGGATATCTGGCTTCTACTTCACCCAGTCCTTCCTCACCGGGGTTCTGCAGAACTTCTCCAGGCACAATCGCATTCCGATTGACCACGTGCACTTCGAGTTCACGGTCACCGCGATGGAGGCGGAGTGCGAGGAGCGGCCCACCTTCGGGGTGTATTGCAAGGTGCGAACGGTATCCAACTATCCAGTGATCGCAAAGCCGGCTAGCGTATAACTATTATGTGTGGAAGGCGGTTGGGTAGCAAGTCCCAACGACCTCTACGACTAGAGACGACCTAGATCTATTGTAGTCTCCCTTTCGAAAACATTTCCCGTTAGTGTAAGGATAACATTATCCCGTTTTTACCTGACTGCGCCAGAAGGTGGGTTATGTTTTTTCGAGAGTATGTATGTGTGTATAAGTATAATATATTTAGGTATAATATATATCTATACTAGCTGACCCGGCAAACGTTGGTTTGCCATATAAATTATTTCTAGGGTAGAAAAAAATGTTTGAGGTGGACCACCCTTAACATTAAGGGGGATGAAAAATGGATGTTGTCCGATTCTCCACCTTGGCCGATATGCACACAAAATTTCACAAAAATCTGTCGAGCCGATTCGGAGAAGTTCAATTACAAACACCGTGACACGAGAATTTTATATTTTAGATATATCTAGATGAATCAGAGCTAGTTTGATAAAAATTCAAAGTTTGGCCAATGGTACTACCACAAAAAGGTTTGCCTCCATCCACTCCATGTGTCCACAAGTAAAAAGATTTGCCTAGCAGTTGGAGATGTTAACTTGAAAACTAAACAGTATAGCATGCATTAGCTAGTTTTCCTCATGTAGGTTTTGATGTCACATGCTAAAATAACTATGACAATATCACCACAAACTAGTGAATTGCTAACTAGTCTAAATGTGAATTGCTGGTAAAATATTAATTGACATTTGCTCTATGAAATTTTCTGAGGACGTTTTAGAAAGAGAATTGATAAATAATAATATCATATATAATTTATGAAATTGTTTTATTTAAAAAAAAATAAGGCAACTCATACACAGTGCCAAATTAAGCAAGGGATTAAGGGCCCGCAGCTGATTATTTAAAATATCAAGGGCTGTTTGCTGTCTGCTATGGGTTCTTAGTATAAAGTGGTAAAAATAATTTGAAACTCTTATTTATTTAATAAGTGTCACTTATATAATTAAGGCTCAGGCGAGGAGTGGGTTTAAATATGTGGGGCACCTATATGTGTTTGGCGTGGGGCCTGTAGCAATTGCTACTCTTGGTACATGGTTAATCCGGCACTAATCATATATTTAGTTTAAAACTTATTTATTTATTATATCCCCATTGAATTTTAACATCAACATTGAACTCCAACATTTATTACACATGCAGCAATTGCAAAAAATGGATAACAATGGTCATGAACACAGTGTCCACATTTGGGTGAGTAATGTTGTATAGACATGCATGCTGTTTTTGGCTTTGAAAATACTTTTGTTGCCTCATGAGGCAATACTTAGACAATTGCATTGTATCACAAATTGTCTCTGCTTGTCTATTACAATATCAGAAAAAATCATAAACTCTTTAAAATCTTAAACTAAGCACTAATTTACATTTATTTAATGTTTCTGGCAAAAATTGTCCACTTTATTTCTAGAAACCCTGTATTGGTATTTGCTTTTATCTTTATTTAGTTATTATATTGTAATTATTTAATTAGGTTCATCAACTAAAACCATGTAGAATATTGATATTTTTACTATATAAGTTTCATATACATATATGTATTTAATTTTTATGCTTAATAAAAATGTCTATATTTATAGACGAGTTTTTCTTAATAATGAACCAGATTTTCAATGTGTGAAGGTCTGAACAATATGGGGAAATCGTTTAAATATAAAATTCTTACATTCACAGGGCCTTTTCCTAGAGGGTGCCAGGTGGAACCGACAAATTGAACAATTGGACGAATCCTACCCAAAAATTCTGTTTGACACCATCCCCATAATTTGGTTCAAACCAGCACTAATCGAAGATTTTAACCCCCCACCATGTTACTTCTGCCCCATATACAAAACCAGCGAGAGGAAAGGCGTGTTGGCAACAACAGGTCACTCCAGTAACTTTGTCATGTACATCACACTGCAAACAGACGTCCCGGAGAAACATTGGATCAATAGGGGTGTTGCTAGTTTAACTCAGCTTGATGATTAAATACCCTCATGGTGCTGTAGCAAGCAATTAAATAATTATAACACCAAGTTACTTATTCCTTTATTTAAAAGAAATTTATTTTTGAAAAAATCAGTTGTGTGTTGTTAGAAATGTGGAAACAGTAATATACTATATATTGTGATTAATCAAATGTGGATTCACGTGTTATAATAAAGTTTGATGTTATAATATGATATTCCTGATAATTGAAAATTTTAATGAAATCCCAATCAAATAGATACCATAAATTAAATGTAAAGAATTATTAACTACACTTAATTGTCAATGAAGTATTATTTAAATTATGTAATTCTTTCCCCTAGTCATTAACATTATTATATAATTATTTTTATAATACATTGCCTTTCTATTGAATAAAGGTATTTTAAAACACTGGTGATATGATTTATTTAGTATATTTGATTTGTTTTAATATAATATATTCCTGTATTTTTAATGTTTTGCTACAATATCATAATATATTTTGTACACAGTTATTTAAATGAATGAAGTAATTTTTAGCATAACAATTACAAACAAAGTTTGCAAATGCCTTATTTAACATATAGTTTCTCAAGTTTAATAAACTTGATATGCGCAGCAGAATCAAGTCATCCATAGTTTTTGTAAAAGATTCATAAACAATAAATCATAAAAAAACATAGCACTAACTTAAATGAATTAGTCCAGCTTTTAATAATTCTAATCTATTTTTGAAATAATCATATTAAGTTTAAAGAATGCAAGAAGTGGTCGTTTTCGAAAAATTTGAATTTTTATATACCGCAAGTAGGTCTTAACGTGTAATGTAACCAATAAAAGTCACCCGACTAATTTTATGCCATAACCATTACGTACCTTACTTGAAAATTAACGTGTGAAAATTATCTAGGGAGAACCGATACCTATGATATTCTTTTGCAAAAAGATTTGAAAAGCTAAATAAATATAATACTATTATGTTTTTACCTGCACGATATTGTAGCTAGGTACTTATTGACATTATCTATTTCACTAATCACACATTAGCACGTAATTCATTATTTAATTAACTCAAAGCGGTTCCTATTTTTAAAACTAAAGTTAAAAGAATACCGAAGCTTCTCACAAACAATAATAACCTGTCAAAGAAACAAAATGTCAAAAGTGGTCAAAATGTTATCGTGGAAATTACTATAAAAAAGTAAATTAGTCAACGACACATTTGACATACGTCTCATAAAATAATTTGAATTATAAAAATAAAAATAGTTAATTAATATAAAAAAAACCCGTTATATGCAAATTGACTTGGTACTTATAAAAAAATAATGTTACTCAATAATGATTCTCTTTGTACAATGTCTGCCATTAAAGATTGACCGATATTTGTGTTTTGTTTCTGTTTGCGTTATTATCTGGGTTTCGGTAAACTCCAAAAAAATGCTTGTTTCGAAATGAATTTCGTTTTCAGTGTATAATGACCCATACGTAAGATACGTACCACCTGTATAAATACAATTATATTACTATAATATATACTATAATATAATACTCTATTCTGAAAATATTTCTTCTCACATTGTCATTAAAACATATTATTTATCATCTTATTATTATGTTATCATTTATGTCCATTAATGAATGCTGTGATACTATTTTAGGTGTATGAGTTTAATCTTTCGTATAATTGAATGTATTACATGGTAATAAGGCGATTGTCCATATTTTTTATGGAAGAAAGGGGACAAACGGGCACGAGGCTCACCTGATGGAAAGTGAATCACCGCCGCCTATGAACATCTGCAACACTACAGGGCTTACAAATGCGTTGCCGGCATTTTAGAAAAGAGTATGCTCTCTTCTTGGAGGTTCCCAGGTCGACACGGTTCGGAAAAACTGCCGGTGGCAGCTGGTTCCACAAAGTGATTGTGTTAGGCTGGAAGTGTCCGCGCTAAAATCGCGCTGTTGTGGAACGCTGGACATCGAAGTGGTGTGGATAAAATTTTTGGTATTGGCGCGATGTCGGACTCGGAACACTCCCCGTAATATATGCAGTACAAAATTCAGAGAGATCCAACATCTCTATTCAGAGCCAAAGAAGCCGATCGGAAAGATCTTGATCGTCGAATACGCGAGCCGCCCTGCGTTTAATGCGGTCAAACGGAAGAAGCAGGTAATGGTGGGCTCCCGCCCAGAAATGAGAGCAGTGCTCCACGTGCGAACGAATTTGCGCCTTATAAAGGCTTAGGCATTGAGCCGACGTGAAGCACTATCTCACCGTGCTGAGCACACCAAGCTTCTTTGAAGTCAATTTGCCATTACCTTCCAATTGACCGTGGAAATGAACATTGCTCAAAATTTCAACGCCAAGTATTGCCAATATAATGCTACGATTCTAATTTTCAATAATGAACATGGTAAACTTTCTAAATATTTTTAAGTGTTCATTAGAGCTGGCCAGTGAGGATAGTAATACTATCCTCTAACCGGCAAGTAGATTTTGAATATGCTCCATTTTTTATTTCTCTCCATTGCCTTGACCTGAATATTCATCCCCGAATATATCATATATTAGGCAAAAGAAAAGAAGTGCTAAAACACTTACGTTGTGCCCAAATACATTATTTCTATACATCCAAAGTTATTACAAATTTACGGTTCCATACTAACTTCTGTTTATTTCAATGTTATTCTTATTTAATTTCAGACTTAATATCTAATATATAATGTTAGATATTAATAATTCAAAATTCTATACCTATTATCTAATATATAATACCTAATATATAAGGAAATATTGTACAGCATTTCTGTCTATGAGCTGTTTCAAACTATATACGTAAAATGTGTTAATCTACATATTATTGCTAAACCTTAAATCTACTATCATAAACAAAATAGCTGAAAGTCATTCATAAAAATTAACATGATGGGATAATTGTTTACATATTCAAGCATGATTCGTTAAACGCTGGTAATTTTTTTTCTTTTTTTGTTAATATGGTAATAGTTAATTTTTAATGGTGTAAATTCTTTAAGTAACAAAAATTGAGCGAGTTTGTTTTATTAATTATTTAATAACATGAGAAGAAAATTTACTTAAAGTGCATAAATCAATTAATAAAACTAATTTGGATTGGACAATACTGAGAATTTTCATGCATAAAATGTAACACAGATAATTTGTTGCTTTTTGTTGTGTCTTACAGATGGCGCACCGGGCTTGTAAACTGCGTATGGCGAACTGACGTTTTTGGTTATTTTTGTTCTCGCCTCGTGTTTACTTTAGTGTCTAATTTCGGTCCAATTGCGAAAATTTTGTTGTGCAACACCCCAAAGGTTAATATTTCTATTGGAGATCGCGTTTTGACACTGAATGGTATCGATCTGCGCTTCCGGACTAGATATATGTATACAGTTTTATCACGTGGTGGTGTGATTTATATAATTCTTGTTTACCGCACTAGTCGAAACTTTGCGCATGTGCGTCCCGTCAGTAACCTCAAAGTCTAGAACGGGGACGTATTCGGCAGTTTCCGGACATCCGGGTGGTTTGTTGGAGCTGTGATGTGCCATCGCGAGGGTGCGCGGCCCGCGGGACAGCGTTGGTGAAACACGCGCCGGAGATGGCTCAAACTCAGTTCACGCGGAGCTCCGAGAGCGACGCATGGGCGCTGCTCGCTCTCAAGTCGGCGCCCGCCTCGCCATCCAAGGTGCAGTGGGCGCAAGAGCCGGCGCCCACAGCTATCGCCAGACTAGATGGACGCGATTTCGAGTACCTGATACGCCAGAAACGCGTCATAATAGGCCGCAACTCGAGCCGCGGCCAGGTGGATGTAAACATGGGACATTCGAGTTTCATTTCACGTCGCCACCTTGAACTATTTTATGATCATCCCGAGTTTTACCTCACGTGCAACAGCAAGAATGGCGTGCTCGTCGACGGTGTGTTCCAGAGGAGGGGCGCCGCGGCTATGCTGCTGCCAAAAAGGTATGTCAACTGTTTTCTTATATAATTTTTCATTATATTGTTTGTAAACAAAGTTTTTCTTATCTACCCACTTGTTGATTTTTTTTCCACCGATTTTGTATTGTTATTTTGGAATTTATACATGTGGTTTTATGTTTATTTATTTTTAGCAGTATGCTAAGCAAATTTGATCAACTTACAAGTTAAATGAAATGAAAGCATATTGGGGTATATTATTTGTATTAGAGAGAGATATACTGTTTTGATTTTAAACAATACCAAGCTAGCTTAATGATTGCTAATTCAAAGTGGTATATTTAATGAGAAAATATTGAAAATATTTGTGCGAGATGACAGAATGATTGCATGTATAAATTTGATTGGTTGGTGCTGTTTGAAATAACTTCAAAACTATGTGGGAGTCAATACCTAAAGACATAATTATCTCACTCACACTAGGATAATTTTATTGTATTAGTCATCATGTTTATTGATGGCATCATGCCTTGAAGCACTGCTCAATTATTTTGGGTGCCATTTTGATTAAAAATAGGGGCATATGCATTTGTATTTTCTTCTTATATTTATTTTCATATTTACTTCTAAAGATTGCAAATTTCTTAATATTAACTAAGCTTTCTTAGAGCAGAGAACCATACTTGTTTCAAGAATTTTTGTTAAAATTTTGTTTTAAATAAATTATTTGTAACTTCTTACTCAATTGCCAACCTTTACAATTTGTAAACTGATATCTATTTCACTTGTATCAATTTTTATTGTTCTTATTCCTAGTACAACTACCTTTTGTTTTATTTACTTATTTTGATCTTAGCTTCATACTTTGTCCAAATAGAAAGTTTGGATTATTATAGCTGGTTACTGAAAAAAATGGGAATGATTATTTAGCAAATTGTCTCTTCAGTATTCAGTAAATGATTAAGTAAGGAACAATACCTAAAGACTTTTAATACACATCTTTTTCAAGGCACTTGCAAAAATTTGCTTATATTCCCGTAGCTGTATATCAATGTTTCTTTATCATTAGGATTGCTAAATTTTGTTGCCGTCTTATTTTGGAAGTGTTTCACATTTAGTTTATTTACAAGGTCCTTGGAAGTAGTTGTGACTGGCCACTAAGTATGTATTTCACGGAATTCTTGCATGCGTTTGAAAATATTGTGCTGATATTTTTTTGATCTGTGCATTACATAAATTTAATAAACAATATCATTACATTTTCAATGTGTTTTGAAGAACCATTATATTTACTTTATATTTGTCCAAATAAACACAGTCATCAATGAACTTATAAAGTAAACAAATAATTACATACTCATTAAAAGCGGTGCGTATTTCCACAGAGTTACTCATTGCACAGATAAAATATGATAGCGCAAAGTGATTGATATATACACTGTACGGTTTGCTAATCTGTGAACGGTAAATAAGCGCCAAAACACCGCATTGACGACGGATGGCGTGTGTTGGGTGATGCAATACGTAGAAATATCGATAAAATACTCGCTTGAACCGATTCGTTTCGCGGAAGATACTTCGATATGTATGTACTTAAATATTTATAAGATCTTAATTATTTCGTTTAAGATCAGTTAATTAATTCGTTTTTTTATCGTTCCTATCTATTTATATAAAATTTTAACAGTATATTTAAATAACTTCGTTGTATAATATTGTTCGCAGAATAGGTAAAAAAAAATGATAATTAAAATATACGAGCCCATACGAGTTTTGTTCCGTCACCTGACGTTAAGTTGTACCCGCCGCCATGGACATCTGCAACACCCATTAGCATGCAGATGCGTTGTCACCTTTTGAAACAGTGGATCCCTGTTAACTCTCTCACACTCACCAGACGAAACGCAAAAATAAAAACACTGTCACCTGTGAGGCTGTGATACTTCCCCACGAGCCTACCAATTCGTGCAATAGCAAACTGCTGGGTCGCCCTACCATAGACCTGGTTGTAGTGTCAATTGATACGACCCCAGTTTAGTACTAATTGTTTATGTATGAGTATCTTTTGTCATTTAAATGAACGTAAAATCGGATAGTGGATTATAAATTTATTCAATCAAAAATACGACATTATTAATGTCCTTTGAATATTTTTCTGATAATTCGAACAATATATACCTGCTGCTTTTGCGATTGTGTAGGAAGTGTGACAGTTTTATTTTAATTTTTTTTATCGTAACATAGGCATTTGATTTTAATCGGCATTGGTAAAATTCATGAATGTTAAAATGTGTAAAATATAGTCGGTTTAATGTATAAAATATGACGGGTTCATTGAACTTTTGGCCTATGCGCGTATAAGAGATTATCCATAATGCCATAACCATTATTTATTTCTATGACTTTCCATAACCATAATATCAAAAGGTCAATTACGTATAGATGATCAGTGCACATCGATGTGTTTTAATCTCGGCATTTTGATTCCAAGCTTAAATTATTATCCGTTTATTAAACTTCCTTAGTGTAGACATCGTTAAAAGGATGAATAACAACAATTATGTCTGTGTATCATCTGTTAGATATTAAACACTGTATTTATTTATGTTTATATCTCTAACGTATAGAATTATAGATGTCTTATCGGGTATTGGGTCATTGATCCCATCTATTTATTAATTAATTTGTTGATCTAGGCCAATGTGTGTGAATGGGGATTTAGAGTATTTTTTAAATCCACTATGTTATTAAATGAACTTTATATGTTGTTAATGGAGTATTGTTCGAATTTATATATACTGGTGTTGTTATTACGCTTGAGTTTACGCGGACTGCGGTGCCGTGGTGTTTTTCCTCACAAAAACAATGTATATGCGTACCAATTTAGGTACAGGGTCAATTGTGTTTACGTTTGTCTGTAAGTTTGGAACGCCGGTGTTTTTTCTATTTTCGTGTTCGTCCTCGTATTGCTATCATTGCGTTCTAGAAATAAGACGTAACATTGTGTTTCTCGGATACTTTTATGCGTTTGTAAATAAAATACTTACTTCGTCTGTATAATACATAACCTAGTATAATATGTTTATAATGTCGAATCGATAATAGTATATTTTTGCGATTGCCACAACAACTCGGTGTTTTTCACTTAAATCTATTTGTGACGCATATCATTGACTTGATTGTTGTGAAGGTCGACCGTCGGCGCAATCTTTGCCTTTGAAAAAGTCTAAATGATCACTGAATGCGCAATAGTTGACATCTTACCCAGATAAAACCTAAATTAGCTGTTCCCTCCGTGTCCATCGTTTTGGAGTAACCTCTCGAAGATGGGCAAGCCAGACGCAACCAGCACCGTTGCAAAATGTCCGTACGCTGTGGTAGTCACCATAAGGCGTACCACATGCTCGTTTGCTGCCAGCCCCTTCAGAAAGTTTCATCTATATTTTAGATTGACTTCTGTATCGCTGGAAGCGTTGCGCTTGTTCGACTTCCGAGCTCGTCTGCAGTCCGCCTACATAATGGGATCGCTTTTATTTCGCCATGTGTGCGTCGCTATATGCGCGGTGCGTTTTGCACGGTCGCCATGTTTGGAGTGGTCGTATTTGTGTCGCATAAGATGTAGGGCGCCGGCTGTCGTGGCTCGGGCGGCCTTGGGCGGTATCTGATAGGCGATTGAACAGCGCCGCGCCCCGGCTGTGTCTGTTTCCATGCGAATCGCGCGTTATTAGCGGCCACGTGGTCACGGCTCGGTCGCTTCTGTTGTTAACCGCCGTGCTCTCGCCACGTTACAATCCAACACATTAGACATATCTCTATCCAGTTTCGCTATTGTACGAATGTGTAGGCTCGTCCGGGTACGGACCACGGCCTCACAGAAGACCGGCGGGAAGTAGAAGTGTATACTTTAGCGTTTCGTCTGGTGAGTGAAGTAGACGGGTTCCACTTTTATAATGATTGGTCAAGAACCTGCAACCGCGTAATCTCGTAACATCAGGTGAACCAAGCTCGCTTGCCAATTTACCACATATTAAAAATTCTGCCTGCTGGATAACGCTGTCTATTATTTAATCCCAAACGGGGACAGTAGACTGGTTGCCGTGCATTGGATCCTAATATTGTGTTCATTGTCGGAACCTTATAAATTGTCATGCGTATATTTTGTAGTAGTCATTGTTGGAAAAATGTTACCAGAACAGTGATGCAGTCTTGAATCGTCTGCAAATTTCTCTCGCGAACATTACATTATCGCTAAATACTCGGGCTCCGAGTCGTATGACTCTTTGGATTGAAAACAAATAACCTTCTAGGCGTGTATCGCGTCGCTTTTGACCGTATTGCCGATAAAAGTGCACAAACAACTCCACATCCTGTTATAGCTGTGTTTGTTGTTAGGTGCGGCTATTTCAAGTTGCATATCATTTCGTCCCCCAAGCGCTTCGCCTTGTATGTGACAAATAAGTTTTTAGTAGTTGTTTGTTCACATCTAAGTAAAGTATGGTGGGTACACGCAGTGTTCAGCTGTTGCACAGATAGGCGCATGGCCTGCGTAAAATAGAACATACTTCTTTTGAACGTCGTATCATGGATTGGCATAAACCCAGTCCAGCCCCGCCCCCTCTCACCTAGGGCGGTGATAATCGAAGTTTCATCGTCTCGCTAACAGAAGCAATTACTACATAGTTTAAAACAAAGTAGTCCCGCTGTCTGTCTGTCCCTATGTATGCTCAGATCTTTAAACTACGCAATGGTCTTAATGGGTAATCTTAATATATATTATAATTTAATTATATAAAACATTGCCGCCCGTGCGAATGAAACGGGCCTTTTTTTCATACTTTCGAATAGCAATAAAAATAATGGTGTGAAAGCGGCATCGAATCCCTTGCTCGCGGGTTTTGCTTCCGCGTTCCGCGGGTCCTTCGGCCGGTGGTCGCATTCCGATGTTCACAGCGAAAGTACTCGCTGAGTCACCAGCCAGCCTCTCCGTGTGCACTCTGCACTGGCAACGGCACAATCCCGCCAAACATACTGCGCGTCACTCCCGAAACAGGGGTGGCGCATTAGCAGGTTTCGCAACTCGCTACCCATTAGAACCTGTTCCGCACATTCAAATTGATATGTACGAACTAACACGTACTAAAACGATGAATTACGCATTGTTTCTTATTAATACTATCTTTGTATTAGTGTAACCGCTTGTATCATTATCATAGATATATCTACTGACGTAATTATATTTATTGACCAATCATTTCATGACCCATGTTGATATTAATGTTAATAAGTACTTTTAGAGAAGAAGAGAAAGCTCTAATTTGGTGTACCTACACAGTAGTTTCATTTAATTCCTTATCTCATGAAGGTAATGGGAGGAATGCGAATTTATCATGTTGCTGCTATAACGAACGTGCAAATTATTTGGTTTTTGCAATAATTTCAAACGCATTGACGTTCTTGACTGTTATTTGAATCACTTGCACCTGTGAATGGACCACGAACTCTTTGTTCACAACTTCATCGCAATAGCCACAAGCACACTGAGGAATGGAATTCGACAATTTGAATTTAGAATTTGGAATTGGAATTTTGAGAAATTGAATTTCGCGGGAACGATAGCTAACCATAGGTTGAATATTTTAAAGTAAGTTTCACCCGTTTTCTACTTTTGAATAAAAAATTGCCGCTGGTCGAAAGTTAGGTTTTTTTACGGCTCAGTATTTGTTTGACGTACGAATGACACTTTGTTTTAAATAAATCTGCTTCTTATTGCAATGCCACCCTCAGTATAGAGGAGGGCTCTGCCTAGCAGTGGAACGTATAATGTATAATAATAAATAAAATAAATAATTTTTTTTTTATTCTATATTTGCAAGGATATGGTTTACAATAAGATGTTCATATAGTTATAGCGATAATCTATCTAATGTTACGATCTAGTATCTAATGTTACAATTAACTAATACAATTATAAAGACATAAGCCTGTTTCAGACATACTAATACAATACCAATGCCAAATATATGACGACTACAATACCAAATATAAGACGATTAAAAAATTGATCATTCGTACATGTTCGATTCTACTCACTGATCACTAGTTAAACTTCTTATACGGGACCACCTCAATCGATTGGTAGGGACGGCATTGGCTACCCCGTCAAAAAGCCACCATGCTAACACGCTTTGTGATCTAACGACCGTTTGAAATTTACCAAGAAAACTAAAAAAAACATACGTTGAAGAAATAGTATTGGGTTTCCCATATTATACTAGCCATGATAATTAAAAAGAATATTTTCACAAGATATATCAGGATGTTCGTTCAGTAGGCACAATATGCCGTTTCATTCAACTAACTCGAGTTTTTTTTTCTTTAAAAGATTTCAGTTTAGTAAAACATTATCTTGTCTTGTAATGACGATTTACAAACATACATTTTACGGGGACAAATTTTAGTTGTGCCGTGTGAGAATCCGACCCACGTGCCCCCGGCGCTGAAGCCAATACCATTGCGAGTGCGCAACGGAATTGCTAAAAATAATAACACGGTAATAATTAAATGCGCCAGTCGGTTAAATTAAAAAATATTACCGCCTTCCGTATCCGCTCTTAAACTGGGCCGGACGAGAGGCGCTCTCAAGGGCGCTCCTCCTAAGAGGGATTAGGTACAGTCTGCCGCGTAGATGGATGTCCGTGTGGACATGGCCCAGAAACGACACGGCAAAATTGGGTTATTATTATATATTCTTTATTGAACACCAAAAAAACATGAAAGGAAATGTTACAGAACTATAAACTTAAGAGGTATAAACAATAAGGCGGTCTTATCGCTAAGGAGCGATCTCTTCCAGACAACCTTGTGATTAAAAATATTAATTTGGACAATGGTAGGTGGTGTAAATGATAAACTTACATACTAATATTTAAATAAACTAAACGAATATGTTGTATTTTTTGTATAATAATAATATACTAATATATACGAAATAAGATCCAATAGACATACATAAATCTAAACATATACTGTACAATAACTTACAAAAATATATACAGGAAGAAAAGAATAAAAAATAAATATACAAATGTCGGCGGTGATAATCAGCTTGAACACAGTGACAGATAATAATTTTTAACGTCAGTTTTAAACTTGCGTAACGTTTTTGAGCGCTGGATGTGTGGAGGAAGCGCGTTCCATAGGCAAATGGCTTTGACCGTAAAAGAGTTCTTAAAATAATTGGTCCGGAAAGTATGCGGGGTGATAATGAGTTCACTGGCTGATCGCAGAACTCTTTCTGGTCTGTCATGACCAAGAAATTTAAACTGTTCCTTCAAATAACTCGGAGTCATAGGATTGAACAAAACACAGTACAGAAGAGAAACAATATGCAGATTCCGGCGAAGGCGGATGGGTAACCACTTGAGCTTTGGATATTCCACACGATATTCGGAGACATGGTCATACTTGCGTAGACCGAAAATAAATCTGATAGCTAAGTTTTGAATTCGCTCAAGCTTGTTAAGTTGGTCCTCGGTTAAATCAAGATAGCTTGCGTCCGCATAATCGAGAAGGGAAAGAAGTAAGGATTGTGCTAACATAATCTTAGTAGGAATGGGGAGAAAAGAACGTAAGCGCCGCAGAGAACCCATGGCTGCAAAATTTTCCTGCTAACTTCCTTTAACTGGTGAGACCACGAGAAAGTAGAGTCGAAGTGAACACCAAGGTTTTTAACAGTTTTGTTGTATGGCACCACAACACCATTTAATGTTATCGAGGGAAGGTTATCCCAATCTACCTTTGAAATCATGCCAACTCCGCCAACAATGATGGGTTACAGTAATCGTAAGGTTTTTTTTAATTTTCTGTTTTATTTTTCTAACACGCGTGGCCACCGTTACATTCAACGGGATCTTCAAGACAGGAGGACTATATATTACCGACTTAAAAAAATGAGGATGTTTTCAATACGGTTGTATAGTCTGATAAGCACAATGGTATATCACGAGGATTGAGGTGCAGAGTCGCTCTTTGGGACATCTGTCTTGACTATATTGTTTTTTATCCCACAGCTCTGTCATTTATGAACCGATTTGAAAAATCTTTTTGCATTCGGTTCAGTTAATCTTACCTTACTGGACTTTGGACTCCAAACATTCAACAGGGAACTCCTCTAGTCGAATAGAAAATGTATTGTGATATATTTGTGGTCGGTTTTATTTTTTTCTTGAAAATGTATTTGTCTACATCAGAATGAGTTGCTCAAAGTCCTATATGCACTGTATTAAAGTCCCCACTGGAAAGTGTTTGCTATACGACGGCTGTAATGAACGATGGCAGATCTTCTTTAAAATATTACGACTATACAATGTTCAATGCTTACGTGCAGTATTGATAAGAATCGCGACAGTCATGCGATAGTCGATAGAAGAGTTGTAGTCGCGCGACGCTAAAGTTATTTATATGCTTCGATCGATAATGCGCCAAGCCTAGTGTCTGAGGTATTGTTGAGGAGCGAACGAAAATGTTTACAGTCGTCTGGAGATTAAAAAAGCTAAGAGATATGTAAGCCACATCAGCCCTAAGCAGTTGTTTTTCTCGAACTTTCGTTCGGAGAATTGTTTTTGTTCCGGACGAATCGTCCGTCAGGGCTGTGACGTGCGGGGATCAAGGTCGCAGACGGGGTGCGATTTAATCCCCCCCTCTGCCTTGCCCTTCACGAGTTTCCTCAACCGAAAAGCTGTTTCGAGAACACTCGATCGGAAGAGAGGCTAGTGAAATTATCAATTTCGGGTTCCGTGACAAGTTTTACTAGCCGAGGAAAAGCGCCCTTGAAAAAGTAATCTCAAAGAAGACGTTTTTGATGAATGGAAGGATGTTTTTAAGAGCTGAACGCAAATGGAAACGATGTTTTCGAAACTCTAGCGCAAATAGAAAGATGTAGTAAGAAATGTACCTAACTTCAAAGTAATTGAATTTATTTGAAATGTAATTGTATACAAGTTTAAGACACAAATTTCCTACGCTTTTTATAGGTATGGTTTGTGAATTATCTCTGTTGAAGTTTTTGCTTATTCAAAGTGTATTGTACTGTAATACTACAGTACTAGTAGTACTGTTTATGGTAGGCCTGAGAATTTCATATTTGTTTGTGAGTTTTTCAATTTCGATAATTTAGTATTCATAGTTGCGGCCTGCCGGAAAGCAATGGCGATTACAAGTTGTGTATCGCGTGTTCGATCCCTGATGTTGTGCACTATTTAGTTTGCCGTTGTGTGTGTACAAAAATTATTGTGTTTATTTTTTTTTTAAACCCATGTCCGTCTGTTCGATTGAAGGCTTTTTGGATGGTTATAAAAAAGGTTTCGTAAAATGGTGGCAGTCCTCACTGATAGTAGGCTTGTAATTCTTATAGGGTAAAAACATCATGTTACCCCACAGCACACGCAGTTTTAAGATAAATTGTATCGATCATTTTACTCGACTGTGCAATGCAATATGTTATAATGTGTTTGTCAGCCTATGTATGTATATTTGTTCTTTGGTGGCGCCCTAGAGTCTAAAAGCCTGCGCCTATTTTAATGGTTTTTACGCAAGTTAAAGCACGATCCTTGGACTTCCATTCCTGAGGGGCATTTTGCCGTAGCTGCCACGCCTCGCAAGCGGATTGGCAACCGCAATTCTACCGGGTACCTCGCACCTTTAGCTCTACTGCCCATCATTGGCCTGGATATTTAAAGTGGCAGTCTGTGGCGAGGGCTATGTTCAGCAGTGGATTTGAGTCCACTGCTGAACATAGCAGTGCAACAGCAAAATAGACTGACATAATGAAGATGATAATAAATCAGTCGAATTATCTTAAACTTGCGAGTGTCAGAGTAAATATATGACGGTAATCATAATTATAAATGGCGACAACCAGACGCCATATTGTGAATGGGTTATAACTGTGACTCGTAATATAATATAATAAATCAAATAGGTAGTATAGTGGCCTTTTGCGAAGTTTTCATCTATTACGCAGTCGGGTTTCTGTTTAAATTTTCTAGCACCATTTCTTCTCTATTTATATATCGTAATATCCTTTCCTAACTCAAATTTACGTCGAAATTAGGTTTTGATCATTAAGAAACATTCGTAATTTCATTGTAATAAGAGACAAAATTGCCATCATTGCCGCCGTCGCCTGAACGTATCGAACAATCGCCGAATGTTTATTGCGGTCGTGTTTATATTCAGGGGTCAATTCCACACAGATTGACCGCGTTATCTGAACGTTTTAAAAATTTTATGTACGTACATACATTGTCACAACGTACCCTAGAGAAACGGAAGGATGCTGTTTAAAAGCACTTGATACTTGTAGATCCTTTACCTATTTTAGACAACTCAAGTCGCAGGTAGGATGACACGATTTCGGGACATTTGAATTTAACGGTATAAAAGGCAAAACGACGGCGTTATCAGCAGGAAAACCTTCAAACGCGACACCTGCCCAATTCGAGAAGACCCACCGCCGTACAACCGTGCGCAAAGCGGCACTCGCGCTCATTTCGCGGCCTGTACGCTCCTACGCGTGATCCGCGGTGCGCAGTGTCAACATTTCGGGCGTCCGTTTCTGTTATCTGCGCGCCACGCCGCGTGCCCGTCTGTCTGCACGCGGTTACGTAATACGCGAACACACGGGCGAGCGTCAGGTCCGCGAACGCGGCGGTTTGTTTTACCTCACTTCCGCGTGGCGAGATAGAGAAATCGGCAAACGGTAAATGTGGCACGATCTCACAGAAGACCGGCGTGAAGTGGTTTCGTCTGGTGAGTGAGGTATTCGGAGCCCACTTATTTAAAAGGTGACAACGCATTTGCAACTCTACGGGCGTTGCAAATATCCATGGGCGGCGGTTATCACTTAACATCAGGTGAACCGCCGGCTCGCTAGCAACTTTCTCATAATACAAAAATGTTACATTGAATATTCCCGTACTTTTTCGTCTTAATGGCGCCCTCTTGCTCGTTATAAAGTATTAACCGCACCCCTCCGCCTCCCCATTTCGTTGGAAGTGCGCTCAATACGCCTCGCCGGCTTATTGATTAGTAATCTCTCAGGTCTGTTTTTATGCATCGGGAATAAAGCGAATAAAAGTTTATCCACAACAGATGATGCGAGGTTTTCATCGCCCAGTTTTCAATCAGAAGAAAACACGTTCCCGTGACGGCTGGAATTGTTTAACGTGTATAAAAACCTGTCGTGCCCCGTTTCTGAAACACTGATCATGGTAGAAATTAACAAATCAGCTGTAGCATATGCTTTTTCAATGTGATTTGAGGTGCCGAAAGGATGGCACTCTCTGAATCGATCAGATTGATCTTAATGATCAGAATGATTAATTCAAAGAGTGCGTTGTCACCTTTCAGTAAACGTTACTTCAATCACCAGGCGAAACGCAGATATGTAACGCTCGTCATGCCCGTCTGTGCCACATTTTAATAAAGGGGGCCCCGACTACCTCACTCGGCAGACGATACACAGAAGTATGTCACTTCCACTTCACGCTGGTCTTCTGTGAGGTCGTGGTACTCACCTAGGTCCGTACCTGCGCCCATACGTGCAACAGCAAAAACTGTTACCTACTAACAGTGACCTCACTTAACTTTGATTTTTTAATATACCTTATTTTAATATCGTTGTAGAATTTGTATTCTTAACGAGTGCCGTTTTTCGCATATCCCGAACTGCTATCAACATCGGAGATTTAAATCTTATCTCGTCAATTACTGCTAATTTGCTTTTACTGCGTTCAGTTCACGCAAGCTGAGTCTGAGTATTGACGAATAAATAGCAAGACATTAACATGTTATTATTTTACTTTATTTATTTATTTAAAGGACACTAGCAGTACATGCATTTCACGTTTAAACAATAAGATTACAAAAAAAAAATTCTGATGTATGTACCTTTTTAGGTGACACAGCATTGTTTCAGCTAAATACAAGAATAATCGAGACAATTAATGCAAAAATATTTAACAGCAAATAATTTCAGTAAAATTAATAAAAAAAATTAAAGAATAACAAGCAAAAATACAAATACAAAAATAAATTTTTAGGTGACACATCATTGTTTCAGCTAAATATAAGAATAATCGAGAACAATAAATGCAAAAAATATTTAACAGCAAATAATTTCAGTAAAATTAAGAGAAAAAAAAATAAAGAATTTTATTAGAATTTTACTAATTTTACTTTTATCAATGAAGTTTATATTTTAACATAACGCACTCTTATAATATATAACTTAGTTATTCGCCGATTGCGCTATTATTTATTATGGTGGCAATTTAAACTTTGTCCTGCGATAACCCGTACTGTTTTGTTTTGTTTATTATTAAATTCAGGAGTTCAATTTGTTTTAATTCATTACTGTATTACTATCTTTGATGACGCGGAACGCTTGCCTATTAGCGATTATATTTTAACAACAGTTTTTTTATTGCATTCGGTTTAGCTCCCATTTGGTACCATATTAACTTCATTAGACACATCAGGGAAGTGAGTGAGAGTACTAGAAGTCTAAATCTACTTATGTATTTCTTATGTTCAGAGATCTATTCATCGCATATCTAACCTCCTTGGTGCTTATACGACCCCGATGAGAATTGTTATCCATTACCGTCTGCTAAAATTAGTACGGGTCCAACGGCCGATCGCCCGTACTTACGTTCTTGCTGCCAACGCCTTGCGCAATCGCCCTCCGCGTTTTATTGGTAAACAACGCGTAGTACTCTCGATCTGATCATGCTTAGGCCGCGCGCACACTGGGCTCGTTTGAGACCGAGCTCTCGCCTCTATTTGGTCCGGACTGTTGAAGTAATATAGAAGATTGTTTTATATCATCTGTCATATTCACTTATGTATGTCATTTAATGTGAAGCTAATAATTTTTAAACGCCGCGCAGTATGGACATGCGTCATCTATATTTTTAAACATCATTGCTCTTGCCCTAATGCCAGCTTCTTTGACATCTGCATACCGACTAGTCACTGGAACCAGTTTCATCTTCTTATCATTCAAATGCGTGTTTTGATTTAGTTGCCAAAATAATTCGCTGGATGTTCTGTATTTCGATATTTGATCGACGAAGCAAGATGACCAGCTAGTTTATTCTGGCGCCCTAAGTGTGACTTAACAAATTACACGTATCGTGAGACATTTGTACCCCAGTGTATTGTCGGCCTTACGCCTAATGGGGTTACGGAGTTGAAACGGACGGTCGTTATTGACAATAATGTCTATGTGTTATTGTTGCTCTGACGAGTTCTACTGATTGGCCTGTTAAATTGCGGTTACGGCGCGCGAAAAGAATTTATATTGAGTTAAATTATAGAAATAAGGACAGAGAAAATATTATATTCATTTACTAAGAAAAAGGACGCAGCAAAAATCAAAATCAAAATCAAAAATAAAATAAATAGCAGTACATACATACATACAGAAAGCAATAAAAACTTCCTATTGTTGATGTTGTGTATCCTTTGAATGGTGGACAGTGAAAGTATTCTTTCATTCATTCAAAATTCAAATTTGAAACAATGCTGTAACATAAAAACGAACTAAAAAAGTTATCAAATTTTCATAGTTTTATTACTTTATATTATTCTAACAATGTTTCTTTTTACATTAGAAGTGTTTTCTTTTCTTCGATTTCATCATTCTTTTTCATCGATTTTCTGTAAGCATAATGAATGACGCAGCGAAGCGCTTGATTGGAATGCGTGGGTTGTTCACATCAAAAGGGTGTTTCACGCTATGAGTTATGCCGAACGTCCACTTGTAGATAGAGACGAGAGTAGTTTAACACCGACAAACACTGTCCTAATTACATATTGTCGAACTGATCTTGAGGAGACAAGTTAGATTGGATCTATCCACAGCAAAGACAACGGTGACTTTTCAGAAGACTCCACTGAGCGTCTCAATAAAGACCCAAGTGCCTTGCATTCTGGAAGGAGGGTGCTATAATTTTCTTTATATAAAAAATTTTGCTTCCGCTTATGTTTGTGTCCGCAAAACTCAAAAAGCGATGGATTGACTTGATATTGGTGCGTCAAAAGTTAGTTTATTTCTCGTGCCTTTTCCAAATTTCATCGCCACAACCGATCCCGGTGATGCGACCTTTGGCGGGCAGGTGCTGTACGAGCCAGCCCTGTAGTCACCGGGCTCATAGAATAGGGCTAAGTTATCCCTTGCCTCTCGTAAAAGGCAACTAAAAGCGGACACGGATTGGCAGCAGCACGAAGTGGTCTCGTGCTGCTTCAAGAGGGTGAGGGAATCGGCGAAGTTTTATCCTTCTCCGAGGCGTGCTCAGGCGTAGTACTGAGGGACACCGGTGCGATCCATCGGAGATCCCGGAGTCCCTCCAAATGTACGGAAGGTGGCCACCGAGGGTGTTTTAGTGGGTGTGAACCCCACATAACCCTGGCTTATGGGTGTCTTTTGAAGAGTTTTCCCCTATACCTAAAAAACGGTGCTGTACGAGCACATTTTTAGGAATCGCTCTAAGCGGGTCGCCAAACCAGTATCGAACGATGAACATTACATAAGCGGCGACGCCGAGGCACTTTGTACCTAAAACATTCTATTGATAAGGTCGAAAATCGATCGTAACGCAGGCACGCGTCCGTTTAGTACTAATTAACCTTCAGGCCGATAGACACGGTAAGCGGTCGCCGTCAAAACAAACAATGGTAGGTACTTCAACTTATGGCTTAAGGTGTGAATAAACCAATAGAGGAATATTAGGTTCGTTCTGTACACAGTACTCGATAGAATATGCTCCGAGGTAATATTAAGATTAGGTATTTATATTATAGATTAGATTTTACCCGCGGCTTCGCTCGCGTTGAATTCCTTAAACAAATATCTTTTTCTTACAAATATATATGTTTTTTAATAAAAAGAATCCTATGTCCTTTTTAATACCTCTAAGAATTTGTGTACAAAGTTTCATGATAATAGGTTGAGTAGTTTTGGCGTGACAAACTGACATTCACATTTATAATATTAGTAGGGATATACCATCGATGGTGTTTTCGTCTCATGTGAATAAAATCATTCAATAGACAATCTATACATATATTGTCTATTTAATTTTGATTCATATTATTAAAGTACCATCAATTTTAGGGGCGCTTATAGACAACAATATCGTCCGTATGCGACGCATTTTCCTTTCTTAATGGAAACTATTAGTGCGTTGATTTACGATACTCGGTCGTTTTCTGCAAGTCACCGTCTCAAAATTCTGAAAAGTCGCAGCTACTACGCGTTACTTGACGCATCATTGAATTTTTTTTTAATTTGTTTCGAAAAGGTGCAGATTTCCTCACGATATTTTCCTTCACCGTTTAGCACGTTATATTGTCATCAGCACTTAAATTGCAATTAACAATAAAATATGTAGAAAAAATGCGAAAAGATTGTCCCCGCTGTGGGAATCGAACCCACGTCTTCGGCATTCGCGGCCTGACGCTCTAGCCACTGAGCTAAACGGCTGATTACCACACCGACGAAAATCTTAACGCATTCTTCCACATTGTTTTCTTAGCATTTGAAGCAATGCTTGGCGCCATCTACTGTTATATCCTTTCCAGCATACAAACAACTTCGAATATCGTTTTTACAACGATAATTCGAACAAGAGATGTCGTCATTGCTTTTGAGGAAATTTAAATTGTTTATAGTGCTAATCTTTGCACTTAAGATCCCACAGCGGCGACAATCTTTTCGCACTTTTTCTACATATTTTAATGTTCAATCTTAAGTGCAAAGATTAGCACTATAAACAATTTAAATTTCTTGCAATTAACAATTTCTTTGGTGCCGGCACCGGGACCTTAACTTAGGTTACTTGTGTACATTGAATTGACACTGAGATATCACGGCTATATATAATTTCTTAATAAGTAAATCACCTTTTTGGAAATATCTATTTCGAGTCTAGTGCCATTAGTATCGATAGCTTTTTTTTCTGCATCGCAATGCCGTCTGAGTTTTTGGATCGCATTCCACAACAGCGTACGTATTTCCCCGCGATTTGAAGCGAGATGCTAATGGAATTTTGAAAGGCCTCTAGCGTTTTTTTAGCTTAATGTATCATTCGCCGCGAATGTGTTCTCGATGATTAAAGTAAATAAATTGTGTTGTAATCGTCTAAAGGCTGGCTTGTGCGAATATAACCTGATGGCGATCTGAAGGTCGTGGTTTAAAACACAGGTGTACGAAGCACGTAGTCTACTACCTCTTTAGCGGTACCTTTGCATCGACGACTAGAAGTGAGAAATTCAGTATTTTTATGTTAAAAGGTGGCAGTGAGACCCGCTCACCTGATGTTAAGTGTTAACCGCCGCCTATGACATTTGCAGCGCCCATAGGATTCCAGATGCGTTGCCACCTTTTAATAAAGTGGGCCCCGGTTACCTCACTCGCCACAAAAGTGTAACACTTTCACTTCACACCGGTCTTCTGTGAGGTCTTCATATCTCCTTGGACAGACCTGCCCATTCGTGCAACAGCTAATACTGTTGCGTGGCCCTAACTTAACTGTATTATTCAATGCTTTAGTTACATACGATAGTTAAAATATATAATGTAACATTATTTAATTTACCCGAATAATTCATCATCATCTGAGGTTTTAGCTGCTAGGAGCCGCCGAGTGTATAGCAGTTCTCACCTACAGGCTCTCTGGTTAGCTTTATCACACCAGCTCTTGATGCCGATCACTTAAAGGTCTCTTTCACATCACCGTAGTGATGGTCATGGTCTATTGCGTGGTCTATGCCCGTTAGGAGTGGACTTGAGTTTAGTCTGTGTTCAAGCTTCTCGATGTTTTATAATGAGCATCGAGGGCGATTAACCTTTTTGGTTTTCATTTGATTTTACTGACAAATTTTAATATAACAACGCATCATTCCTTGTTTAACATATCAAACGTCATTCTGTCCCGTGCTATCGGAACGCTGTTGAGAAATCTAAAATGGGAATGCGACGAAATAAAAGAAAGTAAAGTAAAAGCCTATACATGCCTCTGTTATTATTTCGAAAATACTATGCAGGTATCCTCAGAATGTTTTCATTCACCGCGATGAAATATTGAAATTGATTTTGTTATTGCAATAAATCTGATTACCTATATATATTGTGGCTAAATGTTTTATTTGCAAAAATGCAAATTTGGCCGATTCGTATAGAATAACAATGTCATTAACAAAATGCAGACGGGTGAACAAACATGCGTTCATTGTGCAAAATTACGCCGTGGGCTAACACGGGATCGTAAATTGTATTGTTTAATGGAGATGGACATTTTTAAAAGGGCTTGCGAAATTCCTAGAACAAGGAACGACCACGCGTGTGTCCGAAATTAGACCATTGGCCGTAAATGTTGTAAAAATTCTTAGACTTTGGTCAAAGCGTTTTAACACGAGTTTATAGTTATGTTATGGAGCGTTGAAGTGGGTAGAGGGCTCTATAATCCATACAGGCGCCGGGCGTCCTACAGTCCGATAACGTCACAAACAAACGGACATTTCGTTTGTTTGTGACGTTAGCATGCTAATATATACGCACGACACACGACGGAACGCCGAAACGTGTCGCACGTAACTGCGCAGTTATCAAATAGTTTGGTGGGAACCACGTGTCTACATAAATGTAGTATGTATCATAGGGCAGTGGCAGCTTATATGCAAAAATATTTTAAGACATTTGCAAAAGAGGATACATGTTTATGTATAATGAGATAATTAATCTCTAGCTCGGTCCATCCGTCATTCCTTTGGTGTTCCTCTCTCGTCAAAGCCTTTCAAGTACTCATATTTTACATTTATTATGTATTGAGACACGCATTTCATTTACATCGATATAAATGAATTTTATATGAATAAAACTTTGTATCAATGTTAATCGTAAAATCGTGGGATTATGTTTGTAGCTACTTGCACGCTATCTGTTCAAAGTCAAAATTTCGTTTTTTAATATAATATAATATAGGCTTAAATGTTAAACTACGACTGTTAAATTTTATAAAATCAAAAATCAAAATCATATATGGTAATGCTGAGCATTATTGATTAACAACGGATTAAGTATATAGCATACCGATTTCAGTTGGCCGAATGAACCTACAACCTATGTAAATATTAGTGTGGAATTTGTCGCAGTTCGTGCTGCTCGTTTGCTAGTAATGATCAGATCATTTGCAGTAATAAAGACGCGGGATGGAAGAGACGATGACGTAGACGTGACGTGTGATTATGTCACACCCGTTCCGTTGCGGCGCTCGGGGCTGTATTCCGAATTGGCTTCAATTGGCCGGAGGTGGGTCGAATCTTGTGGCAGCGTGATGTTTTATTGGAGACTCTTCGCGTTAAATGTATATCACATTTAACGCGAATTATGGAAAATTATAAGAATTTATTTATTCTAGCCGTGATAGCTCAGTGTCCGGGTGCTCGCCTTTAATTCAATATACTCGAGCAACCCGAGTTCGATCCCCGGTGCCGGCACCAATGAAGTTTTTAACTTTAAGTGCTTACTTATCACGTGCTCCGCGGTGAAGGAAAACATCGTGAGGTAACCTGCATATTTTCGAAATAATAACAAAAAAAAATGTATTTCGAAGATATGTGAAGTCCGCCAATCCGCAGTGGGGCCGCGTGGTGGACTATGCCCTGATACCCTCTCTATAGAGGAGGCCTTTGCCCAGCAGTGGGACATGTATAGGCTGTTACTGTACTTTTTTTTTACTTTATAAGAATTTAAACGTTATTACTTTGATTCTTATATTTTAACTATTTCTGGACGTAAATGTTAACAACTAACATAACGACAGGCAGCACTAGTGGTTATATCACCGTCCGGGAACACGGCCGAAAATCATGTGACCTCTGCTCCATGCGACCATGTGCCTCTTCGCTCAAATAGATAACGTCATATCCGAGTCAGTGTTGCCAGCGACAACAAAATAATTTATTTTTAATTAAATTTTTACATACGCTATTATTATTATACGTACTTATGCTACACATGATTATGTATATTTAGGATTTAATAGAAATGAACAGTGCAACAGATGATTTTAGGAATCAAGCAAATGAAGAAATGATAATTGTCATAAGTAAAACTTTAGAAATATTAATATTTATTCGCAAACATGAAATAATGTTTGATAATTTCTATAGATAAAACTTCAGCGGTAAATCTGCTAACTCGGTAGGAGCTTAATAAGTCTTGCCTAATGGCCTTTAGCTTTAATCTAGGCCATTAAATATTTCCCAAGGATTAGAAGACTCCGCATTTTGTCGTAATTTCCTATTTGATTCCACGTTCTATGTTATTGGCTTTTACTAGACTGTTTTTTTATTTCTAAATCAACGAATTAATATAACAGCAGCTGTTGCGAGAGTTTTTCCGTCTTGAAAGCAGTTCTTAATTTAAACGATCGAATCAGTGAACGCTTGCATCAACAATTCACTCGAGACATTTACTACTTTATACGCGCGATAGTAAACATCAAAAGACGAGTGACCTTTATTTCGATCTTTGCGAAAATAAATCCGGAGAAGTCGAAGGATCTGCGGTTCATATATTTTTTTCCCAACCGTGAAAGATTCGACGATTTACATACAATTAATTGAACTATTTGTGTCGTTTCCCTTTAGATCCTTTGATTACGTTCATTTTAGATTCATCATCTTCCTCCTGCCCTTGCCCTTGTCCCACCTAGGTGGGGTCGGTACAAAATGTGAATCATATTGTAAGCGGTTTCGCCTACGTTTTTTACGACTTACCGCCTGCCTGACGTCAACCCTCCTTGGGAAACAAACTCCCAGATCCGGGACAACTATAAGTGGCTCGCCCCGTGTGGGAATCGAACCCACGACCCCCTACAACGAAGCCAATAGGTTAACAACAGCGCCAAGGAGTCACATTCATTCTAGACCTTTTTTTTGACTACTTTTTTTATTATGTTTACTCTACAAATTGATGGTCACATTTTGGCTGCAATGAAGAAAAAAGTAAGACAGAAGTAAACAGCGAAAAGAAGAGAATTTTACACATTTCTGTTTCGTTCGTTGACTTGTGGTGCTTTGAGGTTCTCATAGCTTCGCAATGCACCGCAACAAATAGTCTGGCGGGTGGGTGTCCACCAGGTGGATCCACCAGGATATCATATGATATTAGCTCGCTTGTTTGCCGAGTTTAAATGTAGTCATTAGCTCGAAAGTCGGCCATCGTAGCGCTTGTTCTGTTTGATTACGCCCGCGGGACGTCCATGTTGATTTGTTTCGCCTACGCCTGCGCAGTTCCAATCAGCAGATGAAGAGAAACGATGCGGCGTTGATGCACCTATATCTCGATCGATTCGATTTTCCGAGCGAGATATTTTTTAATTTCCTTATTAATTTTCTTTAAGAGCTATTGTTGGCCATTTCAGATATATTCGTCTCGCTCGTATAGTTTTCGAGAATGATGACGTAATAATTAAATTTGTTAAATCGTCTATAACCCCTTTGTAGCAAGTAGTTTTTATAGGCATCGCCCGATCCTTTATTAGAATTCTATTAAGCGGTGATCGTTGGTAACATCGTAACTAATTCAATGTAATGCCTACAAGGCAAACTTGGATAACTTGTCCGACTTTTAAGGCACGGGTCGGGTCTTATGGCGGTATGTTTCTGTTTGTGTTCTTGGAAATTTCGCTTTCGGATATTCAGATAGCATACGAATCGAGAGGAACACTAGTTTGTGCGCATTTTATTCATTATGAGAAGGAACATTTACAAGAAGTGACATTGTCGAATGTTGATTTGCCACAATGCCGATTTTGATATCATACTCATTATAACAAGATAGGTAGAAGAGTTATTCCATAAGTGGTGATCCATTGGACTTCGAAGCGTAACTCAAGACACGAATATTCATGTCTTGGACTTTGAAACGTAACCCGAACGTGTCGAATATTCGTGTGTTGCGTGGATAGGCCTAAACAAGTTTAACCTAGCGACAACAGTAGAGTGCGTCGTCATGTGCACTCGTCGGTAAACATGTCGCTTGGACAAGAGCCCAAGCGGTCCCATCTCCGAGACGCAAATAGCGTACGGTCAGCAACGACTGCGCGGGCAAGTCGGGTTCGCGGGGGCGTTGTTTTGCACTCTGTAATCTTTTCGCAGACATTACTATGGCAAAATTGTGAAGGCTTAGAAGTAGCAATGGATATTACTTTATTAAATTAAGGCCAGATAGCTCTTATAACGTTGCATTCATAGCTACCACTGATCCGCTAATAATAATATTTATTTGATATGTGGTAGGGCCACGCAAATGTGTTTGCTGTTGCACGAATGGGCCGGTCCGTCCGGGTTAGTATCACGACCTCACAGAAGACCGGCATAAAGTAGAAGTGTTACACTTCTGCGTTTCGTCTGGTGAGTGAGGTAGCCGGGGCCCACTTTATTTAAAGGTGGCAACGCATTTGCAACCCCGCCGGTGTTGCAAATGTCCATGGGCGGCGGTACTCAACATCAGGTGAACCGCCAGCTCCTTGGCCACTTTCTCACATAAAAAAAATGTTCTTACGGCTTCACTATTCGATGCATTTGTGTTTTCTCTATTAAAAATTCTTCATCATAAGTTACTTAAAAGGGGTCGAGATGGTATATAGTCATTGTATATGTTTTATTTGAATTTGGTGTCGTAATATATTCTGAGCTTTTATCACAAACCTGCTCTTACACCGCGTGTTGGACCGGACGAGACGTCCGGAAGACCGGCAGGGAGCTTGACCGCCCCCCGACGTACAATTCTGAACTAAGGTGTAATACACCAGCGTATTTTCGTACGATCTATTTTACGAGATTGTACCAAATTAATGACGGACGAAATCGTCGAAGGAATGAACTGTACATGAGCGATATAATTTATTTAAAACACTGTATATATCGTGATTATATTATTCGTATTCAGCAGTTGTTTACTCTAAATATAAACAATTTATATGTTTCACCTTTAAAAACATTTCAGAATTATGTAATATAACTCACATCACAACTTGTACACTATAGTTGATACAAATACTTTTGTTTATGATGTCTGAGTCTGTACCTACTGTGTCAAGTAGAAAAGTTTGTGGAAATAATGTAGTGTGAGCGGAATGAGAATCGTTAAGAAATTTGTAAATTTAACATACTTTTATACGTTATACAGAATAGCCAAACAACTTAGCTAATGCGATAGGTTTCTTGTCGAGACGATGGATTGCTATGGTTTTTGTCATTAAGATATATAGACGTACAATAGAAAACGAAAGTAAGAACTGTTTCGTGTGTTTCGCAAGAGTTATCTCTTATCTTTCAATGAATGTTTTTTGGTTTTTGCCCGTCATCATCATCATGATCATTAAGTCAGCATGTTTAAGTCCACTGCTAAACATAGGCCTGCCCCACAGACTGCCACGAAGTACGATCCTGAGCCATGAGCCACCTGCACTGACTTCCCGCACATTTGCACGTTACTCCATCAAGTTGGACGTCGGCCTACACTACAATGGCCAATATGAGATTCGAGAACCTTTCCCCATTGATTGTCGGTCCTACAAGCCGTATGGCCCTTAAGACTATTTAAAGTTCTAAAACATAACAGCCGGTGATAGCTTCAGTTTCAGTGCAAATTTGCGACGAGCGCCGTACGAGCGGCGTGGGCGACTTATCGTGAATTCGCAGCGTGTTTATTGTGCGTCGAGTTGTATCGATAAGGTTCGCCTTATCGTTTTGACGGCGTTCGAGTGATCGTGGACGATACAGCGCCGCGTCGACGATAGCTTTGTTGCTATCCGATTAAGCGAATACTATTGTTTCTTTTATAGTCTTTCTGTCTTGTACTTCAATGACTAGGCCGACGCGGTTTGATTCAAAGTCAAAGTATCTTTATTCAATGTAGGCTTAACTTAAGCTCTTATTGAACGTCGACAAAAAAGTACCTTGGGATCCTTGTTCTATTGCTGTAGCATATTCAGTAGTTAAGGGAGAGCCTTTAAACGTTCTACTGCTGTTCGAGGTCTTTTCTGTACAGAGGGTCTTAGGGCATTGTCCACCACGCGAAATAATTGCGGATTGGCGGACTTCACCTATCTGCGGATTTTGGTTGTTATTGTTTCGAAAATACCTCTCGATGTATTCATTTCGGTGCCGGTGCCGATTGAAGTCAGGTTGCTCGGGTATAGAAAGCGAGCGCCCGGAATGAGCTATCATGGCTCTCGATTAAGTAGTAAAAGTAGAGAATATATTAATTACTGCAGAGCAGCTGCGCATGCGTTTATATAATATATGCTAGCATTATGATCTAAGCTCGTTTCAGTCAGACGTCAGAGATCCAGCAAGTTGTTCATCTCTTCAGAATAAAACTGATAAACGGCGTTAATTTGGTCGGAATTGGAAATAAAAGGAATTTACTTGACCGGTCAAACCGACAATTCGCCGTCACCAGGCAGGTGCGGGGCGCCGCGGAATCGCCACCCGTTGTTTGTACACCTAAGTGCGTCACGATCCACTCACGCTAGCTTTCGACCGCGGCTACGTCCGCGTGATCGCTTACCAAACGCCTCGCTATGTTCCAATCCAACATATGTACACGTCCATTGGCGGTGGTAATTACTTAACATCGGGTGAACCACCAGCTCGCTTGATAACATTTCACATGAAAAAGTGCGGTACGTTTGTTTTACAACATGTATACAAGTGTAGATATAATCGTGTTATCTCGACCTACATCCCAGTGCAGACAGTCTGCGATAAGCTTGGCCCGGTTCGCGGATAGATAAAAACTTCTTTCTCATCTCTAGTTTCTTTTTATCGTCAACTGGCTTGTGCACATACACTATCCATACAGATCTACTCTATTCTAGTTATGTAGTTGAACATGCGCGCATTTGTTATAGGCTTATGTGTGGTGGAGCCGTGATAGCCGCTCGCCCTTAATTTAATATGGTCGAACATATAATATACTTCAGTTCAATTTTTATAGCTGTCGACACACAATCAAAAGTATATATATAGCTGACGAGATTTTCGCGACGTTGAAATCGGCCGCTAAGGTCTGTTGCCTAGAGCTTCTGAAAGGGGAAACTCTCACCACATGCTGGGTTGACTGGTAGAGAATGCCTTTGGGCATTAAGTCCGCCCTTTGTTAGCTTGTTTTACTGAAGGTTGGCAATAAAGATTAAATAAATAAATAAATAGATAAAGGGGTGCCTTACCCGCCCAGATTTGAATGGCGAAGTTCGAATGTATCTAGTATAGTCACATTTGAATTTCATCTTGAGTGCAGCTTAGTTCTAAAAATACGAATAAGCCTAATCGCTACATAACCGACGTGCGGGAACGTTACAGCCGTTGAATCTGCGCCGAGTCTATGTCATCCTGTTAAGATGATGCCGGGTGGCTGTAACGACGAAAATACGCGATGCCGCCGATGCGGACTGTTTGCGTCTCGCTCTGATATTATCACGCTGTGCGTTTAGCGGGAAGACTGTGCCCGCGTCGCTGGATCTGTTGCTGTCGTAGAATTGTTTAGAAACATTTCAAATCGAATCAAATCAGAAATATCCTAATTCAAATAGACGCTTGCGCGTTCTTATGTATCGTTAAATTTTACATAATAATTATATATATATTCGTAAGGTACCACCGATTCGGAAAGAAGTTTCTGCTGAGAAGAGACCGGCAAGGAACTCAACAGTTGCTCTTTTTTATATTTAACATACAGGTATAATAGTCTTATTCTAGCCTACGGGAGTATCAACAGTATTAATGCATTGGCATTGTCGAGATATTTCACTATACGATCAATTTTTTTTGGCGTTTTCACCATAGCTTTGAGACGGACTCCCAACGAGCGAGGTGCTTAGCAAACTAATGTGATATTTACGGTAAAACTGTACTTATGTAATCGACTGTAATTACGTAAAGATCTGTCCATTATAACCGTCCGAAACGGCCGAAAATTTTTATAATAATGTTTGATCATTAATGTTTAATCGATAAAATATTTTATAATATTTTTTTTCATATAGATATTTTCACCAGTTTGGCCTTTGGCAAATATTAATTAGTACAAGTTTAAATAGCTGACACTGCGGCCTTGTGTCGCCAACGCGACGACCCATTAAGGCCCATTTACACGATGCCATTTTCTTGTACATACAAGAGCAATAATTGAATGCAATAAATTGCGCGCAATAATTGGTTAGACCATTTGTTGTTTAGACCATACAACTCATTTATTGCTTCAATTTAATTGTATACAACAGGCAAGATACTGGCACCATGTAAATGGGCCTTTAAACAAGTGCGTCTTGGTCGTAATTAGTTAGAGCGTGTGTTTAACGTTGTCTCTACGATTGAAATGACCGTGGGACCCCTCTGTTATATCAATAATATAGTTATTTTTACGTGAGAAGGTGTTAAACGGGCTGGCGGTTCACCCGATGTTAAGTGATAACCGCCACCCATGGACATTTGCAACACGTATCGTTGCAGATGCGTTGCCACCAGACGAAACGAAGAAGCATGATCACACCGTACACTTCCACATCACGCCGTACATCTCTGAGGCCGTGGTACTAACCAGGACGGACCTGCCCATTCGTGCAACAGCGAAGACTGTTACTACTTTAAAAAACCTATTCCTAATGCTTATAGATAGTGGTTTCGGCACGCGAAGAGAATGAATGGTGAAGATTGAAGACCGATGAAGATAATCTCAATGATGTAAAAATGAAGAATGAACGAGTGAAGAGACATCGAGCCGGTGCAGAGAGTATTTATAAGTATCGAAGAGGCCACAGTGGAGGGTCAGGATTCGTAGGGGAATATCTGCCTATACCATCGGGTAGAAGGCACTAATATGTGTGTGTTGTTCGAGCAGAGGAAGACAAGAAAGAAAACGGGCTCCAAATACAGACGCGGTGTCCCCGGTTCATTAGCAAACCAAATACGGCTCTGAACACGCCGCGTGTAAGCATTGCTGACGGGGCAGGGCTGACACTATGCGTCGTTATATTTTGCGACCGACTTCAAAAACGGAGGAGGTTTTCAAATCGGCTGTATTTTTTTTGTTTCTTACCTCAGAACTTTCGTCTGAGTGAGCCGATTTTGATGATTCATTTTTTGTTTGAAAGCTGCTGCTTCACACGTGGTCCTATATTAATTTCAATTGTATTGGATCTTCCGCTCGTAGATGCGTAGGGAACACCTGAAAATTAATTATAAAATGAATGCAGAGCGAGATATTTGAAGTCGGTTTTGTTTTTCGTTAATAAAAAATTTACTTGTTTATATTAACAATGCTGTCGCGACATTCAACTTTCTACCTTGATTGAGCTAGCCTCCTTAAAGGAGGCAGTTCATTATATCATGTAGCGTCTGATTTGGATCGAGGTTGAATTAGAAGCGAAGCCATGTTTTGACTTGTGTGCATTTTAGAAAGGGAGGGAAAACAATAAACTAATCAACCTAACATACATTACCAACTCATAGGTAATATATCCCTTTCAAGACTGGCAATGTTTGTCAATATCCATTGCTTAAAATTTTTAGTACACATCGTTAAAAAAATGTTCATAGTATGAATGTATATATCTTATTTAATTGATGTTAGCCGTAGACAACCCTATTTCGAGTCCATAAATTTATAACGGCCCGTATTTAGGGTACACTCGAGACCTTATTTGACCATTACCTTGGGGGGTGACCGCCTTTGAAGTGCTATTAATTCAGTTCAAAGGGGACGCGTAGTGTTTTGATTTATTTCGTTGCAATTTAAGGGTAGGTTTTTACGACTTAAAGATTAATTTAATAAATTATTATGTGACGAGTCGTGATAGCTCAGTGTCCGGGCGCTCGCCTTTAATTTAATATACTCGAGTAACCTGAGTTTTATCCCCGGTGCCAGCACCAATGAATTTGTCAATTTTAAGTGCTGAATTATCACGTGCTCAGCGGTGAAGGAAAACATCGAGAAGCATATTTTCGAAATAGTAACAAAAAAAAATAATTCGAAGATATGTGTAATAAGTCCGCCAATCCGCAGTGGGGCCGCGTTTTGCCCAGAAGTGTATAGGCTGATTCTTTACTTTTTACTTTATGTGACTCATTTTTTATGTGAAAAAGTGGCAAACGAGCAGAGGGGCTACCATATGTTAAGTGGTATCAGCTTCCCATGGACATTTGCAACACCCGTAATGTTGCGAATGTGTTGCCACCTTTAAATAAAGGGGACTCCTGCTACCTCACTCACATGACGAAACGCACAAGTATAAAAATTCTACCTTACGTCGGTCTTCTGTGAGGTCGTGGTACTTACCCGGACAGACCTGCCCATTCGTGCAACAGTGAAAACTGTTGCGTGGCCCTACCACAGTTAACCACGTAAATTAAATATAATATATAAATGCATAACAATGCTCGACCATAGGCGGTACGGACAATTCATACTTCCATACTAATATTATAAATGCGAAACTCTGTCTGTTTCGCTTTCATGCCAATACTAGTAAACCCATTTAAATGAAATTTGGTACACAAATAGTCTAGAACCTGAGAAAGGACATAGGTTATTTTTTAATTGGAATAAAGTGTTGTAAAAGGTTGAAAGGTTAAAGAAAGATATTTATTTAAGGGCTTCAACGCCAGCGAAGCCGCGGGCGAAAAGCTAGTATGACAATATATTGAATATAGTTTTGTGGGTAGGAGTGAAATCAATAAGACACATATTTTACTGCTCTGTATTTTTTAATGTTAAAATATTATAAAAGACCTTTATATGTATAAATTAATGTACCTGTGACATCCCAATTCCCACCAACTTGTCTGATATATAATTCAGAGCTTCATTAATTGCTACACATTGTTTTTGTCGTCGCTGCCTTTGTTGTATTCATAACCTCCAATTCAAACCAATGGAATCTATCAAGAAATCTGTGGCTGATCTTACGGAGCATTTTAATTTGAAGATGGCAGAATTCCAAAAGGACCTTAAGAGCGCTATACCTGCAACAAGCCCAACGTCAAACATTAATCATCAGTTCAACTCATTCCGTGCCTTTGTTCTGACTGCCCTTGAGAACCTTTAACTGCAGGTAGAACTGTTATCCCGACAGAATGACGAAATTGAAATGAGGTCGCGACGAAAAATACTGCTGGTGCATGGTGTTGCTGAGGGTAAGAAGGAAGACACACCTGCTACTGCTGTCAATGTACTGTCCGACTATTTAAAAATCCCAGGCATAACCTCAGAGTCCTTTAGTAGGTGTCATCGTCTTGGTCAACCTGGAAACGAAAAGCCTCGGGCTATCCTTCTTAAATTCAAAGACTTTGCGTTAAAAGATAAGGCATGGCTGGCAAAGAAGAATTTTAAGGGAACTGGAATCACCTTATCTGAATTTCTTACAAAAAATCGGCATGCAGTATTCCAAACAGCGCGACAACGTTTCGGAGTCTCCAAATGCTGGACGAGAGATGGAATCATCTTCGTATTTGGACCTGGCCAGACTCGATACCGCGTCTTAACCTAACTTAATAATTCTTTTCATTATATAAATAAAAATTTTAAAGTAAGTTACGTGACAATAACAAACACAACGATTGACAACCGTCGTTGACATTGACAGATGACTGCCATATCGAGTTTGCCAGACTCATCTTGTCTTTGACTTTGCGTTCTGTTTTTGCTGTACTAGCAGAAAGTGCTATTAATTAATTTGTTAAATAAGAACAATATTTCTGATAGGACACTATTACTATGTTATTTTTTCTTTTTTTCTTTTTTTCTTTTTTGTTTTCTCTTCTAATAGATTTATTTATTAGTAGCTCTGATGTTTTTACAAATACTTTTACTGGTGTTAATCTCTTTCAGACTGCTGGCGGGTTTGGGATTTATAATTTTTTTTTTTTTTAGTTACTTTTGGTATTTTTATTCAATTTAATATTTAATTATATATATTTATATTATTATAATATACATTTTATATAAATATAATGTCGTTATTTAATGGTGACTTTAGTGATGACTCCAGTGATTTTTTGTCTTTGCCGTCAAACGATAGTACCTCTAGTGAGGTAAGTTTTCACAGTACAATATCTTCCATTCCTTTAAATGATGCCCTTAATTCGTATTTCTCAGATGATCTGAAAATTTCGCCGCAAGAGAAAATGTCAAAATAGCTCGGTCGGTAATCGGGCGGCCCCAAAACACATTTAATTTTTTGTCGATTTGTTATTTTGTTATTTTTTTCCCTTTTTTTTTAAAGTTCTTTCTTTTGTGAAAAACATCAGTTCATATTTTCTTATTATTAAGTCGGTAAGATCGAAAAATAATATGCATATTTCATTACTCAGTAATTTGTATCTAAATGTAATTTCCAAAATACACGACTTACCAAAAAAAAAAAAAAAAACAACCTCCGGGTACTTTATTAAATACAAAGCTGTACTGCTTTTGAGTTTGTCGTATTAATTGGCATCGACGTGAGGAACCAATGTTCACGTAACTGGACATAAACACGGTAACACGTTTGGTCTCGTTGTCCTGGCCGCACGATGTGAATTAGTGAAAGTTGAAACCGTAAGCGATTTTCAACGCTACTGGTCGTGTATTAAAAGCGGTTTTCGTTCGACTTGAGAGTAAGTGACGTCCGACATCTTGACAAGGTGGCTTCATTTCAAATTAGGTCTTATTTGGAAACCGGTTAAGAGTCAATTTTGTGTGTCGCCGAGTCGCATGGTAACAAACTGCACGATCAATCTTCGTCTGTGATCTCGGAGCTTGCTAATAGGCGAACCACGTCTCTTTCTTTATTGTGGACAATCCCAAAATGTTCGTGTCAACATAAGATTTAAAGCCACGAAGCACTTTAAGTTTTAGTTATTTTGAATTCATTTATAAGGCAATCAATTAATATAATAAGATGGTTTTATATTCATTCTTTTATTTTCTGTTAAGGAATATTCTGTGAGGTATCCACGAATAGCGTTTGAAATTTAAAATCGGTTAATAGAACACTTTACTCATTATCGGTGAATTCTGCCACAAGTTCAATTTGCATTTGCATTTTTTTAACACTTGTGTTAAATAAAAAAATAAAGAAAGTTATTTAGACAAAATCTGTAACACCATGTCTATTAAATATGTGTCTTAGACAATTTATATTTAAGTCGACTTTGTTAACTTAACGCAGGGCAAAATTTGGTCCACAGCCAGACCTTATCCTTTTTCCTTTGGCACCGAGCACGGATCCTAAGTATCCCGTCTCGTTTCATAAATTTTTATATAATTTATGGTAAACCAAATAACTCGTAAGGTTCGCACACCCCCCCCCACTTATGGGACAACACACGCTCAAGCGGCGGTCGACTCTTCTCGGAGATTTGGCGGACGTCGCGCGCTTTGATGTCCGCCGACTCCCCCTCCCCGCCCTTCCGCGTGCACTTCGCCTTTTTACCTCTCGGCTAATGGGGCGGGTTGACGTCCGCGGAATCTGGCGGATGTTGTGTCTCGGTAGGCACGCGGTCTAGACGTGCGGGGTGAAGCGCCTCTGCGCCGCCTCTCGGGCGCTGTTCGTTTGTCTGTCCGACGGCGCGGCGAGCGGTTTCACTAGCGGACGCGGGTTTTGGTAGCTTCCAGAAGTTTCCGAATGACCGGCGTTTTGTATTGAAACTATATAAAAGTAATGTAATGTTCTATGTATGTCCCAAAGGTCTTTTGTTCAGAGGGAATATCACGCGACCCAATGGCGGATTGGCGGACTTTAACTCATATCTTCGAAACTATATGGGATAAAAAACGGGATAAGTTTTTAGTTTTTTTTTACGCTAAAGAAGTATAACTTCTTAAGTGCGTACTTAAGTACACACAGCACCTTTTTTTATAACAGAAGGCGGTGAAAAGATGCCCGACCTTTAATAAGGTTAACTCCGATTGCCTGATTCAACGGACGAAATGCAAAACTTTAAATATTTATACTGTATTATCCACGCTGGACTCTTGGAGGCCTTTGATATTCCGGTTAATTTAAAGTTTTGAAGCAACAACAATGGCCAATATGATGGTGCACATTTACTGAGTAATTAGTAATTCCTCGTTCAAACCTGTTGTGTACCAATTTTGGTAAAAAGTAATACTATAAACAATTACGATAGCAATATTCGATCAGAATTTTGTTGAAATATATCGATTTTATTGTGATATTAAAATCTACGATCCCAACGACGTCAGCCGCCAGCTTGTAAGGATATATAGGCACGGCAATATTCGTAGATGTCTTCCAATTTGGGACGACATAGTGGAATAGCTCGGTGCCAACGCAATTCCCGTGCCGTTCTCATGCCGCCGCTAATAGCGACACGCGTGTAGCCCACGCACCCTCGCGAAATGTCAACAGGGCCCGCCGCGCACGAAAATAGCACGTGACAAACTCGACGACGCCGCGCCGCGACATAAATCGGGATCCCGCCGCGCACTCGCGACGGGCTAGTACGCGATTTCGGCCACTGCGATTTTCATAAACAGATCGGTTCAAAAATCAATCTTTATCAACGCTTGCGCGTTCTTATGAATCCTCGAATTTTACATAAAAAAATGTACAGGTAGATTCGTAAGGTACCACCGGTTCGGAAAGCAGTTTCTGTTTTCGGAATATTTCGACGACGCCAATGTGTGGAGTTAATACTGTTGATACTCACGTAGGCTAGAATAAGACTATTATACCTGTATATTATATTGTACCCTGATATTTTTGAAAAAGAGCAACTGTTGAGTTTCTTGCCGGTCTCTTCTCAACAGAAACCGCTTTCCGAACCGGTAGTACCTTACGAACCTATACACATAATCTTTGATGTAAAATTTGACGATTCATAAGAGCGCCCAAGCGTCTATTTGAATAAATATATTTTTGATTTGATTTTGTTGAGAAGAGACCGGCAAGAAACTCAACAGTTGCTCTCTTTCAAAAATATCAGTTTACAATTTAGGTTAGAACGGTCTACAGCCGCATTCGGATTCGGATCTCTTTGTTCAGAGGTGGAGAATGATGGATTAACAACAATTTTTCGAAGAGAGCTGTAGACTAGAAGTAGACTCCCCAACTTTTTTTTAAACATTGCCTGTACTGTGAGGACGTTTTACAAACATAAATGTCACGTGGACAAACATCCAGATGCGAAACAATTACGCTTGGGTTGTACAAATAGTTGCCCCGTGTGGCAATCGAGCCCACGACCATCGGCGCCGAAGCCAACGCCTTAGCAACGGCGCCACGTAGTCTGCGCTTGTGATGCGATATTTTTCGTGATGTTGTATCTGGTCCAAAGCTTATGGGTTCGCCACGTTCCTCCCGTATGATTCACACGTCGGCGTCTTTGGCCGGACGCTCAAGCGCCACGTGCCGTACGTTGGTTCGCATGGCACGCGGTGACGTCACACCCCATCAATACCACCGACTCGCGTCCTTTTGGACTCACCTTCCTCCCATTCAATTGGGATATTGTGTGCAAATGCACGCCGCTTGAAGATTGGCGACGGAATCGTATCCATTGCGGTGGCAATATGAAGCTTTTCTTTATTATGATAGATATTTGCGCTTGCGGCTTCTAGGAAACTTATCTTTTCCAGGTCCTTTATAGGTCCCACTTTAGCATAAGGTTTGTGGACCTGCGCGTATTAACAACACGAGGTGATCGTTGACTACGGCCGATAGTATTCGTGGTTATGCCAGTTGATTTGCAAATTTCGATGCAATCTTCTATCTATCTAGATATCTAGTATTCGTGGTTATGCCAGGTGATTTGTAGTTTTGTTTGGCTCCCGGTGGTGACGTTTGCATTACTCGACTGTATAGAGTGTTGATAATATAGAGGTTGCTAATCATTCGGTAAGGATTCATAAGGGCGGACAAGTAGTGACTCATGTTGCAGGTAGTAGGTATTCAAGCGATTTTGGGCATGCTTCGCAAGTCATTCAATAGCGTCTGTTTCCAGGGGGTGGATAAGTGGAAGATTTTTGAATATTATAAAAGCTCGACTCTTCAAATTTAACCCTTTTCCCTCTTAATAAGTTTAATAATTAGAAAGTCTGCTTCTATTGAAATAAATAGGAACCTGTCGTGCTCAGGGCCAAAAAACAAACGGATTTGAAGACGATAAATTAATTTTTGCATAACGTTATATAAGAATATTGTTTTTGTTAACTACGCCCCCAATTAATCCCATTGCCAAGTCTCCCACCGAAGCTGTCAAAGCCGCCGGGCCAACAGCAAACTACACGTCACAAAAAAAATCACATCGCAAAGCGTTTTACAAAGCGTTGCGTTTGCAACAATGCTGGCAGCCGGTCAACGCGGTGTGTCACGTGTACGTGGGCGGAGTTATTGACCATCTAACAATAAACAAAGCGAGGAGAGTAGATGCTTATAGTGCTTGGCGATATTCTGTCACACACTGTCTGCCTCTGTATTGGTGCATCGTGCGACAGTGACATAGCTCTGCGCGCCGATTATCACTATCCAAATTTCGATGTGCAATATCTTTATATATATATAATTGTTCTGTACGTGTGTATGTCAATAACTCCTCCCAAACGGCTGGACCGATGTCAATGAAATTTTTTGTGTGTCTTCAGGTCGATGCGAGAATGGTTTAGATTCACAATTCGGTCCACATTTTTTTAATGTTTTTATTTATAAGTTGTTTTCGGATTTCAGTCGTGTTTACAGGACGTCTGTCGGGTCCGCTAGTATAATATAATATATAGAAACGTATTTTAGGGACTTCATCGCATTTAATTTCGCATCGCATGTCACAAGTCCTTTTGCTGTGGTAGGGCCACGCAACGGTTTTCGCTGTTGTACGATAGGGCAGGCTCATCCGAGGAAATGCTACGGCCTCCTTGAACATTAGCGTGAAGTGGAAGTATTATACCATCGTGATTCGTCTTGTGAGTGAGGTAGCCGAGGCTCACTTCTTTTAAAGGGCGTCAACGCATCTGCAAGCCCGCAGGTGTTGTTAATGTCCATTAGCGACGGTAATCACTTGGCATCAGGTGAACCGCCCGCTCGCTTGATAACATTTCACGTAAAAACAATTAAAGATGTGTTACTTTAGTGTTATAATTAATGAAAAACTTTATTAACAACAATTTTGGGAGTTGAACGGTCGGCAACTCGATTTTATTGTAGTACGGCTGATAATGTGCTGTGTTGTTTGCGTGAGTCACTAGTGAGAACGGTAAACGCCTTATAAGGGGCGCTTGCGTCATCACGTCTAGCGTTACAGACTCGTCTCCGCAGAACGGCCTTCGCGGAGCATCCTTTCCAACGGATTAATTATGCGGCTCCTTAACGCGTCCTCTTAACCGATTCTAATTTTGAACGCTGTTACTGGCCATTTCCAGAAGGTTCCGGATGTCCGGCGGTTACACTAACATAATACAAATTCTTTTCATAACGAAAAACGAAACAGACTTCAAATCTCGCTAAGTATCCCCGGAGCTCAAAATACAATATCAATGAAATGAATATGGGACCACATGGGAAGCACCAGATTTCAAATAAAAAAGAATCATAAAAATCGGTTTACCCAGTCAAAAGTGATGAGGCAACAAATTTCAATGAGCTATCGCGACTCTTCAGTCACTATAGTAAATCATCTATAGAATTTTCGTTGACATTAATAGGAGTCTGAATTGATAAGCTGCGGCTTTATCGACTAAATAAGGTAAAAATGTTCTTTTTAGAGTTCCGTATCTTAAAACCCTTTAAGGTAACGAACATAAAGACCACACAACAGCATTGAGAACCTCGAAGTCGTTTGAAAATGGTTTCATTTAATAATTAAAAAGATTTTCAGTGTTCGCGTAAATAAAAAACAATACATTCTAAGTGCTGCCGAGTCCTCCTTTCGATGGAGAGAAAAGACTCTCTTAATTGCTCCACTTAGTAAAGACTTGCTAATTAAAAACTTTGTTTTTGATAGACTACAACGTTTGTCTTTCTTCGTACGCGTAAATTAACGGTCGCTGCGCTGGGTTGTTATTGAAGCGTTATTGTTATTTAATATAATAATATAATATTAAAAAAAATAAATAATAACGAAAGAAACACGTTTATTCACGGTCTTACCACGCAAGATACATAAAACGAGAATATTAAAAAAAAACCGGCCAAGTGCGAGTCGGACTAATGCACGTAGGGTTCATTACCATTATCTATAAAAACAAAAAAAGCATGTATGTTGCTTGGGAGCCCCACTTAAATATTTTTTATTCTGTTTTTTAGTATTGTTGTTACAGCGGCAACAGAAATACAAAATTCGTCTTTGTAACCTATCACGGTTTAAGAGCCTGGTGTTAGACGGAAAGACAGACAGCGAGTCTCTAGCGAAGCGGAGACTCCGCCGGTCTTAGTAATAGGGTCCCGTTTTATCCTTTGGGTACGGAACCCCAAAAAATATGGAATTACTGTGATGTGTAAAAATCTTTAGGTATTTTAATTGTAGTTACATCTTTAATGGGCTTTCGTTGGTTACCGGGTCCTGATTGGTTTGTTATTTTATACATTTGAAACCAATTAGTTTTAGCACCAAAAAGTTTTTATGCTAAATTCTAAAATCTGGCAAGGCAACTGTTTGTCACTGTAATTGTATAACACAAAGAATAATCGGCTGTGTTGTAACACAATTTCTACTAGATCATAAATAAAAAAAAAGATTGAATAAGCTATTTTGAAATGTCTGGTTAATCGCTTAAGTGGATGTCTATACACGTGGTCTTAAGTTTCGTCTTGGATCTATAAACGGATAGAGTTAGCGTCGGTAGGAAAATTTTAAATGTCATATTAAGTACGGCGATCCCACTTAATGATTGTTATGACGCACATAAACGCCTCTGTTTACGTGTCTTGTGTTGCCATTAATAAATGGATATTTCTGAGACACAATCTTAATGATTATCTGTCACATATGAGTGTTCGGCAGTCATACGTATTAATTATTAGTTCTAGCGACAAAACAATCATTATGGACAAAGTTAGTAATTGTTTTTATGTACGTGTATATAATAGCGTACCTTATTTAATAACTTCATGAGGTGTCATCAATTTGTTGTGTCAATTTCTGTATATCGCTAGTTGCGAACATTGTTAAACTTTATATTAAAATCTAATATATAAAATTCTCGTGTCACGGTGTTTGTAATTGAACTCCTCCGAAACGGCCCGACCGATTTTCGTGAAATTTTGTGTGAATATCGGCCAGGGTGGAGATTCGGACAACATCTATTTTTCATACTCCTAAATGTTAAGGGTGGTCCACCCCAAAACTTTTTTCTACCCTACAAATAAATGAAATTGGTAAAGGAGACGCGCAAGGAAGGAGGATAATAGAAATAATCTTAAATCACCCCACTGGTATGCATGTGTGAGTGTTTATTTACTGACACTCATTCATACATATGAGCTTGATGCTGCAGCGGTAAGCTGCGCCTTCCCCCTGTCTACCTCTTTGGTGACAAACAAGTACTTGTGTGTGCAATAAAAGTACCATAATAACAGCAAATCACACGGATTTCCCCATGACGCCACCCTTCAGCGCAGTTGCTTAAAAATGCAGTCGATTATTAACGTCCCCACATGTAGCGGTGTAGGACACGAGTTGTTTTTAGTACGATGATATCAATAGCGAGCGAGCGAGCATTCTTAAAAAAAAATACAACAATAGTAAGCATAGCAGAGTTTTTTGCCGCTACTTCTGTGGACAGTTAATCGTATATTTAGTAAACTATAATAAGAGCCCAAACCGACCCTATATTACATAAAGCAATTTTGACTTTGACCTCTGCCGCTTCCGTAAACTGTTTCGATTTTATCGTTCGAAATATAAAATACTAAATCAGGACTTGTCTAATTCGTATTTTCGTTCTTCAGTATTGTGAACGGAACACTTTTTTTTAAATGGATTCCTCCGTGGTGCCGGGTCACATCAGATCAAGTCGTCACTCGCCTTTAATGTCTAGTAGAAGGTCCCAATATGTTGCTTCATATGAGACACTACTTAATTGCCGTGGTTTATCTGTTCAGCGGCTATTCACATAAACTCTATAAAGTATTGTGCAACCTCATTACAATAGTTAGACGAATACTTAACGACGTCGAATAAAAAGGACGCCAGACAAAGGCCGGCCTATATTTAAAATTGGCGCAAGGCGTTGTGACTAAAAAAAAAAAACAACAAAGGCAAGCAGTGAGCGTGTCAAGACGGCCCCTAGGTACTAGATACGAAGACAACACGCTAAATCTCGTGAATAATATATATTTCGACGGCGTTCTAGGCTTACGTGATATTGTTTTATTTTTTATCTGTGCCTGTGCTTAATTTATCTGTGCTCCTCAAACTGTTGGGTTTGATTGAAACTTGCTGTTGGATTTAGTATAGCGATGATTGCAGTTTAAACTATCGAAGTGATACTAATACGTTTCGGGAGTTTGGATATTAATTATACCAAGAAACCGCAAAATACAAATTATTGTATTTCTGTTTGAATAACACATTACGTATTGACCCATTTTGGTCTATTAAACCGAAGGACAATAGAAATTCGACGAATATTCGTCGCCTATGTTTTTAAAACATTTCATAAAAAAGCTGTAATCAAACTGTCGTGAAACCAATAACTAAAATATATCCTTATTGACGCTTCTACTCTCCCCAAGTTGGTCAACCGCCTGTATATTTTATTAAACGCAGGGCAACCGAAGCCAAATTGGTATTATCTCTAATAAAGCCCCAGTCTTTTGCGTTGAGTGATGTAGTAAACAAAGTCCAAACGCTCTGTGCATCGAGGCAAATGGGTAATATTAATCTTGGTAAACAGCTAGATGGACAGACGGACTCTTTGTTTGACGAAAAGGACACAAAGACATTTCGTGTATCAACAAGTCTGCGATGAAGCTACAAACATAATATATGTATATGTTTATGATCTATTTATGTATTGCCATTTGATATTGCACTCGCGTTAATGGATTAAGTCATGTCAAGTAGAATAAAACCTCTTTCTCTCGGGTACTCTATAATTTTTAAATGAATTCTGGCTGACTCTGAAAGTTGACGGTACTTGATGAATGTGACATGAGTGCGTAAAATACTTAACTTCACATCACATGTGACCATGGAGGATGTTTGAAACCTCGCTAATTATAAACCAAATTCTAAACGCGATAAAGTTCTGTTGTACCATGTACAGACTGAGATATATATAAGATATGTCTCGTACGAAATTACAAATATCCCGACAGACACAAAACATTGCAAGCTGACTTGCACAAGCGACTAAACAGCTTCTTTTCAACTCATTTCAAAACAATTTTTTAATGAACGAATAACAACCTCGAATTGAGAGCCTCCTTTCGAAGTCGGTTAAAAAGGAGGGTTTCTCAATTAGGACTGTATTTCATTTTTTTATGTTTGTCACCTCATAACTTTTGACTGAGGGAACCAACCGGTTTTGATGATTCTTTTTTTATTTGAAAGCTGGTGCTTCCCATGTGGTCGCATATTATTTTCATGGGTATTGGATCTTGGGCTCCGGTGGTACGAAAAGGGTACTCCTGAAAATCAATTATAAAATGAATACAGGGGGAGACATTTGTTTATCGTTAGTAAAAATATGGATATGTTAATACTAATTTAAATAAATTGTTATTATGTATGACATTGGTTAGTGTCATTAGAAGTCCGCAAATGGTTATTATTATGTTTGCTTTTTATGTACACACTGATGTAGCTTTTCTTGAAATCCATTCTTTATTAACGTCGCCTGTTGTATAAATAAATATTTTTGATATTTTCGTTTGTAGACTTCATTTAATTACGGCGACCGTTAGCGTGTCTGTGGACGTCGACTGGCCTTTTGTTTTGGCAACGGCGCGCAGCGGCAACATCAGACGGTGGTGTGGGGTCGCGGGACCTTCGGGGGGTCGGTGACCTGGATGACGTCATCGCCTCCCCACCCCTTCCCAGGCTAGCCCTTCGTATGGTCTTCACTTTGAGTGGTGTGTCGATGATCGCTTTTGAATCACGATAGTGTTGTATGGATATTAGTTACACGATATAACCTTTATTTTTGCATTGGCGTAAGATGGTGCTCCAGAAACGTTATCACACGTGTCTATGTCCTTATTTAGATTTTATTCCTGATGTCGCTATTAAAAAAGTAGCGATCAAAGTAGAAATAATTAAAATTTATTTTGACATTTTATCAGAACTGAATATGCTCGATTTACAATATGACGGTGTATATCAATATAATTTGTAGTGGATACATTTTTAGTAGAAAGTTCAATTATGTCGGACTTTTAAATTTCTTTACTTCACTTCGCGAGTGACAAGAAAATCTTCGATAGTTGGAAACTAAAATAGGACTACATAAAATCGAGTCGAATTAATTATAGAGTTTAATCAAGTTTAAATGAAAATATTATAGTTATATCTTGCATTTAAATTTCTAAATAAGTATCATGATTACACTGGACTTTAAAAACGATTTCAATAATTCTATTTACACGCCAATATAAAGATTTCTAACGAAAGCCTTACTTAGAATCAAATCTGGCCTCGAGTTGTCAGAAAAATTGAACATTTGCATTAGCGTTTCAGTAAGAAACGCTCCGTTCGTTTAAATCGATTATGTATAAATTTCATCGTCTTAGTAATCTCAGATCACAAATAAAGTAAATAATACGTCGAGTATACTTACGCAGCGGCCGTCGACATCACAGCGCAGAAGAAGTCTGCCCTTACCGCAGTACAAACAAAATCTTCCTTATTCCATTTATATGATTAGCATCGCCGTCACAATGTGTCATAGTCTAGAGCAGTGATTCTCAACCTTTTTTTTGTTGCGGCACATATTTAACGATTTCAAAATTTGGCGGCACACAAAGAAAAAAATTATTTACTTACTACAACACGCTGCATAAATAGTTTATGACAAAAATTTTAAATATACGAAATAAAATAATATATACTACAATAATAACTAAACCTTTATTAAGGGATTAATTACAAGCTAATAATAAAAATATTTTTAATGCGAAATTTGAGCTTCATGTTTTTTGAAAATTTCATTTATATTTGGTCGTAAAAATGACAATGCTACTCTCATATCGTCTTCTACATTTAACAATCTTGATCTTTTTTTAGTTTTAATGTTGGCTAATGCCAAAAAATATTTTTCTTTTTAAATGATATAATTTAATAATATTAACATTACTATATATATGAAAACTTTGGCGGCACACTTTTGAAATTTGGCGGCACACAAAAGTGCCGCGGCACAGTGGTTGAGAATCACTGGTCTAGAGTTTCTGCTATGCGATTTCGTGTTCGCAACAATTCGTAGAATCCAACGTACCCGGATACCGTTCGCTTCGCTTTCGCCTCCGCGGACGTTCCGTGCGGATTGTCCGTGTAAACAATGTCGCTTGTAATTCGTTAACCGACCTATATGTTTTTTTTATGTGTAAAATGGCAAACGAGCCGGCGGTTCACCTGATTTTAAGTGATAACCCATAGGGTTGCAGATGCGTTGCCACCTTTCGATAAAAGTTAGCCTCGGCTACGTCACTCACCAGACCAGAAGGGTAACACTTCTAATTTACGCCGGTCTTCTGTGAGGTCGTGGTACTAACCCGGAAGGACCTGCCCATTCGTGCGAAAACTGTTGCGTGGCCCTGCCACAGTTGTACATTCGCTTATGTAGAAACGTTGGGATGGTTACGGGAAGGTCGAGTGCGAAGGTCCTACTCCATTTCGAGGTGTCTCATGTCCAGTAATTGGTTCGAGGCGCCGCCCCAGGAAGGCGACGTTGGGTGTGGCGGAATGTGGCGCCGCCACAAATCCAGTCGTGCGACTATCGATCAGAGCAGCCAGCAGACGCCAGTTATCAACCGACTTCATAAAAGGAGGAGTTTTTCAATTCGACTGTATTTTTTTAATGTTTGTTACCTCAGAACTTTCGACTGAGTGATCCGATTTTTTTTTATTTAAAAGCTGGTGCTTCCCATGTGGTCCCATATTAATTTCATTGATATTGGATCTTGGGCTCCACGGGAGATACGTGGGGAACTCGTGAAACTCAATTATGAAATGAATAGAGTGAGATATTCGAAGTCGGTTTTGTTTTTCGTTAATTAAAAAAAATGTTTGTTTTATATCGTAGTTTTCCTAAAGTTGTATTAAACCAAATCTTAGGTAGGTACTATAAAAAACCATAAACATTGTGAATTTTTTTGTCGCTGTCACGAAGGGGAAAACACTTAAAGCTATGCTTACATAGTGAAGTTGACATTTGGCTTTAGTTTTTGTATTCAGTTATACAATCTGCAAGCTAGCTGTCTACCGCTACGTCGCGCGTGCAAACGAAACTTGTCGCGACACGTAATCGTAGCATGCTACGTCGGCCGATATTCCCCTCGACGTCTTCCGACATCTAGGTTGCGGTGACAAGGCCGTGGAGCAATCGTGAAGTGAACAGCCTATATAATGTCCCACTGCTGGACAAAGGCTACATCTGTACAGAGGGTATTCGAGCATGTTTAGTTAGTTAACACGCTATTACTGCGGATTGGCGGACTTCACATTATCTTATCATTTCGAAAATATTCTGGTGCCCTTACGATGTTTTCCTTCGACGATGAATACGTGATTAGCTAGCACTTAAAATTGACAATTTCCTTGGTGCCGACATAGAGATTTGAACGCAGATTGCTTGAGTATATTGAATTAAAACGAGCGCCCAAGCATTGTGCTTTCATGGATCAATATTTCTCGTACTAAAACTGGACTCGACCTGTCTCGCACGACCCAATCTACTGCCGTGAAGAGAGTTTCGCTAATTCTAACCAGCCCAGAACGAAACCATATACCCTGATGGTGTGCTTCCGTATTAGTAAAGGATGGTGTGCTTCTGTATACACTGCAGCTGCTCGAGCAGACGGTGTTCTGTGTTCTTTTGTTAGTGTAAATATATTGCGCTGAAACTAACAGAATGCGAATGAACCATCGTGTCCATAAAATAAGTATTTTCCGTGACTTTGATTCCAATATTGTTTAGTGAAACTAATTTATGTGTTAGTTTTCCCAACGTCGGGATTGAATTCAAAACCAAAACCAAAAAATCCGTAAAATTTAATTTAATATAATTTTTTTAATTTAACAATGTAATACCCCTAGTATTGAACGTAAGAAATTATTATATCGCGTCAAGTTGACAAATATTTTTAAAAAGAGTTTTTCTTATCGAGATGAGAAGGCGTTGGTTTGGGGTGCGCCAATGACGCAAGTTATCAATTCACTGTTGTGTGGGCGCTTTTTTGATGTACCTTTAAAGGCTTGGGATGAGATATATACCTAGACAGAATAATATCTAGGTAGACGTATAAGTAAATACTCTTTTTAGGATAACTCAAATAATTCACTACCGGAGATATCAAATATTCGGTCGGGGAGCACTCGGAAAATTAAGTTACCGCAGGCTACATTTATTAAAACTTATTTATGATTTAATTATAACACACATTTGGTAACTTGGCGCGTGGTGCAATTGGTTCCACCGTCGACAAGCAGCGGGTCGTGTGTTCGATTGCTAAGCGGACTTGTAATTGTAACTACTGGGTAGTCATAAGATTATTCATTCTGTTCCCGATTCGCATATTTGTATAAGGAAATTTTATTTTTTTAATTTAAACTTAGCAAACGTGGACGTAAACGGCAAAGTGTCGTTTTTTCAACAGTGGGCGTCTTCTGGCTGATGATAAAGAAAATTACATATATGATGATAAAGAAACTGTTATATAAATAACTTGCCACTACAGCTAAAAAGCCTAGAAGAGGTGATTTTACGGTACCTACTGATAATACGAGTAGTTATAATTTGTGAGAAATATGCCTTGAATATATAAAGCTCCAACTTTTATATGCAGTTTAATTAAGGTAAAGAGACACGCGTTTATCTAATGAAAAATAATTTCTTGTTTCAGGTAACTGTTTTGAAACTGTCAGCGGGAAAATGGGATCTGATCTTATTTGTTACACGAGGTATTCGATTATTAATTAATTAGCAGACGTTGCTGCGTCTCTGAGATTTCCCTAAAGCTCAACATTACGAGTTCATGGCAATGGTTTGGGTGATATTTAGTGTCCGGAACGAAACTGGTTTTTACGGCCGAAACCGAAACCGAAACTTCTATAAAACGATCATGTTTTGACGGAAAAATAAATATCATATAGTTATGCAGTGTTCATAAAACTGTTTTTATAAATTATTCACCTGTCAGACGATTTAGAATCGAACGTCGCAGCGTCAAATGAAATCCGTTCATTCATCCAAATTGATAGCATCACATTGACGAACATGAATCAACGTTGACGAAAAAACCTTCAACAATCCATCGCTAGTATTCGCCGCTTGCTTGCATGGATGGAATTTAACACGCTGATCATAACCAATCATAGTGCGAGAACTCCCGAATGCAGTTTCTATTTCGGCCGTAGTTTCGGCAGGTTTGGCGCCGAAACCGAAACTAAACCGAAACTAGCTCTTTTTGCCGAAAGTCGGTCGCACACTAGATATTTATTTCAAGTTATATTACTTGGTAAGTGCAATCTTGAATGTTCTACATCCTGAAAAGAGATTGCAACTAGACTCTAGGTATGTGGCAGTAACTGCTCAGGAAAAACCCCGTCATCGTCATGTTAGGAATCTCCGTGTGCTGAGAATCAATGATCATAAGACAATAGCTATAGAGATATGATCTAAAAGAGCTTTGATGTAAATAAGAGGACTATACAAGCATACATCATAAATATGTAATAATTTTAATTAGTAGAATATTGAGTAAGAATAAGAAGGAGAGTACTCCGCAAGAGGCGTCCGAGTTACAAAACTTTGATATTGTTTTTCAATTTGAGATTAATCTGGTGCAGATAAAATACACTGCGTTTCGTCTTTACCTATTTCGTTTTGAAGCAAGCTTATTATCCCGCGTTTCTGTTTCCAAAACGTCAGAGATTTAATCTTTAGCGAAATTATCCGCAACTAAGAGTGGAAACGGAATAACGTTCACATTCAGCTGTGCAAATAAGAACCAGCGACGCGAACAGAAGCCCTCGATGCGTTGAGAACAGCTGCCAACCTTTGAGGTCAAATACAATAATACATTTAGCACCAATCTCGTGTGAACGTAAACAGTTTCTGTCTTGACCTATTGACTTGTTCTTGAGAAGCGAGAAGGAACTCTGTGCACTCTGGACAGAAATGAAACGGAATCAGTATGACATAATACCACTCGGCATGTTATCGGTCATGAAATATCCAAGAACCAGTCGGGGCAAAAGTCATGTAAAAGTAAAGTAAAGGCCTTTGCAGGTCCCATTGCTGGGCAAAGGCTGGTTCAGAGGTTATTAGAGCAAAGTCCACCACTTTTTTGTTATTATTTCGAAAATATGCAGGTTTCCTTACGATGTTTTCCTTCACCGCTGAGCATATGATAATTCGGCACTTAAAATTAACAATTTCATTGGTGCCGGCAACGGGGATCGAACTCAGGTTGCTTGAGTATATTGAATTAAAAGTGATCGCCCGGACTCAATGAGCTCAGAGCCGTGATAGCTCGTTGTCAAAAGTCATGTGCACAGGTCGATATGTGAGAACCGACATTCTCTTCGTACCTTCTTTATAGTGCTGCAGATATCCATTGGAGTTACTTTGTTGCCGTTAATGAACTTGTCCGTTCGCGATTTGTTATTAAAAGCTTTTATCAGTTCATGATAATATGTTCGCGTAAATATTTAGTTCTTAACTGTCTGACTTCTGCTCGATATAGTTCTCAATGGTAAACGCAGTTTTAATCATTATGTTTTATTTCTTCTCCATTCATTTCAACCGTCGTGATAGCGGGTAACGAGGTAGTTAACGAGAGCTATAAACGGCCCTCCCTCGTTCGTTACTATCTTACAACGTGCGCAACACGCAAACGGCTCGTATAAAATTAATAAACGCAGGGTTGCTGGTTCCAAGTTGTTTACACAACCTGCTAAAACATTGCGTAAATATGTCGTTTTCGACTAAAGATCAGATGTGAATAATTGGCGCTTTTTACAGTTTATCTTTCAAATGGCACTAAGGGACTATAGATTAAGTGTCAACCATTGCGTGCCGTGGAGCGAGTTCGACTGCCATTTGTGACAAAAATTAATGAAATAAATAATAAATTAAGAAATGATAAAACTAACATAAAATATATTTAACATAGTTATTTTAAAAACGTAATTCGTGTCAGGATCGACATCGTTCCAAGCTGTCCGTTTCAGTTGACTTTTTAATGAAAATAAAATCTAACTTTAGAAAACGCCGTTGAGGCTTGTTTATAAATTTAATTAAATTTTATATTTCAAACGAACCAATCAACCGGCATTCTATTAACGGAAGCGAAACGACCCATTTCGGTCTATTTGTGAGGTTTGTACATTCGCTCGCGTCTCCATCGGTTAATTTTTTTCAATAAAGTTATTTTGTTTAATGAATTGAACTCATCATGACTACTTAGTACAAAACAAAGTCGTCCAGCTGTCTGTCTACTCCTATATATGCTTAGATCTATAAAAGTACACAACGGATTTTGATGCGGTTTTCTTTAATAGATTGAGTGATTAAAGAGGAAAGTTTATATGTATAATTCGTGCATAATATAGTAGAGGAGAAACACTGATAATTTAAGAGGTTTCTAATGCGATATCGAAAACAAACATTCAGCATTGCACCCGGGCAGGCCGCTAGTAATTCTATGGATTAGCTGAAAATTATTATTATTTTTCTATTATTTGTAGATAATATTGCTGCAAGTTTTTTCATTACTGTTAGGATTCGGGCACGCGCCTTTCGGATGACGCGTCCAGACGCTCTAGCCACTAAGCTAAACGGTCGACATCCTAACCGAGTGTAAATCGAGGTCTTATCTTATGTACCTGGTATTTCCATTTTACTCGATTGTCTCGGAAGTTGGATGAGTATCGGTTTTGAAGCGTAGTTATGAAATGTTTATTTCTTTGGCGCGCCTAAACCACTTTTAATATATAAGGGTTAATTAGTATCGCATTTGCGGCAGAGGAGTGGGAGGCTTTTAGTCAGGTTTGTGTCTGATGTCTATAAATAGTCCTAGTTTAAAGTTTAGTACAACAAGACATCGTTAAGAAACACGCATTTTGGATATATATATTGTCCAGATACGTCTTCCAACGTAGTAATACCCGGTTTGGGATTGTAAGGTATCCCAGTCGCGCGCGACTGTACGTCGACAGTGGAATTTGCACCGCGACCTTTCGACCTATCTGGATTTATTCCGGTCCGACGATACTGTCGCCTCATCTGCTGGCGCGTTCATCGGTTGGCGGTATTTACGATGACACTGCTGTTCCCACGTGTACACAGCGCACGTACCTTCGCTCAAAAAGTTGTGTTCACGCGATGTGCGCTAAAAGTCGAGAGATCTAGCCGTATAGCGCGACACAAACAGCGCTCTCCTTTTTAAAGATAACTACAACATTTATAACATTTTAATCGCTGCAAAGGTTGCGTTTGAAGCGTTTTTACCGTGTTATGGACCACGTAGCTGCTGTTTCACGAATGGGCAGGCTATTCCGGGGATGTACTACGAGTCCACGGCCTAACGGAAATAAGACTGGCGTGAAGTGGAAGTATGATGCTTTCACGTTACGTCTGGTGAGTGAGATAGCCGACCAAGGGACCCACTTATTCTGTGATCACCAGGTGAATCGGCAAAAAATTAAAGAAATTAGGTTAATTTCTACAGATAAATATAATTACGCTTAACCGTACACCGATTTCTCACGAACGGCTTGCACTGCTAGGCACTCGAGCGATGTCGTCGCTGAATGATTACTCTAATTTTTTAAAGATTATTTTTTTTAAGAATTTGAATGGTAACGGTGGTAGGGCCACGCAGCAGCCTCGGCTGTTGCACGAATGGGCAGGCTAGTCCGGGTGAGTACCACGACCTCGCAGAAGACCGGCGCAAAGTGGAAGCATAATACTTTCGCGTTTCGTCTGGTGAGTTAGGTGGCCGGAGCCCGTTTATAATCATTTTAGTACCCAGTAAATGTATTCGTAACGAGGTCGACGTAATGTTTGACAATTACAGTCGAAAGCTTGCAAACTTCTACACTTTGGCTGAATCATACACAGTTATTCATATGTTTTCTTTCGTCACCTTCCTCATGTTGTGCACCAGACAGCCGGGTCTTTCATTAGCCTTGCCCGCGTACATCCGTGCGCAAATGGAGCGTGCCGTACGGCATAAGCTGGGCCCATTAATGCATGCCGGTTCAATAGTTTTTCCAGGGCGCTCTTTAAATTATGACACACACTGGAAATGAACTGATCGCTCCAGGTTCTTTCGAGCTGAATGTAATATATTAGATACACGTTTGGTTTTTTTTTTGTCAAATTATGTTAAAAAAATGTCCCGCTGATTTTCTTCCGCCGGTTCTCAGATCAGTGGCTTTTTTCCGAACCGGTAGTAGTGTCTTTTGAGAATCAATAGGTATAATGCTTCTTTATTGAATAAATATTTGAATTTGAAAAACTTGTGTTCTCATTGCTAATAGACTATGACGAAGGAAACAAATACGACGGATATTTGGACTTTAGTCCATACAAGCTTTCCCGTGATAACATATATTGCATAAAAATTTATGCGTAAATTACATTCTGCCCGTCTACTTAACTCTGGACACGGAAACCTGTATGTCTGCAGCAGTCAGCTTTTCTTAATGTGCTTCATCTAAGTTCGGAGTAAACGTATTATCATCAGTTCAGATTGTTCAGTTTTATGCAAGCGTAACCTGGCATCTATGTACTATTGACATTTATTTGGAGATAATATGGTCATCAAAAAAAAAATTCTGCGATGACTCGAAAGACCTTTTGAATATATGCATCGAACTCGAGCATTTGCAGTACGCTTCCGCAGTTTACTTTGTAACGGGAGGTTTATGTGTAGCGACATTTCTGTTTAACTTACTTAAGCAAGCAATCGATACCCTATTGTGGTGAAGGGAAACTTCTTTGGCAAACTCGGTAAGTTGGACTCCTTAAGGTGCGGTTACTCGTCGATGTTACAAGTGGCATTTGGTATTATTTTAAACGATTCACCTGATGACTGAGCTAGCTGATTGAGGAGCGCCGCCCATGAGATGTTGCGGCTAATTCACTCGCCGTACGAAAAGTAAAATTGGAAATATAATAATGTCTTGTATTTATGCGATCACACATGACTAAAAGAAATTAATGGTCACGGGGACCGTGATCGCTGTAAAAGGTACGAAACGTCGGGAATTAAAACTAAAAATAAACGCGTAAAATCCGTAAAATTGTTAATACTTTTACATCCGTAAACATTTCATTTAGTAGTAGTATTAAAATTGGTAATACTTTTACTTTGTGGTTGAGCTGCTACTTTAACTGTTTTTGATTCGATAAGCCGCTAGACTAACCAGCGGTCTTCTCGTACGTTGGTATTAAGCATGCCTTGTGAGACGGGGATAACATAAGCCATGTGTATCCCTTAGGAGTTTAAAACGCAAGAATTCGTCTAGGTTTAATATAAAAGTGACTTCGATTTTTGTGAGTAAACTTCCAAGATAGATATAAGAACCTTCTTCTCTATTCCTTCATCTTTTCCCTGGCACCGTCCCGATCCCTCGAGTAGACTTATATACTCCGAAGATTACTTTGTCAAAATGTTATTATACTTAAGAATCCCTCGAATTACTGAGACGCATTTTCGGTGTAATTTTATTCAAGCTTATTGCCCTCTATTAATCCCAATATAACGTACTGGTACCGATTTACCAAAGCATGATACGTTTCTCCCCGTGCAACGTATTAACATGACGCATTGTGGGCTGGAGATTTCACGTCCGCTACCCACACGAGATTAGAACTCGCATCGTCGACCCTCCGAGGGGAGAGCCTCTCTCATCCCTTTGTCCTCCATCGCAGCCTTCCGATGAAATCCGCAATCTTTTCAAATCTCTGCCCCGTTTCCTCATCGCGACCCGATCTAGAGTACCATTGTACGGGAGATTTTCTTCAAAGAATATCAAAGAAAATACGAGCATCGCTAGTTGCATTTATATATAGAACACATATAATATATAGACATTATTATATTTACTTATTCACATCAGTGAAGTTTTAACGAGGAAGTTTAGTTTATTTCTTCGTAGTGCATAGAGCAGAGACATGTATGTGTTCACTTCTCTGCTATAGAACTTTTACATAGGTGAAGTATGAATGAATGAATGAATGTACTTTATTACTTTGTATAGTGATGGGTACAAGTGGCGGCCTTATTACTAAGAGTAATTTCTTCCAGTCAACGTTTCGATGGATTAAAAACTATTATGTTATATATGTTGTTTTCTTACTCGTCCAATCATACCCACTATGTCGACTCGCAACATGACCAAAATAAAGCACGATCTACAGTTCTGAAATATCTTAAATTAAGAACAAAAAATATCGCCAGCATAAAAATACAACTATTGTAATATTAACTTGGATATTTAAGTTGAAAATTGTTTTCTAAATGGTGCCTAAATATTTTGCTCTATAAATTACACACTTTACTTCATTATCGTAAGTTTTTAGTTTTGGCATATAGGAGATTTGAGTGAGATGCAGGAATTTTGTGATTTTGCATTTCCCCATCATTCAAAGTAAATCGTAATAAACTTTCCCGGTATTTGGACGTGTGAACTGTACCAAAACGTTTCTACCGTATTGTTGGCGTTATTTTAACTAGACGTTTCCTCGTTTTTGAACAAACATTAGTCGTATGCGATGTGCAAAATCAATAAAGTCCGCAAGCAGGAATACGCGCGTGCCGGCTCCTCGCCGCCGCAAATTGTTTACCACGCACAAAGAGCGCAGACATTCGGCCGATATTCAGTACCATTCCGTGACTCGAATGTCCCGAGTAATTGCTCAGTACATGCGAATGGGAAGATAATGTGGTGTGTGTGCCCCATCGGCGAGAGTTCAAAGTGGATCGCCAAAGTTCGTACTGAAGTAAGGAGCAAATAAATAGGAGAGTTATCGTTGATATTGAATTTTCGTGGAGTTATAACATATCATTAAGGTTTCAAGCCTCTAACTAAATAGAAAAGTGATTCAAAACTGGTACCGGTATTTGTACCAAAATACCAACACGTAGACAAAAAAAAATGAATAAAACCTGTCAAAAAGAAACTGTAAATTTATGGAAATAGCATTTTGTAATTTACGTGAGAAGGAAGCTAGCAGAAGGTTCATCCGATCTTAGGTAATTATTTTGGTCGGAGGGGCGTAGATGCCAGGTTTTTTGAAGGTAGGTTAGTGATTCGCAAATTCGCATGTTACTTCAACTTGGTACTACTCCGGGGATAGCCTGACCAATTGGTGCAACAGCAGACGCCGCCGCGTAGTCTTAGCACTGCTGAAGACACGCAATAAATGCTTCCTAAATGCAAGTCGCATTGCATTTGGGAAATATTTGTCGTCGTTCTGCCGATGGATCTTGTTGTGTGCATGCAAGTGCTCATTCTGGCATGTGGCATTCTTGTGAGAAAACGTTTTAAAAGCTTTTCTCACGCCTTGACGGCGCAGCGTTGCATATCGATGTGTTTCCGCGTACAAATGCTTCCATCATCGGCCTTAACACAGTTCGCGTCGAGAGTTTCTGATGCTTCTCAAGAAAACGTCAAACGTTATCCAACCAAGTTCTTCTGGCGAACTGAAACAAAAAAGGTATCTTTATTATTTGTTGTTTATACCGTTATATTTGGGTATATTTCCAAGAGCTGATCCCATTTTTACTTAACCCTAGAAGCCCAATCTAGGTCATTTTTACCTACACACAAACAAATATCTGCTTTATCTTTTGCACACCACTATCGATCGCCGTGATTGATCGAACCAACTTAGTACCCGCCAAGAGGCCTAAGGAGACGGTGGTGTAGTATTGGTAAATCCCTTCATATTGGAGTTACCGGACTGTTGTAGGTCAATTTGACCTATGTTTAGGCTTTGTGTAACTTTTACTTTTATTTTAAGTTTTTAAAGAGAGTTATTTCAAGAGGATTAACGTTGTATTTTATTGACTAATTAACGAATAAATATTATTTTACTAAAAAAAAAACAAGATGGTGTCGTCTAGACAGCTGAGAACCGTCGAGATAGTTAGCGAAGAGACTGTTCAAGAGATTTATAGTCTTGGCCGCCCTAGGCATCAGCCCATGTAGTAAGTTCCAGCCACCCCTTTCTCAGAGCCCATCATATATCTTATAATCATCAATGAATATTTTGTTAGGATTGGCCGCCCTAGGCCCAGGTCTATTGAGCCTTACGGCAAATCTGCCACTGAAAATACGTCTATTGAATCAACTACAAATATACCTCAGTCATCATCAAACAGAATCATTGTATTACCACAACGTTAATTACGCTCAAAGAATAACCATGTTTGGAGTACCGTAAAAAGTAGATCTAGTGGGAGGACTTCTTCAATAAGCGGATGGAAGCCCCTACTTTGAAGGGTTCAGTGCGGGAAAATATAACGAATATTCTTCAAAATGAGCCGCAACCAGTGCCAGAGGCCCTCCTAGAAGAACCAGAACCGAAAAAGCGTCGTAACTGTCTTATAAAAAACAGCGGAAAACATATTCACAGGCAATATTTCGTGAGCACAATATTGATGTGTTTTATACACACATAAATAAAAAAATATTATAAAAAACTATTTTATTGATATAGAACATTTATTTCTTAGTAGAAAAAAATATTTTGTTTAGTGTTTTTGTTTAATTTTAGTTTAAAAGAAAAAAAAAGCCGAAAGGATCTCATTTTGTACAAAATTTTAGTATTAATTAGTCATAGCTGTTATATCAAAGTCTAATAAATAAATATTATTCTAATTATGCTTTTTTCATTTCCGAAATGGTTAATATAAATAAATAATGATATAAAATAATAAATTTAACAAAAAAAAGTAAGATATATGTGCATTTACTCACATAGGTAAATTTGACCTATGATTAGGCTTTTTAGACAACAAAATATGATTGGGCTTCTAGGGTTAAAGGCTGGGAAAAGCCTTGGAAATGGTGTTGTGAATATCCTCTAGTCAGTGGTGATCACTAATCGTCAGGTGAGCCATGTTCTAGTTAGCCACTTCGTTCATAAAAATTGTACTAGTACGCGATAAATTCGAGCAACGACATCCATCCTGTTAAGGGAGTTTATAAATGAATTGTACCCGGACAAACACCAAGAAACTGCACGGTTACCTGTATGTTATTCAGATACTTGTCATCCGCATGATTTTAATCTGAGTCTGCGACGTAGGAGTCTGTAATTTAGCAACTGCGTCCACCGAATAATGTCTCTCAAATGACGAATGAAAATTTCGCCGCATGTCGTTGACAGTTCTGAAAGTGAGAGAGATGGAGGACATTAGAGATGCCAGCCACTTTTCACCGTATCAGGTAGGTTCTGAAAGCGTTAGGTTTGCATCAAACTAGCTGTTTTTACTGGTGATTGAGGTTACCGTAGATCGATTCCCTTAATGGCTGTAGTCCATAGTACAACAAGTAAACGGTTAAGCAAATCATTTACTTGTTGCCACCATCTTATATACAATTGACCATCGTATATATGACGTTTGTCGAATATGAATTTGTATTTATAATATAATGGCCTTGCGTTAGGACGCAGGCAGAAGGAAAGCATCCAAAAGGAAGTAGTAATATCCTTACTATATCATTACTCTCCGTCCGGATTATCGTAGGTATAACGATATTGGAAAAAATTGAGCTGGGGATCATTAGAAATCATAAAAAGAGCGCGGAATTTCAAAGCGGTCGGTTAATATCGAAAGGGCACGGGGTGAAGGACGCATGGAGTCTGCTGGAAAACCCGCGATCGATACGACGAATCCTAGAGCGCCCTCTCGAATATGGCCCTTATGTTCCGCTATTAGGGTAGCATCTGCCGTGATCGGAGCGGCCGTATCCTGACCTGCCGACGATGTGCTACTGGTGTACGACGAAGTTTGACGACGAGCAAGGAGATCAAGATTGTGGATGCCAACTCTGCGCATGAAATTGGATCTATAATGTTATGGGGAAGGGTGAAGTAGTCATTGTTTTGAATTGACGAGCGCATCGACGTTCGTGAATGTATTTCGTAAAAGTGAAGATGGATTGGGCAAATAGTTTTCTGGGTGACCTCCATGGTGTAGGTAGCAAGTGAAGCGGTTCGCTCGATACCTAAGTTTTTTTAAGGTTAATAATTAGCAGCAGGTAAATGTTAAGTGACAAAGGGACACGGTTTTACTGTATTTCTCCGCAGGAGACGGTCGCCAGTGGACTGGAAAATTTATCATATTACTTGAAACGAGAATAAGTGGACGAAACCAGAATCGTGTCTAGGCTAGGGCCGGCAATAACAAGCTGCTTACCTTGGGAAATAAGACCATGGGGTCGCTTAGTCTTGAACTAGTATTGACATAATGATGAATAGAGAATGCATACCTACTTTTTTGCAAATGTAGTTTTCTGGAATTGGAACGATGACAACATAAAAGAATCAAAAAACGATAATCAATTTCAACCGTAAGATCTTTTCAATAGAAAAATACTTCACAGTAATCATTTTTACATGTTAATGTGCTGATGATAATGAGAAGCTATCATGGTCGAAATTCCTTTATTCGGATGACGGGAAATGGGTGAAAATATTATGACATATTCCATGACAATTTAAAATCATACTTCACATACTATTAGTATGTTGTGCTGATAAAATAAATAAATAGTAACTTGAGTACACTCCAACAGACAGCAACGTTCATTGAAAATTTACCTCTCAATATTACAGACAGTTTTCCCATTTGTCGAACTAAAAATGCAACTCAGTGCAACGTGGAGAGTTTCGTAATCCACTAGCGCCGTTACGTTATGTTTATATGCGGTCATTGGCAAAAATTCAGTCCAATGTTTTGCGGCGTTCGCCGACCGAGCGCATTTCAACCGTATCGCCTATGAAATAGGGTTCGTTTTCTATTCGCGCGCGCATTCTGTAAACAAGAGTGCAAACGGCGTCCGGCGTGTCGAGGCCGTAAACAAGCGCGCCGGTTTATTGATTTGACGACCGATGCCGCCGCCGGTACATGCTTGGATGACTGTGCAGTTTTAATTTTATATATTTTTTTTTAATATGGTCGTGTTTATAGGCACGCCTTCTTTTTGGCCAGTATTCGGTTTTGTAATCGAAATGTGGTTACTGTATTCTCAGTTATTGTAAACTTTTTATATTTTTATGTTTAGTCTCCTAATTTTTGTACGTGTGTCTTCTCTTTTAACTATTTTAGGATTTAATTTAGTTTTAAAATCAACTCGTATGTGGACCCAAAGTGCATTGTTCCGATGACTGTTTAAAATTATAGGTTTTCTTTTAAATATATGGAATTTGAATTAAGAAACTGCCTACGGTAGTTAATGGTCTAGGTCGTCTGTATTTTTTGCATAAAAATTTGTTTACTGTTAATGGTCTATTGTAATCATAGATTTTAAATGTCATAATATATAACGACTTTCAATAAAATATAAAAATCTATAGACATTTACCTTGAATAATTATATCCCTAAAGCCGAATTGTATTGATTGCGATGATATTGTTATATTTCTTTATACTGATATATCTTTTTCTTAATTTATTTCATACTACCAGTTGTGCCCGCAGTTTTACCCGTGGCATAACATAGTTTTCGTAGATAATCAATGCGCTGAAATTCCGTGATAAAAGATGCCTATACCACCCTGCTTACATTTCACCCTATTTCGATAAAAATCCGTGTCACATAATATAAGGGTTAATCACAACACACTCACATTTATAATACAAGGGTTGTACTCATTCTATATACGCGTCGGTGCCAAATAGCAACGTTGCAGATAGTAAAAAGCTCGTTTCGTTGTCAATTACGTCGGAAGGGACGCGCGTTTTGTACTCGTTACGGAGCTAATTTTCCGCTTACGTACTGCGCCATGTATAGGGTTATGAAGGAGTATTTGATGTGTTTGTGTTTAAATTTCGAAGGTTCTTGAAGCCCGCCGTTTTGCAATTAGAAAGGACCTCTGCCAGCTAGTGGGATATGCAGGATTATAGGAACCGAACGGGAGTTGAATTGCTCGCGGGATGAATAAAGCGACACCTGTAGTCCAAAGTTGATCCAGCCGTGATATTTCATTGTCCGGGCGCTCGCTTTTGATGCAATATACTCGAGCAACACGAGTTCAAAATTGTTAATTTTAAGTGCGGACTTAACACGTGCTCAGCAGTGATGGAAAACACTATGAGGAAACCTGCATATTTTCGAAATAATAACTAAAAAGTGTTTCGAAGTTACGTGAAATCTGCCGACCCGCAGTGGGGTCGCGTGGTGGGTTGGCTACGCCCTTAAACCCTCCGTGCAGAGGAGGCCTTTGCCCACCAATTTTGAGGCAAATACAGCCTGCCAAATAATTTCTGGGAATCAGACGGGGTTCCCTTGAATTTGTGTCTCTCGGAGCGCGGGTCAGATAGGCGCGCCAACGTTTGTTTTTTGCAATCAAGTGTCTGTGCTAGGCTGTTCTATGATGGTAATTGGTGACCGTAGATGGTGAACTGACGGTTCACTTTCGCCGGTAGCGGAAGATTGCGTCCACGTGTTCCCGTGTCCCCGGCCGATGCGACAGAGACAGGTGCAGCGTGGGTCTTTTAGTGGCCACCCGTTTCTCACCGGGACTCCCACATACCCCATGCCACTAACCCGATCAAGTGGCATGGGATCCATAAGGGATTTTTCCCACGGAAAAAAAAAAGGTTCACTTTCGCCGCGTCTCGTTTCGCGTATGCGTCTGTACCGGCGGCCTTGATGGAGTCGCGTCGAACCACAGACAGCTGACTCCGACTCCTCGCTTGAAATCACTTGCGCACGCATCGTCAATCGCATGTTGTAAACCGCACGACCGCTTTGAGAGCATGCGTGTGTGGTGATGGTTGTTCTGTGCTTCGTTTTTTGGCCGTTCACCGCAGACCTGTCACCCAAAAAGCTAGACCGAGTGCCGATAACACGTGTGCATATTTTCTTAAAAAGAAGAAAAAAAAAAAACGCGTGATAAAGCGTAGTGGACTTTGAACTAATACTCTCTTATCAGAGGAGGCCTTTGCCCCTCAGTGCGACATATACATGTATAGATAGTGCGTCTTATACAGGCTGTTCCTTTACTTTTTTTATGAAATATAATAAACGAAGAAATAAGAATAAACGTCTTGTATACGTCCTGAGAGCAATAATATATAATCAGTTTTAGAATTAAGCTAGTTGCACACTAATGAAGACAATGTACCAGTTTTAATAATAGGTAATAATAAATAATTGCAATAATACGTTCGTGCGAGTGAGACAATTTGTAATTTACGACGCACCGCGTTCTGTTTGAACACTCGCGGCGTAATTACTACTCGTAACATTTTGCGCTCATAAAAGCTATATTATCTGCATAGCTCTAAACATTATCCGCGAATCGATAACAATGTACAGTTGTAAACGCACCTTAGTACAGACGCGCACCGCGTGGCGGGTGCGATTTCCCTTTCGAGTTGCGAGAGTTCAGATCGCCACGGAGGGCGCCACTTTCGCCGAACGCGCCCTCGATAAGACGCCACGTGTCGGAGGGTGCAAGACCACTTCCACACCCCAATGCTCATGGTCTGCGGGGACATGAGTGACCCTGTACCCCATTGGTGACGCACGATAACTGTGGTAGGGCCACGCGACAGTCTTCGCTTTTGCACGAACGCGCAGGACGTCCGGGGAAATGCCACGCAGCGGGAAATGCCACGCAGCGGGAAGTTGATGTGTTCTGCGTTTCGTCCGGTGAGTGAATTAACCGAAGCCCATTTCGTTAAAAGTTGGCAACGCGTCTGCAACCGTACGGCGTTGCAAATGTCCACGGACGACGGTTATCACTTATCGTCAGGCTAACCACCAGCTCGTCTACCACCTTCTCGCATCAAAACGCGATTCGTCTCCCAATTGCATCGCATCGAAGATGCGCAGCTGATGCTAAAAAGATGAAGAGTAGAAATCACATAAACAAGCCCATAACCGACAATGTACTCTTTGTTTATACACGCATATTCTCGACCCTACTGGCTCTATCAGAATCGTGGAAATAACACTTTTCACGGGTAAACAAGGCTTTATAGTCTCCAAGCTGAGAACAGTTAATCATCAATAACAACTCACGACACTGACGTGTATACGCAGACACGGAGAAACTGTTTTTGTATGAACCAACTCGACACTGCGTGCCAATGCAAGTCATCATGATTTCTTTATTGAATATAGGCTTGCTTTATGCTCGCTTATAACGTCCAAAAATTACCACCGATCTTTCGAGAGAAAAACCGACCAGAAACTGCGTTTTTTTAATGATATAAGTACAAAATTAGTTAGGTATAAGAGCAGGAAACTTGGAAATGTGGAGCAAAGTCCTTTCCACACATCCTTGTCCTCAATGTATTCCTCGATATTGTATTAAGGCCTTGCCATTTGGGTAGCTTTTACAAAATGTTTGAAACTGTCTGCACTTAAGTGTTTGTCGATATCACCTATTTTATGATATAAGTTAGTAACTATTTCTTTCCTCTATTTAAATTGCTTTACCTATTTACGTGGATATCCATCGAAATAACTGCGAATCGTGACTTCGAATTTGCGAAAACCGCTAAACGTCAGCAACGTTTATGATTGTTTATAAATAAAAAAAATCTGCTTACGTCTCGTATAATTCGTCGTGCACGCGACCACTCGACCGGCCCGTAAAGCGGCTCCCCCGCCGCGAACGCTTCGTAACTGGGTTAACTTATAATGAATGAATATGTAAACTGCGCCGATAGACCGGCTCGTTTGTTGTTCACGCGCCGCTTCGGGACACGCGAGCGGGTTTTATGCGAGAGCGGTTGTTAAGTGACAACGGCCGCCCATCGACATTTGCAACACCTTTTGATAAAGTGCGCCCCGGCCCTCGCCCACCAGACGAAACGCATAACTGTGACACTTGCACACCACGACGGCCTTCTGTGAGGTCGTTCGACGGACCTGCCCATACGTGTAACGGCGAAACCCTCGCCTTGGCATGTATGACTTCGAATCGCCCGAGCATTGATTCGGAATCGAGTGAACAATCGCGCTTAACACTCGCTATCACAGTCTATGAGCTATTGGCCCTAGTCGTGGGCTCGATTCCCACACAGTAGGATTATCTGTGACCCACAGATAATTATTCCGGATCTTGCTGTTTATTGCAAAATGGGGTTGACAGTAGGTAGGTCGTAAAAACTAGCCAATACCATCTACGACATAATGACTTACGACTTCTAGGTATAATGTAGAGAGAAATACACGTGTCAGTGTCAGAATGGTTTTTAAGTACAGGACAATTGGGGACGCTCCTTAAATGTTAATTCAGGTATCTCTGAGCACCGGAAGGTTTTTGTTTATAAAATATATGTAGATAAATTAAGCCCCTATCCCTAAGTAGGTGATTTTGATTAGTTGAAGAGATCTATTTATTATTCACTCGCTTTCTTCATATACTTTTCGAATTCTCGCCTACTTTGGCTTAACTATATACGTATGGTTATTAGACCTCAAAGAACTATTCCGTATAAGTTATGCATCCGGATTAGCACGCTCGAGATTTTCTATCGGATTTGGTTAATATGCTCACATATATCACTACTGTGAACACGTGTAGATGTGTCTTTCTGTTACAATTCTATATTTGGCGATTTTAAAAACAAATTAAGCTCGACGAGATCCGTTAAATACCTTTACATAAAATTAGTATTATTTAAATTTTTATAGTGCTAATCTCTGCACTTTAGATGAAACATTAAGTGGAAAAATCGTGAAAAATATTTCTTCTACTTCATGTTGCAAATTACCAGTATTTTTACTTGAATAAAGGAAATCATTACATAATAAAGGAATTCTTTCGCTTTATATTACTCTTGTAAGTTTTAATTGAAATGTTTTTAATTATAAAAAACAGCTTTATTTAAGGTACAAAAACCGTATAACGGTCTGCTCATTTCACGAGGGCAAAACTTTAGTACACATTGGACTAGTTGCAGCAAAAGCGTGTTATAAAGTGGCGTTATTACGTAGAAATAAAACGTAACCGTAAGTACTCTTCCATATCAAACTACTAATGTGCTATGGACGGAATTTCTGCGATGACGTCACCAGTGACGTCTAATTACAACTACAGTTACACAAACACAGATAGCGCGGCGGCACATTGTTACCGTTGGCCCGGCACAATGGGAACGCGCACCGCACTTAATAGACGGTTTATTAGATCGATACGGACGCCGTCGTTCAATGGAAACTCGGTTCGGCGTAACGTGTCACTCCTTCCGGAGTGCGTCGACCCTACGTGTATGAAGACATTTTTAAAATGACAACACGTGTCCGTTTTCTCAGTCGATATTGATTTATCGAAACGTGCGCATGGATGATTGCCTGGTTCACTATTATTCTCATAAACATGGATAAAAGTGGTATAATTATTATAAAAACAATGAACAAAATTATGATCACAATTCTATAAAGATCTGTTTTGAACAAAAAGGGTAATGTTAATCATCAATTGACTACTGACTTTGTTCAAAATTACAGGGTTATGTGCTCGCTGTCCTTTAGTGGGCGCATCCGTATAAAACACGTCCATAAGTTGACAACTACACAATAGCAGATTTGTCTTCAAGTCAAGAGACGGTGATTCACTATCATCACTACATAGTATAAAACAAAGTCGTCCCGCTGTCTGTCTGTCCCTATGTATGCTATATTTTTTACTAGATAGAGTGATTGAAGGGGAAGGTTTATATGTATAATACATTGCACCCGTGCGAAGCCGGGGCGGGTCGCTAGTATATTATATAGTTCACGATCGCTTTCAGGTCCGTTATAGAGTTTGCCTTGAATCATAAAAGAGCGCCGTTCTCATCAGTTGTTTCCTGCTCATTTCCAGATGCACGCTGCGCTTCCCCTCGACGAATATACGTCTGGAGTTCCAGTCGCTGGTGGAGGAGAGCGGGGGCGGCGCCGCCGGAGGCTCGGGCGCCCCCCTGCCCCCCCTGCGCATCACCATACCGGTGGACAGCGACGCGCGGAGCCCTGCGCCTTCGCCCACCGGTAAAACATTTTCTTTCGTCATTCAAACTCCACCCTCCGGAAAGAAGGTACAACAAATAATTCCGCGTTTCGTAGTGAGTGAGGTAGTCGGAGCCCAATTTTCAAAAGGTATTTAACGCACCTGGAACCTTTGGGTGTTGCAGATGTCCACGAGCGGCGGTATTCACTTAACATCAGGTGAACCGTCTGCTCGCTTGGTAACTTTTCACATAAAAAAGGTCTTGCTGTTACACGGATGGTACGACAGCTGTGGTGGGGCCACGCGGCGGTCTTCGCTGTTGCATGTATGGGTATGTCCGTCCGGGGAAGTCCGGCTTGAGGTGGATGCATTACACTTGTGCGTTTCGTCTGGTGAGCCGGGGACCATTGTATTGGAAGGTGACAATTCATTTGTAACCCTACGGGTGTTGTAAACGTTGATGGGCGGCGAAAACTTCAATTTGCATTATATCGCAATTTTTTTGGTCACCTCTAGCGTTGCGTTTTGTTGTTGTTACAAACGTGGGTTCGACACCCAAAATTCACACGAACAAACATTGGGATCGCAACGTTTGTTCATGTGAATGTTAAGCCTGTAAATAGGCTAGTTAAGTTATATAAAAAAAGAAAAAAGTGGGGGTTACACCGAAGCGCAAAACTAATTTAAAAGTAATTACTAACACCTGGCGGACTCTGGGTTTCTTTAACGTCTCCCCGTGCCTTTGTTCTTATTTTAATCCGCTTTCATGTTCATACGACGATTGAAGTGCGGTCATTATCTCTTAAAACTATTGCCGTGAAATACTTTTTTTGTGCTATAGAAATTGTGTCTTATGTGCTTGTTACTTGCTGGCGTAACACTTTTGCCTAAGCGCTGAAGTGATTTCGATTCATTTAATTGACCGTGTTGTGTGTTAGACTAAGGCTTTTCAAATTGTCATCAAGTATATAATATATGCAGGGATGTAAATTTCTTTTCCACACATGGTCTGCATAAAAAGATGTATAGTTTTTATCGGTTTATTTCTTAAGTTGCTTATCATATATTGGACAACTCGGATTTCAACTTCAACTTTTCGGACAACTGGGGTCCGAAAAAATGTATATACTTCTGGATTTAATATATTATATCAAATCAAAAAGGGGTCTATTACAGAATGTGTTAAGCGAAAAGCTCTGCAAATGATATGTCTGCAAATGATATGATCAAGTATAATCTAGTCCTAAATTAAGCAAAGCGTACAAGCTTTGGGTAGTAGTTAACTGGTAAACATTCCTAAACATACTTTTATTTTGGAAATAGATGTATTCCCAGAGATTAGAAAATCGCCATGTTCATCACACAATATTTCTACTGTAGGCAATGGTTCGTAAAATCGCCGGTAAAACAGCAACCCAATTCTCAAAGTAGGTGAACGAACCTGGGTCACAGTTGTGACTTGGAAATTGCATTCGCATGTTGGTCGAGCGCAGCCGATTTGTTTTTTATTTCACGTTTGCCGGATACAGACAATTTTTCCCGGCAAAATATAGAGATGTCCCACTGCTGGACAAAGACCTCTGTACAGAGGGTATTAGGGCGCATATCCCACCACGCCATCCCATCACGGATTGGCATACTTCATATATCTAAGAATATTTTTTTTAATTATTGAATTTTCTAAAATATGCAGGTTTTCTCACGATGATATCCGCCTTGAGAACATGTAAGTCGGCACTTAGAATTTCGATGGGACTCAGGTTGCCCGAGTATTTTAAATCGAAAGCGAGCGCCCGGACACTAACCTCTCATGATTCAGATTACTTTTTTTTTATTTTTTTTATGCGAAAATTTGCCAAACGACCAGACGGGTCACCTGATGTTAAGTGAATACCGCCGCCCTTGGACATCTGCTACACCCGAGGGTTACAGAAGCGTTGACAACCTTTTGAAAATAAGGCTCCGGCTACCTCACTCACCAGACGAAACGCGAAAGTATTTGGCATACTTCCACTTTACGCTGGTCTTCTGTGAGGTCGTGGTACTTACCCGGACGGGCCTGCCGATTCGTGCAACAGCCAAGGCTGCTGCGTGGCCCTGCCACCGTACTTACTACCTTTTCTTTACAAAATAATAGTAGTTAAGTTAGTCACCTAGTGAATTTAACTGAATTAGAAAATAATTTATGCAAGACACGACCAGCTGCGATTTGGTACCTGGGCGTGTACCGGCTCGCTCTATCGGCACGTGGTATTTTCGCTTTACTCCACCCACAAACTGTTTCTCGGAATTGGCCACTTCCCTGCGCGATGACCTCGAAGGCTTTTTCTGTTCACCCTTGTTGGGAATTTAGGTCAACTGTCATTCTTCGGCGCTCTATTAGTGCGAGGTAGTCCGTAACCTTTTGTTGTCAAGTGTACGTTGGAGTTTAGAATGTATTTGTTATCTGCTCCGATGGCCCGATTATTTGGATTTGGGATTGATATTATCCGCAAGTTAAAGAGGGAGTCTTTAATTAGTCTCTAAATATGTAGAACTTCGCAATGAATTAATATAATGATAGTTCGCGTTAAATTAAAACTCTTGTTGTGTGTGGCCGTAGTAGATAGGTAGACCTGTGGTAGGTAGTAGTAGGTAAAGTGGAACCGCCCATTGTGCCAGTTTCGATCGCCACTACTAGAAACATGTTGTAATATGAACATGTTATGTTTGTACTGTCTGGGTGTATAGTATAATTTGTATTTATTTACATAAGTAAAGTATATTGATCAGTTGCCTAGTAACCATAGTGCAAGCTTTGCTTAGTTTTTGTTTAGGTAACATTGACCCAAAATATCTATTCATCATCTTATCCAATCGACTTCCCTCGGAGTCTCGCGAAGTCTCAAGGTCCCCGCCCCGTGTTCAATGGCCGCCCCTCCCGCAGGCACGATAAGCGCGGCCAACAGCTGCCCCACGTCGCCGCGGGGCGCAGGCTCCTCGGGCCGGCGGCACGCGGACCTGGGGCTGGTCGCGCACTACGCCGCCCTCGCCGAGCACCAGCGGCCAACGTCCAATGGGACGGCGGTGAGTTGCGCCGAGGTCCAACGGCCGAGGCCTTCGCCGCCATGGATTTAATTTTTCATAGATTTTTTAACGTAGGGAAGATCCGTCATGAATCCCTTGCCACCGGATCGGGGCGACTCACACACACCCTTGCCACAGGCAGGGGTGTGTGCAGGTCGCGGTAAGGAACGGATACACGAAGGCTCAATCATCCGCGACCCCGGCGCGACTGTGGTCTTCTTGGGCCTTCTTTCGTCGGTCCGGCCAAACGGTGCTGTTTCGATACATGTAATGTCGAAGAATACATTGAGGACATGTTTTGAAATTACTCAAGCTCTGCACTGGCAACTCCATTTGCCGCCGCTGATTTTCCGCCTATATAATTCTGTATAGTTGTATCATTAACAAAAGATAACTAGACCGCCGGTTCTTCTCCGAACAGGTCTAGTACAGGTAGTGAACCGGTGGTAGTAGTGTTTCTGACGTTCTATAAGAGCTATAAGCAAGCCTATATCGAATAAATTAATTTCGGCTTCCACTTTGACTCTGACTTTGACTTTAATTTCGACTTTCACTTCGACTTTCATTTCGACTTTAATTACGACTTTCACTTTGATTTTGACTTTCGCTTTGGCTTAGACGTTGACTTTAACTTTAACTTTGACTTCGACTTTCACTCTGTGTCCGCAGGCCTCGTCCGCCGCCTCGGACACGGGGTACAGCTCGCGCGAGCCGCGCGACGCCCGCGAGCACCGCGAGACGCGCGACGACGCGAAGCCGCCGTACAGCTACGCGCAGCTGATCGTGCAGGCGGTCGCCTCCGCGCCCGACAAGCAGCTCACGCTGAGCGGCATCTACAGCTACATCACGAAGCACTACCCTTACTACCGCACCGCGGACAAGGGCTGGCAGAACTCGATCCGGCACAACCTCTCGCTGAACAGGTGAGCAGCGCTCGAGTTGCCGCGGTACGGCCCGTTGCATACACATTTGCTCTGGTGTGCTCTTTGGCCCGAAAAAGGTTGACAACCACAGTACAGCTGCTAGTGCCGTCTCCTGTTATATTGGCAAAGACCGCGGTGACATTTGTACTTTTGCGTACCTCTATGTGCCCAAATGTTGCCGTTGCATTGACGCAGACCGGAGTAGTATTTACCTTTATTGCATTCCTCTATGGGTCCCGAAAAAGGATGCCAACCCACGGTACAGCTGGTAGCGGGTTCTGCTATTAACCTGCGACTCAACACCTTTTAAAGGTTGCCAGTCTAACTTCGTAGTCCGCACGTTCTTCAGCGGTGGTGATTACTAAAGATATGGAAATCGACAGCTGATTTGTTTTCTTAAGTAAAAAAAAAGTGCCTTTGGCGAGTAATGGCCAAACAGTATTCGGAGCGTCTGCTCACATGCAACATCGGAAATACAGTCAAAATCTCTCACCTGACATCCTAAAACTGAGGTCACTTGAGGCGACAGCAGCATGCCGTTTGAGAGAACTGCATTACTTAAAAAATAAAACGAAAAATACTAATGTAATTTATCGTGTAAGTAATGCAGACTACCATCGCTCAGGGAGTATTATTACAAACATATGTACTGTTCTGTTTCGAAAAGGAGCGTGCAATCGGATGTCTTAGAGTAGAGATTTCAGCATTCACAGACGAAATCCGAATCCGCCACGGTTAGTGTGCGTCAAACAGCTGTCTGTCTGTCCACGGAACCATCCGAGTGACATTGGCCCGTTCCCTTCTCAGATACTTCATAAAGGTGCCGCGCAGCCAGGAGGAGCCTGGCAAGGGCAGTTTCTGGCGCATCGACCCCCAGAGCGAGGGGAAGCTCATCGAGCTCGCGTTCCGGCCCCGCCGCCCCAGGGGCGTCCAGTTCCGCGCCCCCTTCGGACTCTCCTCGCGGTAAGGCGAACAAACGCACACACATACGAAACGCACACACATAAGCACGAACGGTTACAATTTTTTTTTAAATTAAATGGAAGCACTTGCATACCAGAGACTATGAAAAGCTTCACCGGGCATTGAACTCGTGATATTTATACCATTTTTTAATATGAGACAACCTTCAGGATCACCAGATCGGGGGAGCAGTACTCTCAAATACCACTGGTATTTGAGTCCCTTTCAGACGGGGGTGCCCTTTAAAAAAAGCCACCTGTCTCTCACGTTGAGTACGGGGAAGGAACGCGAGTGTACGTTGTGTACGCAACAGCTTTCGCTGTTAGACGTATGATCAGGTCCTCCGGGATAGTGCCACGACCTCACAGAAAACCGGCGTTAATTGGAAGCGTTCGACTTCAGCGCTTTGTCTGCTGAGCGAGGTAACGTGGTTGCTTTACTAAAAGCTGCCAACTCATCCGCAACCCTAGGGGTGAAGCAAATGTCCATGGGCGGCGGTTATCATTTAACATCAGGTGAAACGCCGCGTGACATCTTCTTGTATAAAAATAAAAGAGGGCGAACTACTGGGCTTTGTATTTTAACGTTGTTCGTCTGTCCGTTTTTTTTTTGGGCGGGAAAGAAACACTTTTCGACGCGCACACAGACGCACTAGTGAAACATACGCACACTCACAGTTTTAGTGTCTATACCCACGTATGTAAAATAATGGATGCATTCCGAAAAACAACAGTGTCTTCGACTCCAAACATGTAATAATATTAATTTACATAATTGATGTAAACACATTAATAGATATCATGCAGGACTATTAAAATATTATCAACTAACATGTTAATATCTTCGATGCGATGTCTAGTTCTGCTTTTATTTTATAAAAATCGCTATAAAAATTTCACAATATTTATGTTTGGCGCTTTTTATTTACTGATTTTTATGTACATAAATTAACTTAACCACGATGCATGCGCTGGCATCGTGGTTCAGTTAATTTAATCCGCAATCCTCCCGAAGAAAGAAGCGCAATTAATACACCGGCTGTTATCACTTTATTTTCTAGATTGTTAAAGAGTAATAACATTAGTTTAGAAATGTCAAGGAAATAGGATAATTGAATAAAAGTCGTCCAAAAGTATGAAGTGCCGTTCGGAGCTCCGAAATAAGAAAAGTTCTTTCCTTCAAAAGCCAGCATCAGACAAAAACTTGAATTTGGAGGGTACTTTTCTAAACATCGACATTAACTGTGATCGCGCTTGTACACCAACGACTTGTCTCACCGTCCGCAGGAGCGCGCCCACTTCGCCGTCGCAGGTGGGCGTTTCGGGCCTCGTGACCCCCGAGGAACTGTCCAGGGAGCCAACGCCCGATCTGTTCACCGGCGAAGAGACCGAACAGCAGGTATACAAGACGCCACTAATGGGACAAAGCCGGGGGCCGACAAAAAATACCTAATAACTAACTAATAACCTTCACCGGCCGCCATCTAATCGCAAAAAACATTTCGTTTAAAAATAGTTTCGTTTTATTTATGATTTTCATAAAATAATTTAATCCCGCCACGCTTTGTTGTGGCTTTTTTGGAACGAGGAGTGCCTCGTTGATGGTGAAAAAAGCCTCAACACTTTGAATACCTATGCTGTGAATACATCCATTAGTCAGTTTTTAAGTTAGCGGGTTCGATTCCCTCATGTGATAAGTAGTCGTTGAATAGGATTTTTGATTTTTTTATATTTGCTCGCTTTCATCTCCCCTTCTTCTCACTCTAGATTTTATAATACTTTTTTTATTTAATCGTGTCATTATAAAGGAGAATTACAACATATTTAAGTATTCATACAAAAGAATCATGCAACGGAAACAAGTTACACGTAAATTAAAGAAAAAAAAAAGGAAATATATGATAGTACATACTAGAGCGACATACTCGTTGAAGCTAAAAATAATTATGACGTCAGCTCTAATGAAATTGCTCCTTGCAATTTTAAGTGGCTTAAAACGTCTCAGCGGTGAAGGAAAACGTGCACCTTTTCGAAATAATAATTAAAAAAATATATATCGAAGATATGTGAATTCCGCAAATCCGCATTGCCGTAGAGTGGTGGACTATATGCTAATATCTTCTGTATAGAGGACTCCCTTGTCCAGCAGTGCGACGTATATAGATTGATTCGGTGATTCGTTACTTTATCTTTTTGTGTTACAAACATTTTGGGCACCGGTGGAAAGTCACTATTTTATGGGTCACAGCGGACGAGTTTTCTTGTGTCGTTATCTATATTTGATCGTCTCCCGGTTCCAGACGAGCCAGCAGCGGCTGAGCAACAACAGCTCCGGCGGCAGCAACAACAACAACGGCGGCGGCCAGTCCTCGCAGTATCTGTTCCCGCAGCGCAGCGGCGTCAGCCAGAGCGCGCCCGGCTCGCCAGGTACGGCGGTGACGACAACAACAACAACAATAAAATAACAACAACAACAACAACAACAACAAACGAAACATGTATATCATACAACTGTGGCCACACAGCAATATTCGCACGAATGGGCAGGTCCGTCCGGGTTAGTACCACAACCTCACAGAAGACCAGCGTGAAGTGGAAGTGGTATACTCCTGCGTTTCGTCTGGTGAGCGAGGTAATCGGTGCCTACTTTATTAAAAGGTGGCAGCTCTACGGGTGTTGTAAATGTTCATGGGCGGCGGTTTGCCACTTTCTCACATAAAAAGATGAAGAATTACACCAACAGTAGCAGCAACAACATATAATAAAAACATAGTAAACAGCACCAAAAATCATAGGCATAATGTCGCAGCGGCAGCGTCCGTTGTTGCACGAATGGGCAGGTGCGTCCGGGTAAGTACCACGACCTCACAGAAGACCGGAGTGTACTTTTGGGTGTCGTCTGTTGAGTGAGGTAACAGGAACCAAATTTTTTTTAAAGTTTGGCAACTTATCTGAACCCCTCCGTTGTTGTATATCCCTATGGGTGGCGCTAGTCATCTACCATCAGTCAAGCAGTGAATCACTTGCGCGTTTTTCATATATAAAAAACCTACATCAACAATAGCAGCAGTGAACCACAACTAGCATTGCCATGAGCACAGCACAATTCCGCTATTTATAATTTCTGCCCTACGTCTAATAACAACTAGGATGGCCTGTGATAACAATCACAGGTTTTTCATACAATTATTGTCTTTGAATAATAGAAACAAAGGAAGAACTAAGAAGGACAAAGGTAATTACTACAAAGAAACGGATACTGGCAAAGACAACAGAATCCAATTAGGTTACGGAACAACAATCACTTTATATCATAAAAACAACAGACTCCATATGTATAACTAGCTGTAAGCTAACGTTGTTTTGCCATATAAATTATTTGTAGGGTAGAAAAAAATGTTTGGGGTGGACCACACTCAACATTTAGGGGGATGAAAAAATAGATGTTGTCCGATTCTCCACCCTGGCCGATACGCACACCAAATTTCACGAAAATCGGTCGAGTCGTTTCGGAGGGGTTCAATTACAAACACCGTGACATGAGAATTTTATATATTAGATAACGGCGCTAATAACATCTTTCTTAATGTATCCTAAATCATTGTGTGAAATATATTCGCAGGTCACGGGCTGTCGTATAACGCTAGCGGAAGTGGATTGGTGATGACCGTCGTCACAAACGGTGCCGGGGGCGAAAGAGAAGGTGATAAGCTATATTTGCCTTCTCCCTCGCACACAGCCAGTGTGTAAATCCAAACTACGGATGTACTTATATATGACAATCAATTGAACGGTACAGACGTGGATGCTACAATATATGAACCAAAGCTTTGTTCCTTGATCCTCGTAGATAAGGGACCAAATTAATACAATGCGGTAACATTAGAACTGGCGGTTCACCTGACGTTAAGTTTAGTGATAACCGCCGCCCATTGACTTTTGCATCACCCGAGGGTTGCTGATGCATTGCCTTTTAATAAAGTGGGCCCCGGCTACCTCACTCACCAGAGCAACGCTCCTCAAGTTTAACGCGGGTATTCTGTGGGGTCGCTGTACTTCCCCGTAAGGACCCACCCATTCGTGCAACAGTGAAGACTTGCGTGGTCCTACCAAAGTATCCTTTAGATCCACAATACGGACCTGTAATTAGAAATAAATGTCAAGTTTTATAGACGTTTTCGCGATATACTTAACGTTCGCTTTGCACCCTCAGTTTACCAAAATTTGCGCGAAGCAAACTGTTGCATGCTATTTTTAAATGGAACCGTTCCGCCTAACCTGCTAACGTCTGCCCCGACTTTGATTCCGCAGAGAAGTACGTGGTGGGGACGGGGGCCGGAGGGCTGGTCTCGCTCCAAGAGGAGGACGCGCCGCCAGCGGTGCTGCTCCACCACTCGCCCTACTACTCGTCAGTACCACCACCACCACCACCACCACTATCACTCCACCACCGTCACCACCGACAAGGGCCACCAAAATCGAGGACGCTCCATTCAAACTGCCCTTGATTCTCACGAACATATTACGTATTCCTAATTATGGGTATAGCTTACTACAATTGACCATTGAATAGGACCTTAGTCTACATTTTGAAGTTGCTGGATACGAATGCAATTTAAACCGAGCCCAGACAATAAATGAAATCAATGTTGCCCACATTCCAACCATATTTAGTGTCATGTATTTTTTTTTATTTTTTTATACTGCTAATTTCTGTTCTTAAGATTAAACATTAACATTTTGTAGAAAAAAGGAACGAAAAGTTTCTCACCGCTGTGGGAATCGAATTCACGTCTTCGGAATTCGCGCCCTGACGCTCTAGCCACTGAGCTAAGCGGCGAGGTTCCTTTTTTCTACAAAGTTTTTATGTATGTGTTGACGCACTTTACGGCAATTTCTAAACAAAGGGTTGTCTTTTATAATAGCGGTTGGAGCATATAAACAAAAAGAAAAAGAAAACAGCTAGGGATATTCGTACAAGAACTTTTTTTTTAACCTTTGAATGTCTTTCCCCTTCAGAGCTCATTGGAATGCCATTGTGCTGCCTATTGCATACTGCCACTCCGGAAGGTGTTTCTATGCAGGGGGGCGCAGGCATTTTTATTAAGGATCAGCTAGAGCTGCCCTACTTGATCCTAAATAAAAAAATGTCATTACATCGCTAATGATAAATGTCGATATAAAACTAGACGGGAACACTACTCATAAATTAGCGTAGTGGCCGCAGAGAAAAGGCCAAGGGCGTGTTCTGATCGCCATAATGTCATGTTGCAGCGGGGGCTATGGCGGCGGGGAGGAGGGGTGCGCCGCTCTGGGCGGCGAGCTCGTCATCGAGGAGGCGCCAGACGATCCGCCCCACAAGCGCGCCAAGCACCACCACGTACGTACCGTCGCCACCATCGCCACTGCCACCACCACCACCACCACTCCATTGCACCACCGCACCACCGTAAAGCAAATAGCCGAAACAACAACTACCACTATGACGGCCGCCCTAACACCGTTAACTACACTAAGACATGCACGCGACACAATAGTTTTTGGGGCTCAGCAAAATTCCAATAGCACTACCTAACCTACAACATAAATTGGTTTCGTTCATATTCTAGTTTTGAGTTGTAAATGATTACGTGGTTTTGTGTCGAGCAATCATTCGCGGCGATACTAGCTAGTAAGAGGTCCAGTTTGAAACCCACAAACGTTCTATTGGGTAGTTTGACCAAGTATGACAGTTCAAACGCCTTTCTCTTCCGAACCGGTGGTAGTGTTCCGACAAACGATAAGCATGTGTAATACCTATATAATCTTCTATATCGAATGTAGATATTTGACTTTGCATTTGTATTGCAGATGTCCGACATGGAGGAGAGGCGCGCGTATTGACGGCCCGCCGGAGCCGCCGCCCCGTGACGTCACCGCGCGCCCAGCACGGCGGCCGCGCGATTCTGAACTCTACAGTGCTAAGGATAAAGTGTCGTTTCGAGTGGTACGCTTCGAGTTGTGAGCCGGACGCGGCGCGGCCCCTCGTCGGGTCCTTTTTAATTTTCGCGGGCGCCCTGGGCTCCAGAGGGGGGGGGGGGGAGTGGTTACGTCACTTATCCCCCCCTCTCCTCTACCCTCCCCCGCCTACGTATAATGAAATATAATCGCGGCGACTGCGTATGGTCAGCTTGAAAAATATATATGAATTTCTAATGCGTCCATGGCGTTACACTGTGTATTCGTGGACGACGCAAGCTTATTTTTTTTTTATTATGACTTAAGAATAAAGCACACACAAGCATAGTGCGACGAGTTATGTTTATTGTTCAATGTATTTTTTATTTTCGTTTTTTTTTTATACAGCGATACTCTTTCGTTCACAATTTTAAGTACAATAGGGCTTAACGACCGTCTACTATCCGCTTAGCTTAAGATATGTGACTTTAGTACTGTCTGACCGTAAACTAGTGTTGTTTGACTGGCGAGTATTTTTGAGGCTGACTGTACCATTGGAGAGATGTATCAAGTGCAATGTTAGACGAGTGAGGGTGTATTTATTAAGTTAGGGGTGGACTGTCTACCCGATATTGTAATGCTATATGATTAAGGAGCCTTCGTTGAACGGGAGGTGTTGCAAAGTCTTTCCGCTACGCTCTGGTGTAAAATTTTTCATTACACGATCTGAATTGTTGTAGGAGCAGCCGGATCTTATAGCTTGCTGCTTACACAAGTTGTTATATCGACCGCTATGACATTTAAGCATTTGTTTGGGACAAAGTTAGAAGTCATAGACCATTGTTTCATAAAAGTTTATAAATTTATAATATTCATATACTATTTTGTGTCATACGATTTCATTAAAACAAAAAAAAAATGTTATCAATACTATGAAAAGGTGTCCTATAAAATTTTGTCTATAATGGAAAAATTTGCCTGTGACATCTCTGTCCTATTTCATTGTGAGAGTTTTTATATTAACACTCACACAATGCAAAATTATAGTAATTCTATCATTAAATTGATTAATTCGTTGATATTTATTTATATGTTTGATAGCAAATTTCATAATGGACAGAACTCGGACCAATTGAAGGGTATATATCTTTGAACTGCTATTATTGCAGTATTGCTTATGTTTTATCTGAATTCATCGCACGTCTAGTGAAATTTTTGCGACGTTTCCGCAAAGCGTAGCTCTGTTGAATCGAAGCCTACGTAGAAAATTCTATCATAGATAAAAGACTAGTTTAGTGACATAGATAAAATAAATATTCACTGAAGGCTCACCCGAAACGGGTGCAGAGTTTTTTAAATTAGAATGGAAACTAACCTATAGCGATTGCATGCGACTTTAATGGTGTAAAAGAGACGGAAAATAAAAAAAACTCGAATAAATAATAAAATCGTACAATGTTTTTCGGATACCTATACCGCGTAGACGTTTTGTAAGGTCATTATCGTATAATCACATATTAAGCATATAGATATATAAAATGTTCACTCCTGTCGCCCGGTTGGGTGGGCACAGATTACGGATTTTCCAGTTTAAGCGTATAACAACTAATTGTAATCTTTAGAAGGCTCATATGTTAAGTGTATAGTGTACTCCGTTACCCGATAGGATTAAACCGCTGACGTCACCGCGATGACGTCACCCGCGCACTAGCGTCGTCACCGCAACGGCCCGCGCGTACGCGAACGCGCAAGTTTCTACCGCGACCGTCGACTTGAGCGCACGGCGCCGTTCTAGGTTGGCGCGTCGGCCGTGTCGACGACCGTACAACCCGTTAAGTTCCTTTAGTTTACCGCGTGTAGCGTTTAGATAGTTAGTTCGTATGAAATGCTCAAAGTGACATAGAACCGTTCAGACACCAATCGACCGTAACTGAATGTTCGCTTTTTGTTTCTATATTTTTCTTCTGCATAACCCGGCGTGCCTTCGGTTTTTCATAGGTCCGGTATTATTATCGCTTAACACGCAGTTACGAGACGCGCATAAAAACTCCAATCACTCGATTCGTTTCGCTTTATATGACGTTTTATTATTCATATTGAATTACTAATTAGTACAGTCTTTTATCAAAGTTTATACGAGTTTTATACGTGTATCGACGTCCGGGTCCCTCGCAATATCACACATAGCCTGTATGATCGCGCTTTGTCTTATAATTCTTCGGAACGCTATTCACTAGTTGGTAAAGTCTCTTGCTAAGCTTTATTTACGTTAAGGACCATCGAACAAATTGTCAACTGCCTTACAAGAAGTCTTGAAATCGGTTCGCGATATCTGCGATTCCCTAAGGGATGAAACGGAACGACTGCTTTATACAGTAGTTTAAGCCGCGCTTTCACTACACGAATGCTCTCTGAACGTTGTGCATTCGTACTGGGTCAGTTTGTATACGAGTCATTCATATAGTGAAAACACAGCTTTACGGAAACCTATATAAGATTGTATGATCATATAAAGATAAGATAATATTAAGCATATAATACATCAACACCACATCACCAATCAAAACATATCAGTCATAGAGACGATTGGCCGCTGACTGTGAACATACAAAACAACACTTTACAAATATGATATTATGAAGCATTTAGTATACATATTTCGGTTCGATTTATTCGATTAATTTAGATGAAACGAGGCAAAAGGATGTTTATTAATATACTATGAACATTTTTCTATTTGGATTTTTAAAGCCTGGCATCGCATCTGCATCTTCCCGAGTGTCAGATGTCTATGGGTGGCGGTTATCACTTAACACAAGGTGAACCGCCAGCTCGCGTGTATATTTCTTATGGAAAATAATGTCGTAAAGGATTTAAAGGAAATTTATTTATAAACAAAATTACTTAAAAAATAATCAATAATTTTCTAAGTGTATGTTGGTCAGTACAGTTGTTGTTTTGTCGATTCTCTTTATGTTCGAGTATACACTTTCTCATTTCTAATCCTTAGGCTATTAATTAGAAAGAGATAGCTAGTGGTGACTACGCTTCTACACATAATTATTTATCTTGATATTATGCTTCATGACCAAAAGTTAAACATGCAGTTTCGGTTAACGGTAAGAAATTGTTAAAGCTTTGCGAGTCTCCATATATTGGATCGTTTGTCTTTTCTACAATGATAACAGATACCGTTAATTAAAATTCCGTTTCAGCGTCGTTCTCGTTTCATCCCGAAGTTTATTTTTAATTTTCTTAACTCGGCATAAACAAAACAATCACTCTACTCGAACTTTGAAATTCATTCTATACTATAAGGCATGTATAGTTCGGACACTGACCGGTGAAATGAAACTAGTAGCTGTGGTGGCGCCACATTCGCTCGCTCGATTTGTTGAATATATTAGCTGTAACGGTTTTTCGCAACGCGAGGCCGTTATTTATTTTACCGGTCGGGCCGTTCACGTCCGCCATATTGTACGCGTCGGACGTTTGAAGGGGATTGAACAAAAGATCTACGATAGAAGACGGCATAAGTCTTAAGTTTAAGCCTTGTGATTTAGCGGTAGATGGAACAAGTATCTTATTTCGTTATCGACTTCGGTTTAGGTGTAAAAAATATACATACATACATACATACATATTATTATTATTATTATGAAAAAAAAAATATTAATACGATAATAATTAAAATTGTAAAACTAATATAACACCTAGTTGTATGTCATACTAAATAGTATATATAATTGAGGTAGATAGTGTAAAGAACACGGAGGTATGGCACGTAGATTATATTTTAGCATTTAATGAACATAATGTGAATTATATTTAGTGAGAGGCTTCTGTGTGGAATGTTTGTCTTGTCTATGGGTCTATGATCTCCCCGGATTTGTTTCCGATCACCGTTGAAATGTCAATCGAATATACGTTGAAAAAAATAAAAAAGTGACACCAGTTATTTTTTTCTTTTTTTCTAATACAGAAGGTCTGAACCGACTGTATTAACATAATAACGTTTAGGTACCATTAATACCATTAATTATTGTTGTTTTGACTCCAGGAAAATGTAATTTCTTATTAGAAATGGTCACAACTTTATATTAGCGATGAATTGAGAAATGTCTATAAATGGGCGTGCTACATAGTATGATAGCGTAAAACATCTCTAACTGCATATATGTTATTGTTCAATATTGTTTGCACAAAACTTCAAGCCGTAAAACTTCAGTAATTTTGATATCAGTTCATTAATTTGAGCTTTTAGTGCGACTTTTTACGGTGATCGTGTGAAACGGGCATCTGTCTTGTGTGCTCGCAACGATGTCGCTTGTTTTACAACCGACATATTATTTCCCCCGTGACGTCATCCTTTAAAAGCAAAATCTACCCGCAAAATGTCAAGTGTTACAATCTTAATTTTCAAGTGTGACAAGTGTTACAATTTTATTTTTGGACTCGTGTAAATTTGCGTATGCCGTCTGGGGTGATGATAGTCGGTGTGCCCTCAGCAAGCGACTTCGCCTCTTATTGCCCACAGCACAGAGGCCGTATTTGCTCGAAGGCGGCGAGATCTGTGCGCCCGGACAGGCCTCCGTTTGGCGGACTCTTTCAGTACTTGCTTGTAACAGCATTGAAAATGCTAATGTGCATTCGCGTATCGGGGCGGCGTTGCAATGTCGACTGTAAGTGCGGCAACGTCGCCCGCCGATCGCACCGCGTGCACTCCCCGACGCGCGCGTCTGAACTATTATTGACAAATTTTAAGAAATAAACGTATTTTATCTCCTCCGGCGTTTGGTTTCATTTTCTTTATACCCGCGCCTCCCCCGCCCGTCACTTCCAGAAGACCCTGGTATGATGGTGCCCGGATGGTGGAAAGTTGATGTAGTTTTGAAATTGAAGTTTAATGATCGCTCTGCCGCTTTGATCCAATTGCCGTAGTTGAAGGTGACCCTATCTTGTGCAGAAGGTGTGTTTTTTTCTTTTTGGGAAAAAAAGCGGCATACGAGCAGGAGGCTCACCTGATAGTAAGTGATCACAGCCGCCCATGGACAATCTGCAACACCAGAGGGCTTACAAATGCGTTGCCGGCCTTTTAGGAAAGAGTATGCTCTCTTATTGATGGTTCCCAGGTCGTAACGGTTCGGAAAGACCGCCGACGGCAGCTGGTTCCACAGCGTGGTTGTGCGAGGCAGGAAATGCCTTGAAAATCGCGCTGTTGTGGAACGCTGGACATCGAGGTGGTGTGGATGAAATTTTTGGTTCTGGCGCGATGTCCGATTGTGAAATTCAGTTTGGATCAATCCAAACAATTCCTCGGAACACTCCCCGTGATAGATACGCTAGAAGATGCAGAGTAATCCAACATCTCTACGTAGAGCCAAAGTATCAAGCCGATCGGAAAGACTGATCGTCGATAACCTTAGCTGTTCTACGTTATATGCGGTCATATGGACGGAGCTGGTAATAGAGGGCTCCCGCCCAGAGATGAGAACAGTAATCCATGTGGGGCAAAATTTGCGCCTTATAATGGTTTAGGCTTTGAGCCGACGTGAAGTACTGTCCCGCCTTGCTGAGCACTCCAAGCTTCTTTGAGGCCAATTTGGCGTTACTTTCCAAATGACCGCGGAACTGGACATTACTCCAGATTTCGACGCCAAGTATACTAGCCGTGGCAGACAGGGGAGTGTTCTCAAAATGAGGATTCGATGCCCACTGCTGAAAAAATATTCTGTGATGGATATACTTTTTTCTAGCGTCTGGGTGTTTATATATCTGTAGTATATATTTATTTACAAAAGAAAAGTTTAACGACCGATTTCAATATTCTACCTACAGATAGATTTGGTTACTGGCGATAGGTATTTGACATAATACTTACGTCAAAATTCGATCTCTAGTTACCAAATCTATCTGTAGATAGAATATTGAACCCGGCCGGAGGAAAGCAACGGTAGCTGCATTTGAAAAAAGCGCCATCTACGTAAAATGTAGTTTTTCTTTTTTTTGTCAGAAGGTGGCAATCGAACTGGCGGTTCACCTTATGTTGTGATAACCGCCGCCCTCGGACATTTGCAACACCCGGAGGGTTGTAGATGCGTTGCCACATTTTAATAAATTGGGTCACGGCTACCTCACTCACCAGACGAAACGCAGGAGAATTACACTTCCAGTTCACGCCGATCTTCTGGTACTTACCCGGCCGGACCTGCCAATTTATGCAACAGTTAAAGCAGTTGCGTGGCCTTACTGCTGCTAAGTGAAAAAAGTTTGAATACATAGTAAAACAGGATTTTTGGCGAGATATTGCTGTAAATGTGCATTCACACCTCTGGATTTCATAATGATACCTGTTTAACATAGTGACAAGAGAGGTCGTTAACCTATTTTATAGTCTTAAAGAATCATTATCTTTCATCATCATCTCAGCCTGTTGTACCCCACTGCTGAACATAGACCTACCCCAAAGACTGCTACGAAGCGTGATCCTAAAAGACTTGCATTCATCGACTTCCCGTATATTCAGCAAATTTTAATGTACATTATGTTTGGGGTTGTTTGCAGTATGTTCGTCGAGTGCAGACTTTTTGTCTTTTAACGTCATGTGTCTTAATGCATTGTGCTGTTCTATATTGACGTGTGTATATTAATTTCTTTATTGTAAAATTATAAGAATCGATGGAACATTACGATGATAAAACAAAATAAAGCGATAAACTACTGCTTAGTTGCCGCTAAAGTTGAATGACATGGTGACCTGGATAGTAATAATTAATTTAACGTATTATTTCATCATACTCGTAGTTATCTGTAATTTTAATACTAAAATTCTGTTTTGGTAACTAATATACGCATATGCTTAGTTGTAACTGATTTTCGCTTAAAGTTGGGTTTGTAGTCTACTATAATTTTAATTAATGTCACGTTTTCGAGTCCGAAAAAAGTTAGGTTTCGGAAGAGGTTTATACAAATTTGTAAATCATCGCTTATCAGCGGCGGTATCACATTACATTAGATTGCCTCTTTTTCCCATGAAAAAGTGTACACACTAAACCTCCTGGCGCTCTTCTTGATAGTTATTTTTGCAGATGTAAGGTGTCAATTAGAATCTTTTACTGACATGAACCATTTTGTCTGTAAACATTTGTAATTGATGTTTTAAAGCGTCATCTGTGTAAACGCACGTGAATGTATAGCTCACAACAGATCAAGTAGAAACATGACAATGAGTTGAAATAGGTACTCTACTTAATATAAAAATTAACAATCTTGCCATTTGTCGATGTCAATGATATTGAATACAAATACGAGGTAGATCCATATCTACCTCGTATCGCCATCGCTAGCGCACCGAAACTGAGGAATGATAATAACACAAACTGGTGTAAATAGACTGCATTTCTATAGACTGCTATTTCTCTCCGTATCATACGTGCTGTATGATACGCGTGCTGTACCTATGCATAATCTGTCTCATTTTGTTGTGACGTGTAGTTTGCTGTTTTTCCGCTGCGCAGCACTCTGCAACAACCTGCTGACGAAAGATAGACGACTAACAAGGGGGCACGACACGATCCAAAGGCCCCTCGGGTGGAGGTTTTTTTTTTAATGTGACAAGTTGCCAAGGCAGCAGGCAGTTCACCTGATGTTAAGTGAATACCGCCGCCCATGGACATCTGCTACACCAGAGGGTTGCAAATTTGAAAATTGGGCTCCGGCTACCTCACTCACCAGACGAAACGCGAAAGTATTATACTTACACTTTACGCCGGTCTTCTGTGAGGTCGTGGTACTTACCCGGAGGAGCCCGCCTATTCTCGAAACAGTCGAGGCTGCTGCGTGGCCCTACCACGGTTAAATAGATAACAACATATTGTAAAGCAGAACAATTTAAATCGCCGCGCAGTATGGAACTATGGACATACGTCATCTTTATGAAAACATCATTGGTCGATGTAAACTCGGCCCAAGTGCTCTATGTATCGGTATACTTATTGAAATTTCTTAAATTCTGACTTTCACTTAATAATAGCTTAACTTCTGCTAATCAAAGAAAATATTAAAAGCTATAAACAATAAAATAGATTATTTTTTTTAAGAAGTAGATGTTTATGACTCATATCATATAAACCTCACACCATATAAAATGAATCACATCTTTGTATTTTTTTTACAGTAATAATCGTTAATGGATTAAATTCCAACAGCCATCAATTATACCCACCGCCGTTTGTTCAGTCAAGCCATGCATAGATGATTGGATTGAATACAAAGAAAGGCTCAACAGACTTGTACTGAAAGGATAAATAAATAAATAATCACAAAACTTTACAGGAGATAGAGAAGAACGAAATGTACTAGCATTTCGTTTAATACAGTGCCATATTTTGAAATTTAAAATTATTCATTTATACTACCGTACCAGGGCACAATTAGGCTTTTGGCAACGCTTAATACAGATAAGAAATCGTGCAATGGATGACAATTACATAAAAGCCAGCATATATCACACTAGCTGTGTCCACGACTTTGTCCGCGTGGAAATTAAAATAAATAACATTTCTAAAATAAGAGTAGCATTAGTTACTTATTATTACATCGGCTATCTGCCAGGGACAGTCCCGTCACATACAAAAATTGAAAAAAAAATTTTTTTTTGGTGTATTTACCGTGTATATCCATAAGCATTTAGTAAAAAGCGGTGATTTAAATATTTCAAACAGACTCCAATTTTATTTATCTGTATAGATGCTTGATAATCGGCATCCAGTCAACGAACCGCGTCTGACGAATGTAATGTAATATTTATGAGTTGGTTATACTTTATTTTATCAGCCTAAAATATGTACGTGCTTTATTTTCAGCTGTCAAAGTGAATTAAACAAAACATAAGCATAAAAAACAGTAAGAGCAAAATTACATTGACGGTAAATTTTTATCAAGTTTTTAAAAAGATTTCGTAATATTAAACGTTCATTGCTGAATACATAATATTGTTGCCACACTTCCCTATGATTTTAATGTCAGGGATGATCAAGAAAATAAAACAAAAAAATGAACTTGACAAAAAAATAAGACTGAGCTATATTAAATACACATATTTAGATTTTTTAGTACTTATGTAACTAGATAAAATCTGTTCATGTTTTAGAAATTGACAATCGAATTTTAAAAATATAAATGAATTAGATACATATCATCGTAATATTACTCATATTCCGAGGGGTGGAATCCCCAACCCTTAATGGCTACGCCTATGGGAATTCGAACCCAAATAAAAAATCGAATATAAACGACCCACTGACCAATGATCATTTATCCAAAAGGCTAAGCATTTTTCACACTTGCCAGTAATTACAACATACATAGGTAGCTGTCGTATGTGAGTAGGTCAATCATTGATATGCTCTATTCTGTTAATCGTTGACTCTTAAAAGTCACTGTACAGTGTCTATTAAAAAAAAAAACCTGATATTACTTGAATTAAGATAAACGGGACAATTGACAAAAATACTGATTTCTTTAGTAAAAATATGTACACAATAAAAAATCTATTAACTAAATTAAGAAATAGAAATTAGAACACTAGTCGATTCTCTCAAAAGTTTTGTCCAACGAACTAAGAATTTCATTATTAAGAAGAGTTGGGGCGTCAGTGGCCCACAGATAATCTAAATGGTTGAATTTCGGATCTGGTATTCTGTACGTCTCCGTTGTCGAAGGCAGCATCCGCTCGAGCCTTAGCACGTCCTCCTCGCTCGAAAGCAGGTCGTTCTGCGACCAGAACAGCTTTATCGGTAGTTTTACCTTGGCCAAATCGTACTCCGGAGGTGTCGCGTCACCGTATATTCTCATATTGTTCCAAACACCGTAGTCGAACTGCTGGAATCTGTCCCGCGCCAATATGAGCTGGGCGAAGTGCACGATGGTCTTCCAGGAGGTGCCGGCGCCGACGCCAGCCAGGAACACGGGCAGTACGGTTTCGTTTAACTGCCCCTCGTTCTCGCCGCACATCTGGAATATGGCGGTCTTGCACACCTTGCCATCGATACGGTCCGCGTGGCAGGAGCTGGTCAGTTTCCCGAGCAGCGAGTCCTTCGGCAAGAACTCGTGGGAGCCGTACAGCATCTCCATGTGGGCGACGTTACTGGCCAAAGGCGCCAGCGATTTAATTGGCGACCTAATGCCGGACATGAAGACCACGGGGGCCAACGCGTAGCCTGCACTCAGCACCTGGTTATACTCCGGCCGAAGGGCTAGCATCGCAAACAGTATAGTCGTTCCCATAGAGTGGCCTATATACGTGATCTTGGTATCGCGCCCTTTCAAGTCTGTTATGTAGTCGAGGATTGCGGGAATATCGTGCTGTGCGACATCGTGCCAAGAGAAGTTCCAATACGCCTTGCTGTTGGTTCTCCAGTTAGCGTGTTCCTTCGAATATTTAGATCCACGTACGTTGGACATCCACACATCGTATCCAGCGTCTGCTAATACGTAAGCCAATGCCTTGCCGGGTCCGTTCATAATCCAATCTGCCGAGCTGGCGAATAGTCCGTGCTGGAGCAGTATGGTCTTATATGATATTTCCTTTGTAGTCTTCGAATGGGGTATTCTATGCAAACTCAGGATGTAGCCGTTGGATGCCACCGTGTGCGTCTCGCACCTATATCCGTGCCGTACTATCCTAGCTGGGACGGCTAACTCAGCGTCAGGGTTTTCGAGCTCCGAGGCGGCGTCCTCCGTTGGAACGTACGACAGGGTGTCGGCGAGTTGTCTGCCGCGTCCCTTCATCTTTTCGAAATAACCGTTGACTTCGGTGCTGATCTTGTTCTGCTGTTCCTCCAAGTAACTATTGATGGTATCTTTAATTTTGACGGCCCTGCCGTAGCTCGACGTGAACGCTCCCTCCATATCGCTGGAGGTCTGCTCGAGGAAGCCGAAGAAACTGTTAGTTCGGTCGAAGGGTCCGTTCAGAGTTCGTATGGGCGGAAACGATGTGGCGGCGATGGCTAAGATTAGTAGGATCGATGACGTGTACATCGCTTTCAATGTTTACACGGTTGGAACGGCCGCTCGACTGGCGCGTACCAGTGTACTACACGATGACCCGGCTTGAGGTCATTGCGTCATGGCACGATTATGCATAGTGTTGCGACATTACTCATATCTTTTGTTCATTAACGCGAATTAACGCGAAACTGTTTTCGATCTTTTTGTTTCGCTTTGTGATATGATTCGGTTCAGGACTTTGTTTTTTAACGGATTTGTTCATTAATATGTGTCGTGTGTGAGTTGTTCGTCTTCTAAGATGTTGAACCGCGTATGTGGTTCGGTCAAATGCTGTATAAGACCTGCAGCGTCCGTAGTCATTAGTTAGATATGTGACTTGTATATCTTCTTATTTTAATACGTAGTCGCCTAATCTCGGCGAATGGACTACGTACAATACAATGCATTACAATGCGACGGTGCCAATAGTTTTCGCCCGGAATAATATCAGAATGTGTTAGACACGAATGGCCTCAAGACGGGAGTGTAGAAGCAAATTGGTAATTCCCCGGCTCGTAGCGTATCGGTTTTCCGTCGCCGTCCAATATCTAGGACGATATTGTGCGGAACAAAAATGGAACGGCGCGTCGGGCTTACGTCTGAGAAGTTATTTCTTGGCCGTATTGTTTAATACGTTCTATTACGCTCCATTTGAAAAGGGTTTTGGCCGGTTCGCTTCTCCATAATGCAATATTCTTCTCCATACTTTCCGTACTACTACCCGATTGCGAGAAATATGAGCTAATGGAATCCTTTTTAACCGACTTTAAAAAAGGAGGAGGTTTCTCAATTCGACCGTATATACTTTTATTTTTTTTATGTGTGTTCTACTGTGTCGTAAGGAGGTTTAAAAAAATATGACGTGGACAAACACCCAGATGCTAAACAACTATCTGTGGGTCACACAAACAGTTGTCCCGCGTAGGAATCGAAACCACGACCGCCGACGGTAAGCTTTTTCTTAGCTAATACCTTGGCAACTGCCAAATCTAATTAAACACGGTAAAATCCATAAAATAGTCTCATTCAACAATGTGTAATATTCCCGTAAAAACAAGAAATCAATATCAAATCCTTTTATAGTATTGCTATTGATTATATTGATTGCATTATACAACGAGCACTGTTTTTAAGTTTCAAACTAAAAAAAAAGTGTTAAAAAAATTAATGGAACGAACGCTAATGGCAAAACAACACGTACGTACGCCGTAGTGTGAAGATAGAGTGATTCCATTCGCGTCGAGTGATTGGGCGGAAGCGATGGCATTTTTTTTCTTTAACCGTAATTTTGTTTCGTAGTTCGTATTATCGAATTTCATGAGATAAGCTCGTTTGCTTGGAGAGACTTTGAGAATTGCACTTCGCAAAAAAATGGCCCGTCACCTTTATCGTATTAGAAATCGCTGACACAATCACAGGGATTAATAGGGAATATAAGCATTTACCTTCTAATGAAGCACGGTTTTGGCCTCAGAACGGGGCAGTTTTTATATGGAAGTTGACAATTTGCCTGACGGATTAAGCAAGGTCTGGACATTGATGAATTGGCGTATTATCGTTTTCTTGTTGTCACATGACGCTGGATAGGAAATAGCTGTGGATAAAAATTTGGTGACGTAGTCGTGCTGTGTTCAGTTAGTCGTCATTTTTAGGGTTCCGTACCCAAAGAGTAAAACGGGACCCTATTACTAAGACTCTCTGTATGTCTGTCTGTCTGTCTCTCCGTCTGTTATGAACCGTGATAGTTAGACAGTTGAAATTTTCGCAGATGATGTATTTCTGTTGCCTCTATAACCACAAATACTAAAAAAAAAATAAGTGGGGCTCTCATACAAAAGAAATGATTTTTGACGTTTTTATAGATAATGGTACGAGACCCCTGTGTGCGTGAGTCCGGCTCGCACTTGGCCGGTTTTTTGCTTTGATAACGATTGCTATTCCAATAATATACTATTTGCTACTTTAACCCGCCTGTTGATAAAAAAAATATAGAAATACAATTACTCATGCATAGTTTAACACGAAATGTCTACATTACGGCATAAGAAAGTTCTTTCTATTTCGTTCTGTATTTTTTTTTCAAAAATACGTGCATATGCGAGTGGAACGTTGTATCATAAGGGTGATTAACATTTTCTGTATTTCATTTAATTTTTTCTGTATTAAATTATTTTTATTGGTTAAACAATGCTCTAATAAAAACAAAGAATTTGGACTTTATGTTACTTCATTATTCAATTTGTGCAAATCTGTAATTTTAATTTTCCGTATTAAAATTCTTTTATTAACGGTGAATGTCCGCACTGGAAGTTTAACTGTGGTAGGGCTATGCGACTTGTAGTGATTTTAACTACTGCTTTTTTGGTTCAAACAGTACATTTAGGTAGCAGTACACCTATACCTGTCACTATATTTTAGACCGTCAATGACTGACCTCCTTGCGCCGAGTAACTTTTTATGAACATTTATGATAGCATTTTGCGACACAACTCGACACGCAGTCTTTTTCGGTCTTCCGTTAAACCTTGACTTTTTAATCATGCAAAATGTTTTGCATTTTACCCATTCCAAGACTAGTTTTACATAGTACATCGTTTTTATTATATTGGAGGATCATGTTTCGATCACAATTCTTCTCGAAACAAAATTTACCAACGACCCTCATAAAGAGCATTTTATTAAAACCCGAGCTGAATTGTGAGAAGTTATCGGGTGGACGGTATTAATTTTCCAGCAGAGCGATTCAGTTTGTCAAAATTAATTTAATTGGTTATTTTAAAAATAAGTAGGTCATTCTTCTTTCGCTTTTGCGGCGACTGTGTTTTTCCGAAAGAAAATTATAGAAACATTTTTTATTATAAGTTTTTTCGGGTATAACTGGTCTGCCTCCCATTATATTATAACGAATCAAGCTTAACACAAATTGATATATTGCATTGATGAAAAGGCAAAGGTTTAAGTTTCATAAAAGCCGTTGTGCAGAAGATATTAAAGGGTATTAAAATTTGTACAAAAAGTGCGAAAAGATTGCCGCCGCTGTGCCTGTGTGCTGTGCTGTGCTGCGTTGCTTCAAATGCTATAAAAACAATGTAGATAAAATACGTTAAGATTTTCGTCGGTGTGGCAATCAGCCGTTTAGCTTAGTGGCTAAAGCGTCAGGCCGCGAATGCGGGAGACGTGGGTTCGATTCCCACAGCGGCGACAATCTTTTCGCACTTTTACTACAAATTTTAATGTTAAATCGTAAGTGCAGAGATTAGCAGTATTAAAGATTTTAATTTTATATTAAAGAGTACTTTACTGCACTGCTGTTCATTTACTTGTCATGAATAAATATACTTTTAGAAAATAGAATGTTCCGAAGATTACATTAAAAGATCTGTTACTACGTAGGCATCTCTAAAGATCGCTTATATCGACGAACCGAGGCTTTAACTAAAGCTTCTGTTTAACGTATAAGATAATTGAGTTTCTGTACACAACTGTGTGGAAACTTAAATCGCCAGACGCTCGACTTGTAATCTTTGCGGGCGTTCCTCGGTCACACTTGTTACTATGTGAAAGCCCCCCAAGCGTTGTTGTAAAACAAGTTTAGAGTTAAGATGCTTCCGAGTATACTAAAGTATGACTAACTCTTGAGTTATATCGCAATAAATCTCCTCCCTACTGGAGAATATGTAGCTCCTTAAAATTATAACATATTTAGAATAATTCGACAGTATAATAAAATAAAGATATATAGATATCTACATGATATAGATATCTATCGATATAATATAATAAATTAAAACGAAAATAGTATTCTCGGCTTTCAACGGTGGAAAAGGTATAAAATTCCGTAAAGTTTTTTCTCTTTTTTCATAATTGTTCTTAAATATTACGATTTCTAGTACAGAATGATAACAAAGAAAGTTTTGACTTTAATTACATACTATGAATAGATATATGTCAGTTTTACTGCCTGTAATGGTTTGATGTTACTCATGTCTTGGCTCGTGGACCTTTGCCACTGTTAAAAAGGGAGAGGCCTGGTTACTTCTCTCAACACAGACGAAACACGAAAGTGCAATAGTTTCACTTAAGGCAAATCTTCTGTTAGTTCATTTAAAATCTTTGGACCACCCTGTATACAAATTCAGGTGGCGACAATAACACATTAACTGACTGCGACATATTAGAAATGATACAATCTGACATTTAATTTATATTTCTATGATTGTTTTTAAAAATTTTCTGTTGTTAGCAGTATAGTGTATAACATCATTAGTTAGCAATAGTAATTACATTACGAGAATGGTCTCATATAATCAAATCAAATCAAAACAAAAATACATTTATTCAAATAAACGCTTGCGCGTATATATATATATATATATATATATATATATGTTCGTAAGGTACCACATATAACAAATATATTATGTATATCCAAAACTTCAAACGTCAACTACTCTTTCCCTTAACCGTGTCTCATTTTGTACCCAATTAACGGGTACCTAATTAAGAATGAACAAAATACTGCATTTGAGTTTTGCACGATAAAATATAAGTTTAAATTCGGATGCAGATACCTATGAAATAGTGTCAATACGATTGCAATTTTCTATTCATTTATGACATTATTGCAATTGACTTAAGCAATTATTACGACAATTTATGATATATAATGAAAGGAAGATGGAAGAAGTGAGGAATCCGCTGTAATCGTTTATTTTTCCTTGCACAAATACATGGACAAACATCCTTCCAACAATTATCTGTGTGTCGATCTCCGGTACTGAAATACGACAACAATTCTGCTGCAACAAAGATTAGCAACTATGACGATATATGACATCTGCCAATTCACGTCTACTCGTGAACTACGTTAATCTAAAACTAGATTAGACCTTTGCAGATCAGATTAGGCGCAAACCACCACGACATTTTGACTTAGTTACAAGTGGTTTCGTATAATATCATTTTATACAAACTATAATTCGAGCAAATAATAAACCTAATATTTTCTCGTATTTACGCGATTGCACATTGCTAAATGATATGTTCATTTGATAAAAAGTTTTATGGATTTATCGTGTTTATTTTCATTTTAGCTCCCGTATTTTGAGACCCTATTCAGTGTTCAAGGTCACGATTCACCACTACTGCAAGACAAGATACAATTAGCACCATCTGCTTATATCGGACACATAATTAAAATTTTCTAAAACTGACCGTAGCCCAGGCTAACGACGAAACTCAGGCGACCAAAGCCTCAGTTTATTTTGTGATTATGAACGATGAAAAGGGTCGAAATGTCGAGAACTAAAATTAAAAACAAACACGATACATCCGAAACAAGAGTTTCTTTAATTTAGTAAATAATAAATATCCTATCATAATTCGACTTCTCAATGGGAATTTCTGAATACCGCAAGATCTCGTCTTCAAGCAAATTATTCTATATTATTAATTTCTATAGCGTACTAGCGGACCGGACAGTTGTCCTGTACACGCGTCTTAAATTCAAATTTTTTTGAATAACTTCGAGAATCTAAACCATTCTCGAATCCACCTGAACACACACAAAAATTTAATTAAAATCGGTCCAGCCGTTTAGTAGTTTAGTGACATACACACGTACAGAAGAATTATATATATAAATGTGCTGTTTCTATCTCACGTTAGTATAATCGTAAAATAAGGAAATATATATCGATTGGGCACACAATAGGGACATTCCCAACAAGTGGTCAGAACGTGACCCGCGGGGCGGGACCGGCGGGGGCGGCTCAGGGCTGCATGTGACGAGCGCCCTTCGCCCCCGACTCGTCGAAAAATTCACAGTGATACGCCACAGGTCAGAAAAGACAGTCGGATCATACGGGCTTCTAAAGGCGGTATTTATATACTAAATCGGCTTTAATCATATATTATGTATATTCCTATTGACCACCTACGCAGTATACTTTTCTTCTAGCCAATGGTTGCCTGGAAGTGATCGCTGTGAAGCGATAATATATAGCGCCACCAAATTGTACATTGCATAAAGTTGTTCTATTGTTGCTTTAATGTATACTCTCATTTGTGGTGGACAATAAAAGTGTATTCATTCATTCATTCATTCATAAATTAAAAGGAAATGTTTTCTTATGTTTACAAGAGTATTTTACTAATATTATTTCAGTTGAATTTCTCACAAAGTTTTTAAAAAACAGTAATTTTATTTCCTTAATAAGAAAAACGTTGACATGAATTTTCCTCTGCGTCATCCGTTTAGAAATATAAATTATTGTAATCATATTAAGCAAGTGTGAGTTGTTACCACAGGTGTCTATTGATAATATGAAACTTCTAGCAGACTCGACTAATCTAAACCATTTTCCAATCCACTTGAACACACAAAAAATTTCATCAAAATTGGTTCAGCCATTTAGGAGTTCAGTCACATAAAATTTTATACAGTAATGTTTACACATGTTACATACATAATATAATCTCTGTCATAACGGTTATGTAGTAACGGGACAGAGCTAACGGTTATGTTAAAACTACTTATAGATTTTTTTCTTATCAGTTTTTTATTAATGTATCATCAAAATAATTTATTCACAATCAACTGTCACATTTACCCTATATGGCGGATTATATATGTGCAAACTTTTTTATTATTTACTCACATGTTATTCTTCTCACAGTCCTCAGTGTTTCACAAACCTTTCTCGGTCTCCCTTTAGCCTAAGACCCCTCCTACTACATTCATGCTCGACTTCTAGTCGCATGACTTTCATCCCTTCTTTTCATATATTATTCGTTATTATTTATTATGGTAATTCTTAATTATGGTATTGCCTGAGACTATCCCTCAATTATTCTGAAAATCCAGACGTGCATGACATGACAGTTGTGCACCTCACATGGTCACTACATGGTATCTGGAAACCCGCAGAACAGGTTCATTAAAATGTTAATTGTTTAAGTAAATGTAATATAAGAACTCTCAGACTGGACAATTTGCATACGCTATACTGTGTACAAAACGGCCTAACAACTTTTATTGGGTCGTAACGGGCTTTGTTGTAAAAGACCAGGTTTGCCTTTATGAAGATGACATGAAATTTTATGAATACCTGCGCGTAGCATGTTTGGGGCGCAGATCCATTCTTTGATTACCTTTTTATTCAAAATTGGATATAAAGACCGGGTACTTCTTGTTTACGTTATTGTTATTGGGGCCGCGGGGTTTTAGTGTAATTGAAATGCTCGCTAAAGTAGGGTCCAAATTTGGTTCGTTACATGTTCTATTATTCCTCTCAATTGGTTCACTGGCCCGCCCCCCCCCCCCCCCCTCTTCTTTAGAATTCAATATTTGTTGGGGTCAATGGACGTCGTAAGTTGCAAATTGTAACGGTTAAAACGTTTTGCGGTTCGACATTGCAACGTTGAGCAGAAATTGCGTGTGAAAAATGAAAATTTTATCAAAAGGCTGCGGAGTTGGTTACACGTGCCTGGGTTGATGACAAGCGTTATGGGCGTTGGTTCGACTCTCGGTGAATGGAACTAATGAGTTTTTATTAAATTGCTTTCTTCTGGCTAAGCCGGATTGGGAAAGTACAACGACCCAATAGAAAACTGAATGGCAGTAAGAATATTTTTCTATTAGTTTTCAATGGAAATAATTGCTACTAATAAATTGTGCTCGTTCATCATCAAGAGACAAAGTTGTAATAATTAAAATAAATATGAGTATAAACTAAAATTTAAATGTTACAATTCGCTCTCCGGCGTGAATATGATGGACGTCATAATCTACCAGTCTTATTATATATAGAGTTAGTAGGGACATGATCCCATTGCTATAGAAATTCTGGGGCTTCTGATAAAAAAACCGCGACAAGTGGTTTTGGCAGTTCTCTCGTAACGAAACAAGTAGAAATCTGAAGGTGTAAGGTCAGAACTATACGGCGGAGGCATTAATACCTCCCAGTCAAACTCTTAATTTTTGCTGAGTGGCTAAAGTGTATAGTGTGTATATATGTGTGAGGTCTAGCGTTATTGTAATGAGAAACCACACCCCTTCTGAAGATTAATTTTGCTCGCTTTCTCTCAACTTCTTGCTTTAATCTCATCAGTTGTTCATAGTAGAGTTCAGAATCAATGGTCCTGCCTGGCGGTAACAGCTCATAATGAATAATGCCCTTCCAATCCCACCATACACGATTTGCCAGTCTGTGAAGCTTGACCAGCCTTTGACCACGACTTTTTGCACGTTCTTGTCGTTCGTGATTAACTTTTGATCACCAGTTATCCGGTTTTTCAAAAATGATTCGGTTTCATTACGTAGTAATAAAGAATCACAAATGAGTACACGGTTCATTAGGTTTCTTTCAGTGAGCTCATGAGGCACCTAAATATCGAGCTTGTGTACCCAGCTTTTTTCAAATGCGCCAAAACGATATGCCGATATTGCTCCACTTTTTCAAAAATGGCATCCATATTATCCGTAACACGGCGCCCAGAGCGTGGTGCATCTTTGACATCAAATTTTCCGGATTGAAAACGCGTAAACCAAATTTGTGCTACCCTCACAGACACTGCACTAGGTCTATAATTATCACAATTTTTTTAGGCGGGTAGCATTGCATTTTTACCTTTTTAGTAGTAAAATTTTAAAATGTATCGAATTTCTTCATTAGAATCACTCATTTTAACAGTAAGAAAAACAAAAGAAAATCACACATTTTTCTAATTTGAAATTTGGATTAAAAAATTGAATTATCTTTTTTAAAATTTAAGCCTTTTAATGATACCAAAACCAGCCAGATACACATGGTATAGCCAAAGAGATATTATAAATACATGCATACTATTTGCGAAAAGAGTTTTTCCCCAACCTAATATATCAAAGTTGAAGTGGCATGGGATAAATCGATAACTAATGGGGATAAAATATTCTCGAGTGGTCGTTCATCCCATCTCGATGATCATCGCAGTGTAGGACGACCCCACACGATAATAGGATTACCTATGCGGGAATTCGATGGAAGCAGGTGGCTAAGGATCGTGTTTCGTGGCAGTCTATGGGGAGAACGATGATAATTATGAATGACTAAAGACATTTGTTAAAAAAAATTCTATCATATAACATACTTCAGTTGACGCTTAGGCTCTAGAAGGTTCCATCATAAAATTTTTAAATTTTTCGTTTTTAAGCAGTTGCTTGTCAAATGTTTCAGTAAGTTTTCTTCTATTCTTGGTTGAAATGAGTCAAACTATCCAAACGATTTTCCATCCTTCCAATTTCTGTGGCCGTGAACTTGTATTTGTAGCGTACTTCAGATTCAAGCACTCATGAGGGTCTCCACTTGATGCGAAACAGCGATTATTGTTTACATCGAACCCTACAGTTTGAGTGCCCACTTCAACGATTTTTCCAGAAAATGAATAGGAAATATTCCAATATAGGTATGCACTAGAACTTTCTACCGTTACTACTTTACTGAGAGGTTCTTATTACTTATCTCGGTGTAATGCGGTCTATAACTGTTTGCTGGTTACTAAAAACTCTGTTTAGTATGAAATGTTTTCTGCAACCAAGTGTTACGCTATGACGATCTGGATTAATAATGTTCTTGATTTGGTTCTCATCGTCTTCACCTGAATGGCTAAATCATTGCGTATTTTTCAGCGATAAATCGGACCAGATCGAGATCTGGCAAACTAATTTTGCCATTGCATTTCTTTGAAGACTTCATTCCTTTTTGTGCTTGCGACGCGTTCTTGCCTTTCGGAAATAATAAAATGAAAGTTGTATATATAAAAAAATTAAGGAAAGTGCAACTTTCGCTTCAGGGTCTTTTACCTGTCAAGGCCGCGATTCAATAATTAATGAAATACAAATAATTGCCCAGAAGGGGACAGACCCACCTTTTTCTATCTACTCTGTCAGGAAATTAAAAAAATGAAGAAAGATACATTTGGACTAATATAAAGCGAAGGGGTGAAATATACCACGTGGGATGCCACATGTAATAAAGTTATTATTATTGTTAAAACAATGCCGAACGTGTCCTCGAGTAGATGAAAAAGATTATGCGTATTCATAATTCTAGATTGCATTTATTTATGTGAAAAGTTAGAAAGCGAGCCGGCGGTTCACCTTATATCGAGTGATTACCACCGCCCATGGACATCAGCAACACTTAAGGGTTTACATTAAAAAGTGACACCAGATAAAAGTATAACTTTCACTTCACGTCAGTGTTCTGTGAGGCCGTGGTACTCCTCTGCCCGTTCCTGCAACAGCAGAAGCTACTGCGTGGCCCTAATTAGGTTCAGGAGACACAGCTTTCATTGCCAGATGATGACCCAGTAGGTTTCGGATAGGCCGTAGAATAAGTGGAATCATTAGAGGTGGACTGATGAACAATATATCCTGATGGATGGTTTACGTCCTAGGGTTTATGTTGCGGCGGGTGATAAGAGAGCTGGTTCTTTTCTCGCTCAAAGATTAAGTATAACTATTCAGCGAGGAAATGCAGCAAGCGTTCATGGCACCATGACGCGTGGACTAGGTTTATTAGATAATATTATGTAATTTAGATAGTTTGAATGTTGGAAAAATAAGTCTTTTTAGACATTGACGCTAACAAAATGGAGAGTGAATATAGTTATAAATAAACTTTACCCTTTAAATTTTTTTCTTCGACGCCAATTGTTTACAGTGTTTCAAACGTTGGTAGGGCCTCGCAACAACCACGGCTGTTGCACGAATGGGCAGGCCCGTCCGGGTAAGTACCACGACCTCACAGAAGACCAGCGTAAAGTGGAAGTATGACAAATACTTTCGCGTTTCGTCTGGTGAGTGAGGTAGCCGGAGCCCAATTTTCAAAAGGTTGTCAACGCATCTGTAACCCTCGGGTGTAGCAGATGTCCATGGGCGGCGGTATTCACTTACCATCAGTTGAACCGTCTGCTTGTTTGGCAACTTTTCACATAAACGTTCATATTTCGAGTGTACGAATATTTAAGGACATATTTAATGCTATTATTAAGCGCGGATGGAAACAATTGAAAAATTATTCATTCTTAGCAGACTAGTTGCGTTGCGTTGACTAAATAGTCATCAAACTGGAAATAAATATTTATCAGACAATTTAAAAGCCCTGCTGACGTTGACAAAGTGAATAGGAAATGATAAGGCTCACTTGATGTTTTTTATCTTTTGAACGATCATACAAAAAGTATGTAGTCATTAAGTGCATGTATAAATACTTAATTTTAGAAAACCTGTAAGGGAGGAAGAGTTTTTCAGTTAGAAAGTAATATATAAGAAACTCTTTTCAAACTTTTTGTAAAAGAGATGCAAATTTAAAGAGGGGGCCTAACAACGGCCCGATCATGAATGGTGCAAAATATCCGAAATGTCAATAGTAGTCAATAGAAAAATATAAAGTTTGATTTAATAAAATAACTGCACTATATCTTAATGTAAATTGATGATAAATTTCAAAAAATTAACACAAGAAATGTTCTATTTTTGTGTACGATCAAACAAATTCGGCTCTAGGTGAAGAACATTTAGTTTTGAGGGCGTTTATTTACGACAAAATAATGTCAATCGTAATAAGCGTCTCCCGTGATAAAATTGAAGAAGGTCATTGGCTCAAGGTCGGAAATGTCTCATTTTTATCACCGCGGGCGTCAATCAATGCCTCAAGCGGTCAACTTATCAACGGCCCACAATAAGGTTGTTTCGTAATTCGTTACATCAGCATTTGACATTTTTTTCACTCACCCGATTTTATTCGCCATATCCTATCTTGAGTACAAGCAACATTATCCTCTCAATGCCACATATGGAGACAAAGTGACGACTGCATTAAACGCTTAATATATACGTTTATTACAAAAATCGACCTTATTTCCCGTTAATCTATTAAATATAATCCGTAGAATTTTAATGGGGAACTGATGAAATGGGCACCGTTCAAAATTAGAAAATATAAAAACAAACAGTATAGATGAAACTATTTTTATGGATTTATCGCGTTTATTTTTAACTTCAATTACCGGCCTTTCGAACCCTTTAGCGTTCATGGTCACGGCACAGACTACGACTGGACGTCTGAATGTCATAGTTAACCCGGGCTGCCGTCAGTTTTTAAATTATTAACTTTCAGTCCGATCTATGTAGAAGGTGGTAATTGTATCTTGTCTTCCAGTGGTTGCTCGTTTGGGCTCACATTTAATTTTATTAGTGATAGTATACCAAGCTGATGTATGTGTAAACCAAAATAATCAAAAAACCAATAAATTAAAATAAATTAAAAATAAACGCGATAAAGGTGTAAAAATAGTTTCATTTATAATGTGTAATCGCTTAAAATGTAAAAAAGTAAAAGTCAACTCTTCTTATTATTCTTTCTATTAATATGACAATAAAAGTAAAGTAACAGCCTATACATGTCCCACTGCTGGGCAAAGGTCTCATCTATACAGAGGGTATCAGGGCATAGTCCACCACGCGGCCCCACTGCGGATTGGCGGACTTCACGTTTCACGTTTCCTCACGATGTTTTCCTTCACCGTGGAGCACGTGATAAGTCAGCACTTAAAGTTAAAAACTTCATTAGTGCCGGCACCGGGGATCCAACTCAGGTTGCTCGAGTATATTGAATTAAAGGTGAGCACCCGGACACTGAGCTATCACGGCTCTATTTATATGATAATAACAATTCAATTATCAAAGTATCTTCAACAAAACCGTTACATGTTATTAGTAATTGTGACACAAGTAAACAATTTGTCAGCGCTTCTCCAATTAATTAGCGAGTAAATTAATTATTCCATCAAGTACCGTTTTCGCGAACTCTGGTAATTATCCCGAAAGTTTACATTTCACTTCCAGTGAATTAGGAAGCGAGGGAAATTGTATTGCTTCAAAGACTCTAAAGGAATTCAATTTCCTTTGTCGACAAGAAAAGTTTTTCAAGACTGTTCTATTCCCTTTCAAGGATTATTAGTTTTAATATATCTTATATTGGTATGTGTTATATCTTAAAGTAGTAAAAGAAATGTAAGACGTGTTAATACTTCTATTAAAATAATATTGCCTCTTTCAAAGCAAAACTTGATTTAGATTAGCGCCATTCAAGGAATATAATGTAACACATTATTTTTTGTTATATGTTATTATTCTTTTAAAGTAAACTTAGCGATTTATCGGAGAATTGATGTGTCATAGTCATGTAATAGATCCTGAAGAAGGCGCAAAATGAATTGATTACTTGAAATACGTAAGTGTTATCAGTAAGTCGAGTGGACACCAAACAGAACACTTTAGGAGATAATATTATCGGCGTAGATAAAGATTTTTTCATAGAAGATTATATAAAAGAGGTACATGACTTCTAAACCTTCATTATCACCAACCATGTCTGCTTTGCGCATTTTGCTGTTTCTCTGCTTCTTTGCGAACGTGTTTACCAAGTCCCTTCGGCAAGATGACGTTGCCAAGGCCTTGTTGGAGCAGTATATAGAAGAGAAAATGGCTGAAATCAACCCAAGATTCCGACCTCACTATCACGTAGCACCGCCTGTTGGTTGGATGAACGATCCCAACGGTTTCTCGTATTACAAAGGAGAGTACCATCTTTTCTACCAGTATTACCCGTACGACAGCATATGGGGACCGATGCATTGGGGCCACGTGTCCAGCCCAGATTTAGTCCATTGGAAACAGCTGCCGACAGCCTTGCTGCCGAACGAAGAGCAATGCTTCTCTGGTAGTGCGGTGCAGGATGGTGATACAATGGTGCTAATGTACACCGCCCACATAGTTTCTGATAGAGATCCGTTTTACAACGAGACCCAATACTTGGCATACAGTGACGACGGTATTAACTTTGATAAATATGATGGTAACCCCGTACTCCCGTCGGCTCCTAATGGCTCTCCTGATTTTCGTGACCCCAAAGTTTGGAGACACGGTGACCATTGGTATGTCATTCTCGGTAGCAAGACTGATGATAAACGCGGCAGAGTGCTTCTGTACAGGTCGACAGATATGAAGAACTGGGAATTTTTGAATGTTTTGGCGGAATCACAGGGTGACATGGGCTACATGTGGGAGTGCCCAGACTTCTTCGAATTGGACGGCAAATTTATACTTCTAATGTCACCACAAGGATTAGAACCTCAAGGAGACAGATATAAAAATACCTACCAAAATGGATATATCATTGGTAGCTTTGATTATGAAACATTTGAATTTGTACAAGAAGTTCCATTCCAAGAAATCGACTTCGGACACGATTTTTATGCTGCCCAGACAACGGAAGTCAACGGTAGGAGATATCTTATTTCCTGGTTTAGCATGTGGGAAGTGCCCCATCCGGAAGACGTAGATGGATGGGCTGGAATGATGACAATCGTCAGAGAATTAAAACTCGTCGATAATAAAATAATTATGAAACCCGTTGATGAAATAGTTGCACTTAGGGAAAGTGTTGCAACTGTGGGTGACTTAGAATCTAATGAAGAAGTAGAGTTCGGTCAAGCAGTGGAAATTATAATTGCAGCCAATTTCGAGGAAAGTGTACAATTACAACTAGAGGGAAGAGATGGAGGTGATAAGGTATGGCTCCGATGGGACCCGGAAGTCGGAAAAGTTGTAGTTGACAGAGGATCTGGAGATATCAGACAAGTCGAATGGGAGCCTAACAGTTCAGATTCGTGGAGAATTTTCTTGGACTCAAGTTCTCTCGAGCTATTTTGTGGAATTGGAGACGTAGTGTTCAGCAGTAGAGTCTACCCCTTAGGCGGTTGGAAACTTATTAACTTGAGCAATCAGGATGTCGAAATTGAAGCTTACAATTTGAAAAAGAGTTTCCCAATGTGAGATATTTAACGACGGTCCTTGCAAAAAATCTGACGGACAACATAAGTTAAACCAGTGTGATATAAAATTTGTGATGTCTAAATTATTTATTTAGGTTAATTTTTTTACTAATGCAGTTTATGCTCAATTTATAAAAATAATAAAATCTTTTACTTATGTGTATGAACACATAAATAAACAACACTGACGCACATGGGTTCTCTTATCATTGTTTTAAATTTTTATGTTTCCGTTACCTTTGAACTATGTAGGTCACCAAATCGCACGTTTTCGTCAGTTTATTAAAAATAACAGCTATTATGTATATTTCCGCAAACCTTACTATATCATATAACTTGAAAGGTTAACAAGATTAAACCCTGTAGAGTTCATTAAACGTGCTGGATCATTGAGTTCATTGTGATGACATTTATACATATATTTCAAAACAGCTCTATCTACAGTCTATGCACCAAATGGGATACTACTAGACGGTGCTCCATGATAAATTTTGTTACAAGTGACATATTAAACATAGGGAACTCCATGGAAATTATCAAATCACATCAGTGAAATTTTTTTGACGTGGGGCAAATGCTTACGTATAGCGAAAGGTCAGGTTATGTCGGACTCGTACCGATTAAAAAATATGTACAGGGTCTAAGGAACGCTTTCGCAAACTTCCGCGATCTTGACTGAGCTGATCGTCTCGGCAGCCTCTCCGCGGGGAGCAGTCCCCTCTCTTGGTAAGGTGCTGAGTCTCTTCTGAATGAAGAAGAAGAAGAAGCATCTCGACAACATAAATATCGTCTGTGAAAATTTTCAATTGTCTAACTATAACGGTTCATGAGTTACGGCCTGGTAAGAGACAGACAGACAGCGGAATCTCCCGTCCCGGTCCGGTCGCGGTCCGGTCACAGTCCGGTCCGGTCGCGGTCCGGTCACAGTCCGGTCCGGTCGCGGTCCGGTCACAGTCCGGTCCGGTCGCGGTCCGGTCACAGTCCGGTCCGGTCGCGGTCCGGTCACAGTCCGGTCCGGTCGCGGTCCGGTCACAGTCCGGTCCGGTCGCGGTCCGGTCACAGTCCGGTCCGGTCGCGGTCCGGTCACAGTCCGGTCCGGTCGCGGTCCGGTCACAGCCCGGTCCGGTCGCGGTCCGGTCACAGTCCGGTCCGGTCGCGGTCCGGTCCCGGTCCCGTTTTGAGTGTGTGTGAGTTCGAAAAAGGATCTTGCGTATACTTCTAAAAATTGGCCTTTGTTTGCACATGCCAATTTTTTATATAAAAAAAAAACCAACAGATATTTCACCGCTAATCATATCATTTTAATATACGAAGGCTGTGTAGCAAATGTTATCGTAATATCGATATTCCATGAACAAGAATCTGTATTTAGTTACTAGAAAAGCACTTCGGGGAGTAGCGAAAGGCATCCACTTATTTGTGGAAATCCCTCAGGGGGATGAAAACAGTACTTGTGTGTCGCAATAATAATATTATTAACTTTTGTCTTATTGCCGAAATTATGTCAGTGTAATCATATTATATATCTGTCCTTAAGTACAGATTTACATTATGATATCTTTTAATGAAATAAAACTTGCTGATCGAGATGTATTGTCGAATGAAATTGAATTACATTTACTCAGATTTCAGTGCACAGACAATGCCAAGAACAGGGTTCTTGGCATTGGTACATATCTACACATACCGTATGTATTTTTATTAAGTCAAGTATGCAAATGGATATGATGTGAGGTTAAATAGGTCTTGTAAATTGATTTGGTGCTTGACTATATGTGAAGATTACTTTTTAGCTTATATAAGCGATGATTTTTTTGTTTAAACATCCAGTAAAACCTTGGTAAATGATTTGCGGACAACTATGTTTTGTTGGTTGTTTAGAAAATAGAAAACGACGGGTGTCTCAATACTATGCAAAAGCTGGCCGGTCGGTGCGAAATAAAACCTAAAAAAAAAATCTGTACAGGAGACACATTTCACTGCTATTTTCTCGATATTTTATCTGGTTCCCGGAGAGCTTTGCATTTTTTGTTTTTTATTTCAACCGCACAAAGCAAGTTTCAGGTTTTAGCCGAATTATGATTGAAAATTGTTATACATTGCTAATAAAATACGTTATAAATGTAAGTGCACAATGTGTGTGCTGCTAAATCTCAGAAATTAGTCCAAGTACGATCAAGAGCCGTGTCTGATGCCGTAGCCCACTTTCTAGATGGATATCCACTCCTTATAGAAGGTGCCATCAATTAGGTGGACGAAGTCGCACTCGTGATTGTGGATTATGAATGTACAAAAATTAATTGTTCAAAGAAAAAAAAAATGAAGGATGATAGATGACGCATGACTAACTAGAAAACTTCCTAGGTAAGATTGGGTTAAGATCACCATACCCTTATACATACATCCAAAGAAACCCTGTTTCTTGGGAGGACTATGAAGGTTTTTACCCACTTAAACCTTGGAAGGTGTTCCGGGATCTGATACGATGTAACTAATTCCCTTCGGTTTATTACAACGGATGAATAGGCCCTAGCCATTTCGACCATGAACCCAATGTCGCTCCACTTTTAATCGCCTTTCAACAAGGTTCTTGGAAATAGCTATAATTTTTTTAACAAGCTTATTAAGTTTACTGTGATATAGCCACAAGAAGTGCTAAGGCCTCAAAAAATATTTATCTAATATATAAAATTCTCGTGTCACGGTGTTTGTAATTGAACTCCTCCGAAACGGCTCGACCGATTTTCGTGAAATTTTGTGTGCATGCAGGGTGGAGAATCTGACAACATCTATTTTTCATCCCCCTTAATGTTAAGGGTGGTTTGCTCCAAACATTTTTTTCTACCCTACAAATATTTTATTTATTTATATGGCAAAACAACGTTTGCCAGGTCAGCTAGTTTATATAAAAAAAAATTATTTATACTTTCACGTTTGCAAGCTCCCAGTGTTGTTGATTTCATGTACAGCGTTTGACAATTTTTAACATAAAAAAAATTTAACAATGAATGGGCGATGGGACCGGCTTTGTCTGTTTAATTGTAATAGGGATCTCCTATGGAATAATTGTAAAACCATTCTTTACTATCGAAGTGAACATCAGATTGTATCGATTTCATATAAAGTTTTATAAACTTAATTTTCTAGAATATATATAATATTCTAGGGCAAATTTCTAAAGAAAAATTTGAATTTTAAACAATACTTAAAGTTCAAGTTTAAAAGAACATTCCATGCAGGTATATTTTAATTAGTTTGCTCAATACTTGATCTAACTTTATTTCATTAGATTTTAAATCATGATAGTCTTCGAAACACTGACTGGAATTGAAAGGAATAGAAACGATTTTAAGTATAATATAGTTCACTCTGGAGAATTCTCTTACCCAGACCTCATAAAAGTTTTCGAACTATAAGCAATGTAAAGTAATAAGTTCTATAATGTGATTTCATAATTTGTGTAATTTTCACATTATAAAGTGTGAATTTAAGATGTTTACTTAAATTCACACTTTATAATGTGAAAATCATCGTAGTCATCATTAAATACTTAAGGATATTAGAGCAGTTTAATTTTGGAATAAAAATAATAATTTAAAACATAATTTAATAAATAACATAAATTAATAATTTAAACTTTTACTTCTGCTGTTGTTATCGTTTATTATTTCTTTTTTATAGGTACTACATATTAATTGTTTAGGTTGTAATTGCCTTTTGAATTTAACTTCATATATACTTTCTGTTCATTTATGATTTTTCTATTAAAAGAAACTTAGCTAGTGTTAAAACTAAATAATTATAAGTGTGGTGTACTCTGTAAGTTTCCCAAATAAAGGAATAAATAAATTAGACTGACTACCACGAAGTACAGTGCTGAGCCACTCTCCCCTACCGACTTCACGAACATCTGCACAGGTCGTCACCCCATCTAGTAGGGGGTCGAATTCGGCTGTATTTTATAAATGTTTATGACTTCAAAATTACGTCATTTATTGATTTTTTTTAAAAAATGTTTGTTACCGCAGAATTACGTCATTTACGAACCGACTTGAAAAATTCTTCTCATTTAGTTCACTGTAGCTTCCATGAAGTCCCATATTAATTCATTGTTATTGAACCTAGGACTCCGGAAATGAAATCAAATAGAAAATGTGAAGAAAATCAAAAGGTTTTTCTTCCAAAAAATATTACTCTAAGTACTATTAGCGCCATCTGTTGCCAATGCCAGGTACATCGTCATACAGGTCTCCTCGAGTTTTTAAACAACTTATATTAATTTTTTGTATCAGTTTTATTTTCATTTTTTATTTATTTTCCACGGCCGGAGAAGTAAATTATGAATAAATGATAATACGATATTGCTGACAATCTTAGGCAAGTCGTCACTCCACCTCCGCTTTACTCTACGTTTTCCTAAGCGAGATTTCCACAAAAGCCTGTAATGGCCATATCTGCCAAAGGAGCCAGCGATGGCATAATATCTGGTGCGTGGCATGCTTGTTTGTGAAGTACTCCATTAAAGCTTAGCATACATAAATAAAGGCCCCAAGTGAAAAGCCGGCCAGGTGCGAGCCGGACTCGCGCACGAAGTGTTCCGTACCATTATTTATAAAAACGTCATAAATAATCATGTCTGCTGTATATGAGGCCTACTTTAATGTTTTTTTAGTATTTGGTGTTATAGCGGCAACAGAAATACATCATCTACAAAATTCCATAACTAACATGGTTAAATTGTATAATTATCATGGTTCATGAGCCTGTTGATAGACGGACAAAGGACAGACAGGCGGACAGACAGCGGAGTCTTAGTAATAGGGTTCCGTACCTAAAGGGTAAAACGGGACCCTATTACTAAGACTCCGCCGTAAAAAAATCACACATTTTTTTGTAATCTCAAATCATTTTCAATAAAACACTTTTTTTTGTCAGAGCTTTGTGAATATATAATAAAAATCTACCTCGCCAAATGGAAATTATACAATACTGAGATAAGAAACACGGCTTTTGTTAGCTCTGCAAACCATTTGAAGCAATTGAAGGCGGTTTGATAGCGGAATTTAATTAAACTGTGAAGTTTCGCTTTTACGGTTGAAAAAACGTTTGGAACGGTTTATTCTTTGCGTAGGAAAGAAGCGAATGTTGTACTAAAATAAAATGGACCGTTTTATAAATAATAAACATATTTATAAAAACGTCATAAATAATCATGTCTGCTGTATATGAGGCCTACTAATGTTTTTTTAGTATTTGGTGTTATAGCGGCAACAGAAATACATCATCTACAAAATTCCATAACTAACATGGTTAAATTGTATAATTATCATGGTTCATGAGCCTGTTGATAGACGGACAAAGGACAGACAGGCGGACAGACAGCGGAGTCTTAGTAATAGGGTTCCGTACCTAAAGGGTAAAACGGGACCCTATTACTAAGACTCCGCCGTAAAAAAATCACACATTTTTTTGTAATCTCAAATCATTTTCAATAAAACACTTTTTTTTGTCAGAGCTTTGTGAATATATAATAAAAATCTACCTCGCCAAATGGAAATTATACAATACTGAGATAAGAAACACGGCTTTTGTTAGCTCTGCAAACCATTTGAAGCAATTGAAGGCGGTTTGATAGCGGAATTTAATTAAACTGTGAAGTTTCGCTTTTACGGTTGAAAAAACGTTTGGAACGGTTTATTCTTTGCGTAGGAAAGAAGCGAATGTTGTACTAAAATAAAATGGACCGTTTTATAAATAATAATTCCTTTACATATTTATAAAACTTCTAAATCATATGGTTGATGACTGGTTTTGTTTTAATTTTCGATGTAATGAACACTTCGTAAAGTAAAAAATTAAACGTTTATGATTAGTTTTATAACAATTCGTTATATTTTCAATACAGTATATAATATTAAATAAGTAATAATATATCAAAGTATAAAAGTTAAAAGTATGTTTGTTTCTATTAAATTTATAACGCATATATTGTTTCACGAATGCATACTTACATCATCCGTGAGTCTTGATATCGTGGATTATTTCTTCAAACAGAATAATATTTTTCATAATTTTTATTTTATGATAAGTTACAAGTGGGAAAACGGTTCACCTGAATAATATTAATAATCGATTATCGTCGCCGATGAACATCTACGGCTGCTGAGGGATTGTAAATGCTTCGCCATCTTACATTTATAAAAGTGAGCTCCAGTTACCTCACTCACTACACGAAACGCGAAGTATAGTACTCTCACTTCACGTCAGTCTCCCACAGGCCATACCACAGCACTTTGTAATGTTACAAATGTCAGGAATTTAATTTATATTAGACGCTATGGATATAATCCTTAAAAACGGATCCCTTGTAAAATGTCGTTTCCGTTTATTCAATATTTTTTACGTACGGTATCACACAGCACACAGATTTTTGTTACATATGGAAATCACATGATGCATATCGCATGGATATTTCGTGTAGAGAGGTGCAAGCGGTTTACTCCACGATAGAGTCAACTTAAGAAGTTCTGATTATGATTTATTAATTTCATCTTGGAATGTTGTTGCAGACATCAATGGGCCATAATATGTAACATGTATTGTGTTCACGTCCAATTAATTGGTTTTGATCAACGATTTAATCAAACTCTGGGCTTCAGAGTCCGGCCCAAAGGTCGGACGCGTAATTATATTATTGTATTATTTTGGATTTATGTAAGAAAAGTCGACCGAAGTTAATATCACATAAAATAAAACGACGTTCTATTATTTCCAATTATTTAAAAGGCTCATGTACATAATGTACAAGATAGGATAAGATAAACCAAAACGCCTACGTCCTATTTATTATTACTACTTAATTTAAATGGGTGTTTTTATTTTAAAATTTCTATTATTACTTATTATTAAAATAATTTAATGAACAAAGATCAAGTTTTCCACAAAAAGAAAACAAGTCTCTGGTTTAACCTTAAACGTCATTAACGCCGGAAAGGGTCCAAAACGCCAAGAATTAAAAATCAAAATTAAAAAGCGATAGAACTATTTCATGTTATCCTAGTTTTATCATAAATTAAATAAAAAGTTTTAACAAAAAAAGAACCGACTTCAAAAAACTATACTAGCAGTAAAAAGTTTATAATATACTAAACCCAATATAATCAAATCATGAAAACCTATATAACCTAACCTACCTAATCTCTAACAAAATTTAACGATTTATGGTTCTCAGTTCCGTTGTCTATCTTCGAAACTCATCATCAGATCTACATGAAATTTAAATGGGACTATTTTGGGATAAAACTCTTTCGAACAAAAAAAGAGTTTTGCATATCCGTCTATATATGATAGAGTTATGCCCGAATATACATAAAAAAACTCCGCTGCGGATCTAATTCTAGCACCACATGCGTACGAAACTAAATATTATAAGAACTCCTTTACAGTTAGGGCCATCTGCTTGTGGAATGAACTTTCTCAGCAAATTCGTCGTGCGGAACTGGTACAAAAGTTTAAAAATGACGTAAAAAAAAGTTATCTTATCCTTCGTAATCCATAGTTTTCAATGGCAATATTCGGATTTAATTCATTTCTCGTGTAATTTATTTATGTTTTTTTATATATATTATATATTTATTTATGTTTATGTATGTTTATTATATTTTAGTTTATTATATTTAAGTCTATACGTATTAACTAAGTTTATTGAGCACATGACCGCCCACTATTCATTCGTTTATTTTTCCTCGTCCCAAGGTTGTCTAGAAGAGATCGCTTTTTAGCGATAAAACCGCCTTAATGTACCTAGTTTTTAAGACTTATTTCATACTAATTGTATTAAATTCTTTGTGGTATACAATAAAGTATATAATAATAATTATCCCGATAGTCGTGTCTCCGAATGGGTTAATCCCAGTCAACCTCTCCGAACATCTGAGGCGACTGGGACTCCGGGACGGAACGCTCCAAGCTCAAATGCAGAAGGCGGTGCTCTTCGATACCGCCCGCATCGTCTGCCGGTTTCTCTCCCTCTCACCCTAACCCTCGGCCGTTTGGTGTCCTCTGCCAAGGGCTTCCGTCTGGTTGGGTCCTATTTATGTATGTATTATATATAAATATTTATATCTGTTGTTTTATTTTATTTATTTATTATGTTTATTTTTATTTATAAACCCAACCAGACGAGAAAACAAATAAATATCCCCAACATAATAATAAAAAATAAACCTCCTCCTCCTCCTTTTTGAAGTCGGTTAAAAATACGTTATTTAAGAAAATCCACTGTCAATGACCCGTAATTTGACATGAAAGGAAGGAACCCTATTTACCTCTTAAGAGTGCAGTTTAGTGGAATAGGCAAACGTTTATTATATTGTGCTACCACCCCAAACGCTATTAAGTAGACCCTTACACCAAACGATTTCTATTCTGCGTAAAAGTGCCCCTTGTTAATGTGTTGCCAGTACAGTTCACAGCATCTGTTGTGGTCACAGACTGTACGTTGTGTTTCACTCTCATATAAAGCTCTCGAGTAAAGAAAGCGCTCACGCCATTATGTCTAACAGGGTAGACAGAGTTGCTGTGCAAATTGCAACGGACAAATATGTAGAAAGAGGAAATCAACATTTTAGTAGGCAGATAAAACATAGACGTATTTTTGATTAATTTGGATAAACTACTTATCCTGGTAATTAATCAATCCCGAACCAGATCAAATCCACCTCGGTCAAGGGAACAAACGTATGCGAACGTAATGTGCTCTTAAACCATCAGATACGCTTTAGTAAAAAGAGTAACATCCTTTATGTCCCACTGCTGGGCAAGGTCTCTTCTGTACAGTCCGCCGTGCGAGCAGACTGCCGATTGGCGGACTTCTCATATCTTCGAAAATTTGAAAACATGCAGGTTTTCTCACGATCACAAGTCAAGTCATCACTTAAAATTAACAATTTCATAGTTGCCGGCATCGGGAAAGATCATTAGGACACGAAAGTGGTGTCAATAATAGCTTATAAACAACGGTTATTAGGAGGTTTTGTTAGCTATTTAATCACCGTGGTTAATTACGGTGGTAGGGGCACGCAACACTGTTGCACGAATGGGCAGGTTCCTCTGGGTAAGTACCACGACCTCACAGAAGACCAGCGTCAATTAGAAGTGTTACACTTCTGCGTTTCGTCTGGCGAGTGAGGTAGCCGGGGCACACTATATTCAAAGGTGCCGCATTTGCAACTGTACGGGTCGTAAATGTCCATGGGTTGCGGTTATCACTTAACATCAGGTGAACCGACAGCTCGTTGGCCACTTTCTCACATAAACAAAACCTATATATCGAACACCACATTTTGTAGGGTCTCTAAATGATAACTGTATAACAGATGTCAGAATGAAGAAATAAGCAACGATGAATGTATTATCTTTATATATATATAATCCTAGTGTACGTGTGTATGTCACTGAACCGTCGCTGGACCGATTTTAAGGGAAGTTTTTCAGTGTCTTCAGGTGAATTCGAGAGTGGTTTAGATTCACAGTTTTTCAAAAAAGTTTGAGATTATCGAATTTAAGACATGTGTACAGGACAACGTCTGTCCGGTCCGCTAGTATATTATATATATTTTTAGTATATTATATATAACTAGTATATTATATATATTTACAGTATATTATGTAACTAGTATATTATATATATTATATAATTATATATAGATGCACTGACTTGGTATGATGATCTATTTGCGCAAACACAGGGTCTGTCACGTTGTCTTCAAGCGGTTCATAAATCCTTAAAAATAAACCCTCGTTATCTCAGATATGAACTATGAAATCTTAATGGAACAATTTGTGACATGTCAGAGTAAATGGCCGGCGGCAACATGATACATTCGTTAATTGTCGCCAAGTTTAATTATGGGATACACTGTACTTTCAAGTCAGTCGCAGCAAAATGTATCGATGCAAATTGAAATCGTTTGCTTATTACTGACTATTCTTTGCTATTTCGAAACATTACAAAGTGAATTTGATAGTGCCGAAAAGAATGGGAAGATTTTTGCATCCTCAAAGTTTCTTCTTTTTGAAAGCGCCATTTCATTTTCAATTTCAAATTCAAATGACAAGAATTTCTTTCATTTACCGTGAAAATCTCACGGAGTTTAGTAAATACTTCAACTTGGGACGCGAAGAATTTCCATTTCTGTTAAAATTCGCATCCACAAAGATCCGTGCACAAAATTTATGTCTTGCATTGAATTGAATCAGTTGAAACAGAGTGAGTGCAGTGGATAGACTGAGATATCTAACGACTTGACTGATCGTTTTTCTGAAAGAAACATATTAAATATATAAAATACAAACCCGATCTAACGGCTTTCTCTACATTGTGTATTGTATAAACACGACGTGTTCCAGATTAACTGCTTAAGCCTTTTAGCAGTTTATAATGCCGTAAAACTTCTGGTCAAACGTCTAGATTGAACAGATTTCAAAGCTCGTATTATCTTATTATTATTATTATTATCGTATAATCTTTATATCTATAAATCGATCGATGTTCATTCGAATGTTCCTAATGGACTGATTGGCGTATACAAGCACCTAATGGCATAATTGATATTATTTCTTGATTAGTCTGATAATGCTGTACGCTGACGCTATTTATGTAAGAAAATGGGTCAAATATTTCGAGTTTTTAAAATTAGTTCAACATTTGAACTAATTTTACTATTTATTTTCTCAATATTTTCTCCCTTAACTCTGATACATTTATTAGGTTCCGCAATTTCCGTGTCAATTCCTGTGTCGTCAAAATAGGCCGAGTCGCGCTCTTTATCTCTTCATCGATGGAAAATTTCTTCCAATAAAGCTCTGTATATATATATATATATACAGAGCTTTATTATATTATATATATATATATATATAATTATTATATATATATATAATAGTTATATATTCCATATTGGAAGTTCTATTCAATAACTTAGAAGCTCCAAGTGCTCTTTTCTATACCAGCCACCGTAACTTGTGTCGTACACAAGACACAAGTTACGGTTACAAGGTGCACTGTTGTGCAAACGGACACCCCTTTGATCAATTTTACCCGCCTTTTCCGTCACAGAATCTCACAGAAGCATCATTTATAAGGACACCTTTTTCTTTGTAGTTAATAAAGTAGTAAAAGAGTCCTTTCTATTTTTAAAATATTTCATTGTAAAATGATCAAATGTTATAAAAGTGGTCGTTTGCTGTAATGAAAACACACTAGAAACATGAGATTTTTGTTTGTGTGAAGTGATTTGACAAACCCATGAGATTTTCGTTGGCGTGAAGATAAGCTTAGTGGCTGGTGTGTCTTGCGCGTATCTGGACAACGCAGGTTCAAATCCTTGCAACGGTGAAAGACTTCTGAATCACAGGAAAGTATTGGGGACTGTCAGATACTGGCTTTAGTTCCAAACGCCATTGCCAACGGGCCGTCACTTACATATTATTACTACTAGTGATCCTGTATTGATACATAGTGGTATAGTGCAATTTACAGAGATCAATAAATGTGAATTCGTTTTAGTTATGTGCATTAAAGTAAAAGATTTAAATAAAGTCCTTCAGTCTTTTCAGTAGTTTATGCACAGCAAGTAAAAGTGGTAAGTACCAGCCCAAATACGTCCCACTGCTGGGCAAAGGACTCCTCCGTACAGAGGGTATTAGTGCACCATCCACCTCTCTCACGGAATTCGTAGATTTGCAAAAATTCATCTTCAAAAAACTTTGGATGTATTTAAAAATATGCAGGTTTCCTCACGACATTTTACTGCATTGCTGTGCAAGTGATAAAACAGCATTAAGCATTTCAATTAAATTCATTGTTGCCGGCACCGGAACTCAGTTTGCTCGAGTAGATTGAATTAAAAGCGGGGGCCCAGACATTGATGGCTCGCACAGTGCAGAAATCAAAACAATAGACGGCGAAATTGTTGATACTTCTTACTACAATTATTCGTCGTATTCAGGAAAATATTTCCAGCAGGTGACCAATACACCGAGAGCTTATAAAATATTTTTATTACATCTCGTTGCTAATATTGGAGAGAACTGATATTTATTCCCTTGTTATTTTTTCTGTTATTTTTTCATAAATTTCAAACTTTTGGGGGTAAAGTCGGAATCGAAAACTTTTTCCTAAGAATGAATCCATGAATAATGAAAATTTGCTTTATTAGAAGTAAATTTTAGCCATTTTACAATATTTATAGAAAAAGTTGAAAGAAAAAGTTAAAAAGTTGATTTTTATGAGTTACTAGCTGCTACGTCTTCGTAGAATAGGCTGAAGGCGTAACATTCAGATAGAAAGACAGATATACATAAAATATATAAATAATAGCCTATGTCTTATTCTGATGTATAAGGTATATTATTGTAACGTTTAATTAAAATCTATTCAGTAGTTTTTGCGTGTAAGAGTAACAAAGATCCATCCATACATACAAATTTTCGCATTTATAATATTGTTAAGGATAATGTACAATAAATGATCTTCAGATTATGTATTATGGCTATATATGATATGGCTATATCTTTTTATCGTGTTGACACAGGACCATTATTTTATACTTCTAGTAGGGACAGTATCTGGTATACATTTCACCTTGCAAGAACCACCCGGTCCTGCAAAAATCAGTGGGGATTTATACTATTTTTATTATAGCGGTATAATGGGTAGGTACGGAACCCACGGCATACGAGTCCGACTCGCAATTGATCGTTTTTTTAGTATTATATTTATCTATGAGTTTCGTTCAATACGTTCACCCATTGTAAGATATAAAACAAACTCTTACCTCGACCATCATTTGTTGGTTGGCCGAGTTTGAGTTCCAAGAGTTTGATATTAATTATTTCTCATTATTTATTTCTTTTTTACCAATCTTATTAGTCAAATAATCTTTCTCTCGCTCAACGTGCATGCGTGCATGCGTGTGGGCGTCATGTTTTATCTTTTTTCTAACATTTGCCTATCTTTTCTAATTTTGATACAAAAGAAGCGGCATGAATTTTATCAAAAGGTTTTGCTTTTGCAGGGCTAGAAATGTTATGAGGACTTATTTTTGAAATTAAGAGTACAACGGGTGGCGTTTATATACCTATTTAAAAGTAAAGTAAAGTATCAGCCTATACATGTCCCACTGCTGGGCAAAGGCCTCCTCTGTACAGAGGGTATTAGGGCATAGTCCACTACGCGGCCCCACTGCGGATTGGCGGACTTCAAATATCTTCGAAATATTTGTTTTGTTATTATTTCGAAAACATGCAGGTTTTCTCACGATGTTTTCCTTCACCGCTGAGCACGTGATAATTCGGCACTTAAAATTAACAATTTCATTGGTGGCCGGCACCGGGGATCGAATTTGATTAACTCGTAAATGCTTGAATCAGGTATCTCAAAAGGTCCGATTGAGCGTCACATAATTAAAGTTGTTACGATCTCCCTTATAGAGATTTGTGATCTAATCCTTTAAGCCCTCTGACGAACAAAGAGATCGGATGAGGTCCAAAATTTAAAAGGGAATTTCTGAAAATTTACTTATTTGAGATTTCCATTAACAAGTTATGAGATTTCATGTTACACTCATCTACATCTACACTCCTGTTTATGCACATAAATAAAATTGGAGTGTGTGCTTGTAATATTAGATAGAGGCTTTTTACTCAATGAGTTTCTTTCGTCTGTTTCTTCTCCGTTAGTGGAATCTCATCAACGGTGGTAGATTTCAAAAACGACTATCGGTTGATGATACTCGTATGTATATTACTTATTTCGATGAATTAATGATTTGATTTGTTATCAGTTTTGCGTGGCAACGATGAAGCACACAGCCGAATGTCACCACCCGTGACGTATGTGCTGAGAAGACGGCCCATCGCGTGTCATCGATGAGCCGAGCCCAGCCTGGATGGAGCAGTGCTGAGCAGTGCTGAGCAGTGCTGAGGCTGAGCGTTATCGTGAGGCGTGAACTCTCACTCTTCTGCCTTCCGTGGTTCGCGGCTTTGTTGACAGCGAGAGGCCGGGATTGTTTTAATTGCTCATTATTTACCGAGATAGCGATAAAGAATAGATTTTCATGTAATGTAGATAACTGCCTGTCAACTTAAAGGTAAACTCTCTTTTTATTTTATATTTACGGCCGGGCTTCGATAGTCAATCTACAGTTAGATTTGGTTGATGGATATGGATTCACATAATTATTATGGAGATAATACCTATCGCTAGTAACCTAAACTATCTGTAGATATATATATATAAGAATATTTTTCAGTGTTTAGTATGACACAGCAATCAAAACACAATTGAGTTTCTCTGTAATTAAAGATTTATTGTAAGATTTTGAAACTATAACAAATAATAATTAAAATAACAAAAATAAAAGATTTTACTATTAAAACTTTACCTGTAATTAAAGAAACGACATTTAATGTTAATAATCACAATGTCGATTCCTAAATCACTATTTTACTTATTAAATATCTTTGTAATCAGATTATTTTCATGAATTGCTTCATATGACAGCTTAATTCTTTTTCTGTTATAATCCGGCGTACAAACATAGTTTTTAAAATAAATTTTATTAACGGCCGGTGCGCGAAAATATTTAAATTAAAGAAAATATTTAAATAAAGAAAATAATTTTCTTTACATATATATATGACTATAAAAAATAATAAGTAAATAATTAAACACAAATGTAGTACATGAATTGTCAACAACAAAATAAAAAAACATATGATAGACAATTACTTTTATTTCAATTATAGACACACAAATTCAGTAATTAAATGTACTTTAATCATTATACTGCTTTATAACAAATCGTTTTAAATGCGTGACTATGGCAGTTTTATTTTCGAGATGTCTCCTTTAGGGACACGATACCCCTATTTATACGGCTATTTTCGAGAAAACTGCGCAGCGTTCCGAGCATAAAGTTTTCCCTCTCGGATTCTTTTTCAATATAATTATTGTCCGTTTGAGTCTAATATAAAAAAAAAGTAATTTTTGAATTTTCATGGAACAATATTATTCGGACTTGTACCTAAAGTTTATCTTAACAGTCGACAGTGGGAAGTAAAGTTTACTTAACTGGCCCGAATACGAATTTATTTTGAATAATTATTTGTGAAAAGAGCTAATATTTGTACGAGTATTATTTTATTTTCGTGTTTCCCTTTTAGTACATTTTATTTATGTGATAAACACCTTCTCTGTTGATAAGCCTGTACTTGCCGAGTACTACTTGGATTCTATTAGTAATGCCCCCACAAAATTTGTTTGAAAAATTAGATTAATGCCTAATAGTGCAGATCAGATTCTTATATAACTTTTCAAAATACTTACATGACAACGATAATGCATATAATTATTCTTTACCAGATAGAACTTTTGTAAACAGAAATATTTTAACAAATACTTCTTCTTCTTTACGCGTAGGTGACATATCATATCCGGCCTAGAACTTAAGCCGGTTCGACAGCAATTTGTGGCATCCATCAAATCCTGCTAAAAGCTGCTGGTGAAAGGCAGGCATGAGCCATGAGTCATGGACTGCACTGCTCTACACATACAGTCCAGGTATGAGTTTTCTGAGAGTCCCCACCTGAACATATTCCTTGCTTGATATTTTCCTTGCTTCAACCTGGTCTATTTAAAGACTTCCAGGTCGGCCACGGTAGTCTACGACGAGTCGGAAGACTGGTATCAGAAAGCGGGACAAAGGGATCCGGAAGTAGCGTTTGAGAACGCCACATGCTGCATCTCGCTTGTGAGGGCTCGGTTATGAGGAGGTCGACATTTTTTTAAAAAACTTTTCCGACTTTTAAGCCTTTGCGGTGGAAGCTCACGCCCAGTTGCGGGCACTGGAAAGAGGAGACGCTACATTTCGCACTGCTTTCTCTGATACATAGTCGCGCCGTACAGGGAGAGCCTGTCTGGTAAAGAGCAGTGTGATTGACGGCAGACGGGGTGTCTGCCTGAGAATCACACCCGGAAACCATCGTGAGGGAAGGATTGCCACCTAACAAATGTTGGAATGGAATGCGAGAACTGAGTGAACGGACTTAAGAAATGTAATGTGAGAGTCGAATGTAGGTAAAATGAATGAATGAGCGGAGGTAACTAAAAGTAAGATTGCTAGTCTTGTGCGACGCTAGCAAAGACGTGGACGTTGTCTAATTATATTTCTCTAATAATCCTTTGTTTGTACGGTGAATAAAGTTTATATTTTATTGAATTCAAGTCTATTCATTCCCACGAATTTTCCATATACATATATGCTTTATCAAGCTCGAAGTAACCGCTGACACAGCATTCAGTTTATTTCACACAATTGATCACAAATGATTTATATCATTATGTTATATTTAAGTTTTGTTTTATGAAAATCGCAATCTACCACCGATCCAGAAAATGTTTGAAAGATATAAATCATTATGAATCAATTTGGCTCTTTGTTTTATCCTTGCAAGTCCCCTGGCATTTTCATAAACTTATATCCTAAGTGAATTTCAATATCATCGCTAAGACCGCAGAGACTGTCTTCTAATTTTATTGGAAAATTAGGTAGTAGTAGGTAATGGTCGATCATTTTATGAACGACGAATTGTTAAGAATAAACCAGTTGCCAATAAAGCCAAATGCGGTTACGCTGATTGCCGTCTGATATTTAGTGTCTTTTCGGTAGAGATTTCGACAATTGACTTTTCGCGGTCACCTACTATTGTGTGTTAGATGTATATGTACTTTTGAAAGCACATATACATCTAACACACGTTACACAATTTAACAACTGAATATGCCTTTAAATTTCTTGCTGAATAAAAAAAATATTTGCCGCCAATATTAAATATATTATTATTATATTATTGAACCTAACATTTGTAGGCGACTATGGAGACAATCATCTCGAAATATATTTTACGGGACGTCTTCGATTGTAACAGTGGCACGGGATGGGGTTTCATTTCAAGTAAATGCCTATCATAGCTTTGTTGTTGAATAAGGCCACAACGAAGGTCGTAATAAATAATGGATCGAAAATTTTCACGCGTCAATTTTATTGCCACCAATTCACAAAAAAAAAAAAACTTGTATATCTATTGTCTATTCTGAACAAACTCGACCCCATAGTGGATCGGCAAACTTCATGCATCTTCGAAATATTAAGATATGCTGGTTTCCTCGCGATGTTTTCATCAGCGCTCAGCACGTGATGATTCAGCACTTAAGCTTATATATATATATATAATAGCTTTACCACAGCAGTCCCCGAGTGCTACAGGTTTATTTACAGCGTTTCATTTAGTAACATTTTACGTTTAAATTTTCTGGGGGCCACAATTAAAATAATGAACTGTTTGCCACTCAAAGGGAAACTAAACAAACGTAGCGAAAACTGTACAATTCTTAGCTTTTGTTCTCATTTTCTTTGAAATATCAAAGTTTGGGATCGCAACTTTGTTACTTATCTCGAGTCTGGCACATTTTTCTTAAATTCAATATTTAAAATAGAAAGTAAAACTATACTTACTATTTTAAATACTAGATGAACCCGGCCACGCTTCGCTGTGGCTTTTCTTTTTTTTTTTTTCGTTTCCATTGCAACGACGGAATAAAAACTATATTTTATGAAACCACGTCCCTCTGTTAAATAGTTTGTAGTGAACAAATATCAAGTCAATTCTTAGGCTAGCACAAAAATACGCTAATTTTTATATAAATAAAAAAATAAATATTTTAGGACGCATTTTTGTAAACAACGTTCTCTAGTCCCAAACTAAGAAACGCTTGTACTATAGGTACTAGAAAACTGATAGACATACTTAAACATACTTTTCTTTTGTAAATAAATACACATTATACATATATAAACACCCAGACACTAGAAAAACACTATGCTCATCACACAATATCTTTCCAGTAGTGGGGATCGAACCCACACCCCCTGGCGCAGAAGGCAGGTACACTACCGACTATGCCATTCCGGTCGTCAATGATAAACCTTTGGTTGTGTGCGTGGACGTGAATGTCTTATTAGCGGTGGCAAGTAAATAAATAGCACGGCTTTACGGATATAATGTTTATCGCACTGCACACGAACCAATTTACAATTAGAAGGAGAAAAGTACAGAAGATTATGAGGCACAGAATAAATAACAATACAGAAGGGACGGAAAATAAGCTAAGCACAGTAAAATAGTCTAGTAATAGCGATAAGCGTAAAAGATCTATCACTCGCGTCAACTCGCTATATGTTGTCGTTAGGTTAGGCGGCGTGCGCTTCGCGTGGAGTAGTTCTGCAACTGGCTAGAGCGACCGCGGGTCAGCTGCGCCAACGCATCGCGATACATACCGTTATTTACCCGTCGCTGTGTAGTGACGCGGTGCAGGTCGATAATTCCTTTCACTTGTTATCGATGGATTGGATTGTCGATAATTTATTAAAGTTGATATATAATATAAAGTATAAATGTCCATAATAATAAATATGAATACTGTAAATGTTATTAAATACTTATGTGATGAATGTGTTATTGTAAATATAAATATATATGTTGTTAAATATAACTATGGGAGATATGTGAAGAAGAGGAAAAGTATGAAAGTACACCACAAACCTATCCAATATTTCACGACTGCGAGTCGGCGGCTTTACTGCCCTAAAGGCTTAATAAAGATGGCGGCTGAGATTCGTTTCACTTTGACAAATTCACTGTGAAATTAAAACTTCTCCGTAAAGACGTCCCGCGATAATTTTTCGAGATGATTGGTCCCATAAGTTAATTGAAAAAGCTTTTTGTCCGACGACAAAAACAACTGTAATTGGCAACAAATTGAAATGCCGAAAGATAGTTGAAATAAATTTCATTTAATAGCAATCAATTCATATCGAGTCAGATCAGGTTGGACCATTTTGTAATATTGCTAATTGTGAAAGTCCGTGGCAAAATCGGTAGAGGACGATTCAGAAAAATTTACTGATTAAAAACAAAATCTGTTTAGTAATAACCCTTTTAGATGACACACAAGGTTTTCTATAATTCCATAGTTATTTGTGAACAGAACCGGCCAAGTGCGAGTCAGACTCGAGCTCGAAGGGTTCCGTACCATCTAATATATAAAATTTTCGTGTCACGGTGTTTGTAATTGAACTTCTCCGAAACGGCTCGACCGATTTTCGTGTAATTTTGTGTGCATTTTGGCCAGGGTGGAGAATCGGACAACATCTATTTTTGGGTACGAAACCGTCAAAAGTAATAGTTAAGTTTATGTTAAAATTGTTATCGCAATTGGCCGAAGTCCTTTATCACCGTGAGGACTTAGATCCATTGGCCAAAGCGTTTGGGTGCGTTATCTAGAAGGCTAATGCACGGCGCCGAAAACATTTTTCCACAGTTTTCAGAGTTTAATACTCACACTTAAATATCAACCTGAGTGGAGATAAGCTTTACTAATACGAAAATAATCTCATAAATAATTATATATTCGCCAGTCGCCGGTCACACTGAAGATCGGCTTTTACTGGGAGTTGTGTTGTTGCGTTAAAGGTTGGCATTTATTAACCCACAAGTATTATTGACGTCAACGCGTGGTAAGCACTTAAAAAAGCCCAATTTAATATAGGAAACAAAAAACCCGACTGCGTTTAATATATTAACTTACGAGATGTCTAATTTTTTTGCCCGAATAAGTTATTGACATAATACATAATTATAATTATATGTCACTCCCATTACCGAGACGTACACTTCACACGTTTAAATCCATCGAAAGGTTTAGACTGTAAAACGTGCCAAGGAATTAAACACATACATACATAAATGCGCTCGAAAAAAAACCTTCACATATATGGATTATTTTTACACTATTGGGAGGATTTAGTCGTCTGTAGGACTCGTTTAAATCATACGTAAGTTTTGACACTATTTATTTAAGGTAGGTGACAAGGATTATTTGGTGGTAAGTTAAAACCCCACCGTATCCCGCTATCTTAAGGTTCAGATAGAGCTAAAGAAACTTATACCTTTTTAAAAATTTTGTGATATAATCTTATTTATATGATGTTCTTATCTGTAAATGCACCAATGACAGGTATGTACAACTTTAACAAATATGACAAGTACCTAAAAAAATTATTACCAAAATAAAGAATACTTACTTATGGGATTGAAAAGGGTTTTAATTAAAGATTCAATGAATTTCCATATAAGTGTGTCCATATAAGCGAGATACTAGGTCCTAATTATTGAAAGTTCGTTTTGTTCGTCTATTTTACTCTCATCACTTATTATATTCGAATACTTTTGTTAAAAGTTGAAACATTATCAAAGAGGATTCACAAATTAATTAATTTAAAACAAGTTACAAACTAAACGGCGATTTGTTACAAAGTTAGGTTTTGTTTCAATTAATGAAATGAAATACTTAAATCACCAATGAAAAGTTTTATTATTTCCCTTAACGATATAAGTATGTCGAGTCGTAGTAAGAGCCCTTTGTTAAATATTGTACATGTATTATACATATTGAACGAAAGACTTTTTTAATGATTAAAAGGCCCTGTATGGGTCATTTTTTTTTTTTTTTTTAATGATGCCAAACGAAAGGTTCCCTGATGTTAAGTGGTCAGGGTTTGCAGATGCGTTACCTTTTTTTATCCGGGACGAAAGTAAAAACTTTAAACCCAGGTCGTGGTAACTCGACTGCCCCGGACGAGCTGCCTTCATGCTATCTTTAAATTTTTTGGTCTGGCCTATTTTACTTGCTCTTTTACTTACTCAACAGAAAAAACCCAAAAGTATTAATAGGTACCTCTACTAAACGCCAGTCTGCACGTGTTTTTTACTTCCTTGGTTAAGTCTTGTGTCTCACCACATGAGAAATATCAAATGTGTAATTTAAAATCGAGCAATAGTTTTTATTCAGCATAAATATTATTGACAACAAAAATATACCTTGATTGTTGCTTTGTACAAGAAAATATTATATATATTACAATAAATTTTGTAATAATAAACGACGAGCATTTGATACGTGTTTTAAATAATTTACTTTGTAAGTCATATTATGTCATAGTGCATACCAGCTGAAGTTAGACAATTGCGACTTTGTTAAGTCAAAGCTTGCTTTTAGTTTATTTATTTTTTTAACATTGCCCTTACTTTAGGATAACATTAACCTGTGTTGTAAAGGACGCTTTTACAAACATAAATTTCACGCGGACAAACACCCAGACGCGAAACAACTGTCTGCGGGTCGCACAAATATTTGTCCCGAGTTGGGAATCGAACCTACGATCCCCGAAGCCGAAGCCAATATATTGGCAGCTGCGCCACGGAGTCATCATCATAGAAATCAAATTTTGCAAGAATTTTTAACTTACCTCGTGAACAGCACTATGGTTTGGATGCTCACCTTGCCAACTGCCGTTGCTGGCTGTGGTGTAGATAGTTCCGGTTAGCAGTAACATCAGGATCTCAAACATGTCCATTACGTTGTAAAATATAAAAAGCTTTTGGGGATAACATTATAAATATCCAAGATATATCCATAAAACAGTTTTAGTTACATTCTGTACGTATTTCTGTATAGTGTTTGCAATAAAGGATTTATCTAGATAAAATAAATACATCACGACGACCCGACTGGTCTAATAGGGTGACCCTGTCTCTCGCGTCACAGGGTGTGGGTTCGACCCCCGATACTGGAAAAATATTGTGTTCATCACACAATATTTTTTTACAAAGTGTTTTTCTAGTCTGCATGATTATATATTTATACTAAAGAAAAACATGTTTAAGCATGTTTATCAGGTATCTAGTACCTATAGGACAAGCGAAACTTATTAATTTCTAATAAATTACTTTATTTATTCTCAAAAAGTTCATTTCATTGTACCTAATCATTTATTTTAATACAATATAAGTATGAGTTTAAAATATATTTTAAAATGCAATTTTTTCAAATGTGTTATATTCGCGTCAATAAGGGAAACCTGTATATAATCTCATCTATAAGGAATCATTTATTGAGTTAGGGCTTTCAACAGAGAAAACTCTGAGAACTTCTGGATACAGCAGATAAAACTGGACACGCCCAGTGTCATACGATCGCACGTCGAGTTTTATGATATGTTTTATGGCTCTTGGCAGCCCTTCTCTTCTGTGCAGATATCGCATAAAAGCTCTTTTACGTCAAAACCGCTGTGTTCTATAATGCTACAAGTTATATTACATTTAACGTAATGAACAGATCCGACCCGAAGTAGAGCTTTGCTTTTTAGCAGGGCTTTATAAGACGTAACTACGTGTTAATCTGTGTGTATGCATCCTTTTTGATCAAGTTACAGACTCCAAAAACTGTTCGTTTATTTTTAACTTTAATAAGAACAAAAGTTACTGTATTGACACAATCAGGATCCTTAGCTCATGACATATACAATATGTTTGATTTGTTTTTCTGTTTTTCTCTTTCAGAATTTTCTACAAAGACGCTAACGTATTAAGAAGCATTAATATAATCCTCAATGTATAATATACAGGGAGGTTTTTCTAAGTGTATCCATTGTTTTTATTAAATTCTAGACATTAATAATGCTATATAAAAAATGAAAAATATTTTAAATCACTCGTAAGTAATTAATTACATCCATTTGAACTTATCTCAAAAAGTGAGTGATTTATACGCTCATTTATTTTACGCGCGATCATTCATAACTAACACGCACATAAGTTCGTTTGTGTGCGTGAACAGTAAAATTTAGGTATTTATGAATGACTACCGCGTTGTCAACAAGTTCTTTTTTTTAGGGAATAGAATGGTAATTTTTTTGAAAAAGGAGAAGTTTGTTTTTATTTCAATAAACGATTATACTACGGAGTCTGAACCTCCTGGGTAAATTTGGGCACCTTTAAAAAAGTCTCCCTGTATATGATGGTTTCTTGTATTTACGCGATTACACATAATAAATGAAATTAATTTTATGGATTTATCGCGTTTATTTTAATTTTAATTCCCGACGTTTCGAACCCTTTACAGTTTATTAAAATAAACGCGATAAAACTGTAAAATACATAAACATTTCAATGCCTGTTCTTTAAAATACCCATTAAAAATGCTGATGAAACCCTGTAAAATGTCTTTTCCCTTAAAGAAAAAATTGCTATTACTCTTTTGTAATAGTACAGAGAGTGCAGTTAAAATTAAGGCGAGAGCTCGGACAATGATTTAACATTATGGAGATAGAAAAAGGTAGAGAAATCCGGTCAATTGCGGGTCGGACTCGCGGTCAAAGGATTCCGTACCACTATCTACAAAAGCCGCAAAAAAAATCATGTCTGTTGTATTGGGAGCCCCAACAAATAAATTATTAAATATTTTTTCGACAGTCAGACAGTGGAGTCTTAGTAATACTTACCTTTATACCCTTTAGGTACGAAACCCTTAAAATTAAGATAGTATTATAATGTAATATAATGAAAAATTATAGTATTATAATAGATAGGAAATTAAAAATAAAATATCTTTTATGTCCCTGTCTAGCGTTAATCACCGATTATTTGCAATTAATAAATAGAGTAGCCACTATCAATCTCACAATGTTCTCAACTTGCGTTCCGGTTAAATTCTCTTAATTGTGTAAGCCCCGATGACCAACAGAACAACAAGTTTAACTCCAATTAGAGCAAGGCCGTTTAACAATGTGATTTCGCATTTATAACAATGCCATTACTAAACAGTAAGTATTTTATTAAATGATGATGGTCGGGCCCAAAAACCTTTGGCAAAACAAAAGGCTTTGTGTGAGTAACTAGGTGTAGTATATTGGTGATTTGCGCATGTATGCTAGACAAAACTATTGCAAGCGCTGTGTTGTGACTCCCTCTGTTTTAAAATGTTCAATAATTTTCATCAGAAACGTATTTTATTTTCCATGTCTGTATTTTTTTAAGGGTTCCGTACTCAAAGGGTAAACGGGACCCTATTACTAAGGCTCCGCTGTTTGTCTGTCTGTCTGTATGTCTGTCTGTCCGCCTGCCACCAGGCGGTATCTCACGAACCGTAATAGTTAGACAGTTGAAATTTTCACAGACGGTGTATTTAGATTGCCGCTATAACAACATATACTAAAAAACAAAATAAAAAAATATTTATGTAGGACTCTCATATAACCGACATGTTATTTTTTTTGCGCCAAGTTACTCCATGGAGGGGATCCCCCTGAAGGGGATCTCGGAATGGGTTACTCAATGTCCGTTAAGATGTGATTCGATGGTGCCCGAGATGGCTGAACTTCAGCTCGAAAGGTAGCTCTAATCGGGCTAAACCATCTGCGTACCGTCTTCTACACAAAAATTTTAGAAGAATGCTTACATGTTTTTCTTAATTTCATCTTTTGCTTTAAATAATGCCGGAATGCAAATTTAAGCCACGAGACCTCCCAAAATAGGTCGCAATTAAGCATCCACTCGACGACCACTTGATTACACAGTACACTTTATGAGGGTATTTTTTTCTCTTAGACAATTTATGCGTTGCATCGGCAAGCGTAAACCGGCATTAGTTCGACATTTATTTACATTGAATAATTTATGAGAGTATTTTAGACGGATGCGCTAAGAACAACTAGGGATGCGATAACACAAGTTATTATTAAGAGGGATGCAATCTATAAGAATATGACAGATTTTGTATAAGTATAACGCATGACTTAAAATTCTTCTTTTGTTCCAAGGCAGAAGTGAAAACCTATCTAAAGCTTGGGAGTAGGAAAAAAGAGAGTTGCGGTAGCATCTGTCATCATAACTTTGATAAAACCAATAAATAATCTAAGATTGACTTTTGCAAGGACGTACTTAAATCTGTATCATGCCTTTTTGACGAATTTTTCACCTGATGTTAAGTTATCACTTAGAATTAAAACAAGTTGAACTAGAAATTAAAAAAAAGTTATCACTTAATATATATAACATTTCAAAATGGTAAACGTTAAGCAAGCGCGGGGCCCGTAGCAAATTCTTTCAAAGAGCCCTTCATCTGCTACGGGTTCTTAAATATAAAGTGGTAAAAAAGTAATTCAATACTCAATACGTTAATTTGCTGTATATAAGTTACAATTTTGTGGCTAATTTTTACTGTGGACCCATAGGAATCGGTACTCTTGCTACGTGATTAATCCAGCACTGAATGACAAGTGCTAGAAGCTAAACAGAATTTGGCTTTGATGATTATTTGAAGAAGAAGAAATAGGAGCACACTTATTTTGATGAAGCTAGTTAATAATAAAAGTATATAGAAGATTCTGAACGTTATATCAAAATTATATTTTTTCTGGAATAGATATAATAACCGTTGGGGAAGAAAGGTTCTCGAGTGGCAGCCTCGTACTGGCCATCGCAGTGTAGGACGACCCCCCACTAGATGGAGTGACGACCTGTGCAAATGTGCGGGAAGTCGATGGATGCAGGTGGCTCAGGATCGTACTTCGTGGCAGTCTATGGGAGAGGCCTATGTTCAGCAGTGGACTCAAACAGGCTGAAATGATGATGATATAATTCTAAGTACAACGAAATTATTTCTAATAACTAGTCCTTGTCGTGTATTTCTGGGTTCGAATACGATACAGTTTCGTCTACATCTGCTTGTTAATCAGCTTGCAAAACAAAATTTTATTTTCACATTCCTTCAAAAATGAGGGATGTTCTCACTCATAGAACCGATTTTGATTCTTGTTTTATTCGAAAGCTGGTGCTTCCCATATTATGGTCCTATGTTAATTTCATTATTATTGGACCATAAAAATACAATGAATACAGAGATATTTGAAGTCCCTTTTATTTTTCGTTAGTAAAAAAATAGACTTGTTTAGTTACTGGTGACAAAATTCAAATTTCACCTTGAGCCCTTGTGATGTCGAGCCCTTCTTTTGTTACCACTCCCGCGTGTTTTCCCCATTTGCCTTGAAATGAGGAAAAAATACGGTTTTAGCCAGGGGTGTGTTTGCCAGTCGACAGTAGCCTATCTTTTTCATTAATGTTTTACTTGAGACAAATGGGTTGTCCTAAGGCCAAACCTTATAGCGATTTAATTGCGTACGAATTTAAGCTATCTATATATCTCAGTCTAAGCTATATTTAAACGGGGCGAGCCTATCTTATAATCGTTCGACTGATACGCAATTGAAAGTTTCAGACGGCGGTTGCTAAGCGACGGCAATGAAATTACACCCAGGTGGATCTCTTTCACAATTGTATTCAATTTTAATTCGTCCTTCCAGTAGAAGGATTATTGCTTAAACGCTCCACGTAACATTTTAATACACGGCTTTCAAATGTCTCATTTTGAATAGAATTTTGATGACATCACGCGTTTAACACTGGCGACTAACGAAGCTGTCAGTAAAAAACAAAGTTATCAAAAACTTTGTGGTTATTTTCAAAACATAATATTTAATTTTAATATAAGTATAAAAAGGTCCCAGTGAGTTGATCCGCAAGCCGATTTATATATTTTTTGTTCAAATCTCTTCAACCATTGTAACTTTAAGAGTAATTTAGCATACATGCCTGGCATTTAAGTAAAATCTAACAATTAAATAGGTAGGATTTTGGTGGAAAGTATGAATGCAAGTAATTAATGTTGGTGAATTGTCGTCAAACTGGCTTAATTTGGCAACTGTTTTCACAAGGCGGAATTCTTTCTCCTCTTTTCTTCTCAGTTGTCATAAATCTTATTACTCTTGATCTTCGGTGTCTTCTGATCATCTTTATGCTGACGATTTACACCTATATGCTCAGACAACCTGTGATAGTCTACCAGATGTGATCGATAACATCAAACGAGAATTAGATGCTGTAAAACAGTGGTCTGATAGATTCTGATTGACTGTCATCCTTCGAAAAATCAGGCCCCTATTATTGGGAGTTCTCATATAGTAAATAAAGTAGATTTAGGCAATAATGTTCAACAACTCTACAATCCCTATAAGCCAGAATATGAAAAACCTTGGTTTGCTCATTGATATGACCCTGAGCTGGAAAGACCAAATCGCCAGTGTCAGTAAGAGGTTTACAAGTGTTCTACGTTACCTATACAGGCTTAAACATTTTTACCATCTAAAACTAAAGCTACGCTCGTGCAGTCCTTAAACCTTCCTTTAATCGACTGTGGCGACGTGTGCTACTTTGACCTGAATGTAGATCCCCTCAACAAACTTGACAGTCTTCTGAATAACTGCATACGAATAATTTTCAAAATTCTTAAGTATAACCATGTGTCTTACTGTCGTTCCCAACTTCCACTTCACGTCGGTCTTATGTGAGTACCGCTGTACTTCCTCGGAGGCACTTGCGTATGAGCGTATGAACTTGTAGTAACCCTTTTCTTATAATGTAATTCGATGTCAACTTGATGTTTCATATACTATTTACTAATAATCTAATCTTTTAGTTTTGTAATATATGTGTTGTTCGTGTCGGTAGAATATTATAATGTTTTCGGCATGTACCCTCGTTTAATGAGCCAGTCAATAAATGGCGGTTGTACTATTCAACGCGTTTTAATGTCTGCTCCCGAATTCCTCAAATAGTGAAGGACATTACAAGTTATGTCATAACTTTTTTTATTACATTTATCCCTACTAATATTATAACGGCGAAAGTTTGTATGTATGGATGGATGTTTGTTACTCTTTCACGTAAATACTACCGAATGGATTTTAATGAAACTTTACAGTAATATAGCTTATATAATAGAATAAGACATAGGTTATAATTTACATACATATTTTTATGTAAATCTGTCTTTCCGTCTGAATGTTACGCCTTCAGCCTATTCTACGCAGATGAAGGCAGCAGCTAGTATTATATATTTTATCGAAAATTAATTTTATATTATCAGTCAGGGACAAGGGTGGACCTTATATACAAGTGATTTAACGTACAAATTCGTATCACAACTGGGATCACTTGATTTATTATTAACTTCTACCTAATGGCTTTACTATACTGCAATAACGATTTGCTTTAAGCCTAATAGAACAGCAATCAAACTAGCTCCAAGCCTTGAATGAAGATTAATTAGTTTGTTTTGCTCTGCCTGCTTCATTGAGGACACGAGCCGGCGACGACATTAATATCATTACTTGTGTGTGCCGGCTTGACTAAATTTAAATACAGTTGATTTACGTAATTCAATATTATTTTAAAGTAAATAGGCAGATGGATATATACCTTCAGTATTCTCTATCGGTTACCTCAACGGAGGAAGCAGAGATAAAAGAAAGTAAATACTTAACTGTGGTAGGGCCACGCGTTGCAACAGCTTTGGCTGTTGCACGAATGGGCAGGCCCGAGGTAAGTGCCGCGACCTGCCGTGCCACAGAAGACTGGCGTGAAGTGGAAGTGTCCTACTTCTGCATTTCTCTGGTGAGTGAGGTAGCTGGGCCCCATTTTATTAACAGACGGAAACGCTCATGCACAAATAAATCGCTGTATTCCATTAAATTACTATTAGAAAGAAGTGTTAGCTATTAAGACATTCAATGCCGAGTGAAATCCCCTATGGGTATCCTTGAATTGTACAATCTTGACTTAAATTTTTATCAAGCTGCAGAGCAAATCAATTTCCGCTGCGTTTATTTCATAAGAAACTTAAGTTTCACAATAAAATTACTTTTTTTAATTTTTAAGTTTTAAATTAAAGTTACATGATATTGAAAATAAAAAATCAGTAGGAGATGACGCGCCAACAGTTCTCAAAAAAAATTTATTCTTCTTTTCATAACATTTGTCAATCTGAGTGTTTTGAAAGTTTAAACGATAATTCTTTTATTTTAATTATTTTCTTCTTTTATATGAAATAACAAAAAAATTATAATAAATTATATTATTTTGTTCTAGAATGAGAATAAATTTCTCAAATTCATGTTGTAAAATATAAAAATGAAAACATACACTCTTAGAATGCAACACATAGTGATCTCAAAGAACCAGTGTTATAAACGGCTTTGAATGGGACACCGCTTATATCTTCTCTGTCAAAGACATTTTTAAACCACTACATACTATCAATTTGTAGAGGTTGAAAAATGGGGAATGTAATTTTATGCGAGTACCGTTTATATATCAGTCTGTTAAAATGTATGTTACAATTTCTATTTTTTTACACACGTTTTGTTTGATTCAAAGAAAGATCCTAAGTCAACATACGTCTTAAATACTCGATTCTCTTTTTGCGTTTAAGCGAAAATACTCAAGGCCTTTGATGAAAGGCAATGGATTAATTTTTCATACTTTGCTCGTGCTCGAGTGATTAAACTTAAATAAATCGAGGTAGAGTCGATGTATGAAGGTATTTTATGTAATATTTTTCATTTTTATTACATTTATACCTCATGAAAATAGCTCTCCGGAAAACTTGCAGTATGGAAGTCCGCCTTAATAATTTTAATGCTATGTAAATATTACATCTGACGAAAAACTCCAAATGTTTGTTCGGTTTTTATTATTTCACTATTCAGTGATTTCTAGCTCATTTACTTTTTGTTTTGCTACTTAATGTTTTGTTCGTATTTATTTGTTTGTTTTCCTTATTGTTCACATAATATTATATAGACAATTGGAACAGATGACAATAAACATGTACAAAGGAGAACTCTACCATAAGGAGAGTTCGTTTTCAACAGACCCTTGAAAACAGGAAACCGTAAGAATGTTAGGTAAGTAGGTAAAGGTGTGTACATTATTAGACATTTTAACAAAGTAAACATTACAATATTATATAGTATCTCTATATAATGTATTGTTGTATTATTATATTGTTAGTTTAAGTTCACTGGCAGGATAATCTCTGGTCATTTTAGCAACAGCGTCGTTTGCAAGCGGCTATTGCTTCACTCGTTAGGGTTAAACGCTTCTGAGTTTATTTCTGTGTTTTTTCCGTTCACATGGAGGTTGCTCCGCGGGACGCAACAAACCTGACTTTATAAAATATATATAGCATATGAGAATTAAATTCATCTATCAATGTGGCAATTATCAATTTAAAAAGCGTCCGAGCATACACTTTTGCTTGTTATTCAGATGTCCAATAGACATTGCAAATAAAGGCACTATTGTATTTTTGCACAATATTACGTGACAATTTTTCATAATAGTGAAATATTTATCACATTTGTCATATTTGTCGATGACTAGGTGGAATAGTTACTTAGCTATGGTATTCAGCGCGGGTTGTCGAGGATTTCTCATAAGAAATAAGTCTTTTGATCCATATATTGTTGTTCTGGAAGGTTGGCGTTAGACTGGCGGGCGTTCGTAATAAAACCTAGCCGAGAAACACATTAAAAAGTGTTCCCGTAGCACCCTAGGTAGAAAATCGTGGAGATGGTAGTTCGACAGAATACGCCCTAGCCCCCGCGTGGGCATTTTTCCCTCACATTAGTGTAAAAACAGATAATTCAATTCTACTGTAGCCCCTCTATTCGGCTGTCGTTTTTGTCAGGGTGACACTTGATGCTATAAAGACCTGATTCTTCGTGGTGGAGGCGCTTAACAGCCTTGGCTTATCTTCGTAAATGATTACTGGCCTACGGAGTTTGGCAATTATTTTTTTGAAGTACCACAGCCTGGAGGAGAGCCGAATGAAGTAGACAGATTATAAGATTGCGTTTCGTCTGGTGAGTGAGGTAGCCGTGGCACACTTCTGTGGTAGGGCCACGCAGCAGCCTCGGCTGTTTCATGAATGGGCAGGCTCGTTCGGGTAAATACCACGACCTCACTGAACACCGGCGTGAAGTGGAAGTATAATACTTTCGTTTCGACTGGTGAGTGAGGTGGCCGGAGCCCAATTTTCAAAAAGGTTGTCAACGCATCTGCAAACCATCGGGTGTAGCAGATGTTCATGGGCGGCGGTATTCACTTAACATCGGGTGAACCGCCTGCACGCTTGACAACTTTTCACATAAAAAAAAAACACTTTTTTTAGCAAGTCGGCTACGCGTTTGCAGTAGTAACTTAACATTGCCACCATCACACAATTCAAAATCAAAATCAAAATCAAAAAATTTATTCAAATAGACGCTTGCGCGCTCTTATGAATCGTCAAATTTTACATCAAAGATTATGTGTATAGGTTCGTAAGGTACCACCGGTTCGGAAAGCGGTTTCTGTTGAGAAGAGACCGGCAAGAAACTCAACAGTTGCTCTTTTTCAAAAATATCAGGTACAATATAATATACAGGTATAATAGTCTTATTCTAGCCTACGTGAGTATCAACAGTATTAACTCCACACATTGGCGTCGTCGAGATATTCCGAAATGGTATAATATGCTTTAATCATCAGTTGATTTTTAATTTTACATTTAAATTGGTCAAGCGGCAGACTTAATATCGACTGTGGGATTTTATTATACATGCGTACACTTTGCCCCATGAACGACTTATTTACTTTTTGTAGACGAAACAATGGCGTAGTAAGTTTGTCCTTATTTCTAGTGTTTATTTTATGTCTGTCACTATTCTTTAGGTAATAATTAAGGTTATGACGTATATACAAAACATTACAATAAATGTATTGAGAAGCAACAGTGAGTATATTAACCTCTTTGAAAAGATCTCTGAGTGAATTCCGGGCTCCGATATTGTAGATTGCTCGGACAGCTCTTTTTTGAAGAATAAATATAGTATTTATATCTGATGCACTACCCCACAACAAAATGCCGTACGACAAGATGCTGTGAAAATAACTAAAGTAAACAAGTCTGGCAGTGTCGATGTCTGTTAGCTGCCTAACCCTTCTAATCGCAAAAACCGCGGAGCTCAGCCTATTCGCAAGAGATGATATATGGGGACTCCACTGGAGCTTTGAATCTACTGTAATTCCCAGAAATACAGCAGACTCAACTGGATTAATGGGTACGTTATTTAATATTAAAACTAAAACTTTTCCTTCTTATACTGGGAAGGGTAAAAAGAATACATCTGGTTTTTTTTTTGGCATTTAATACCATATTATTAATAGTAAACCAGTGGAGGATATGTGAAAGCGCACTATTCACGTCGTCATAATTTAATACGTTTCGGTCAACTTTAAAAATAAGCGATGTATCGTCAGCAAACAGTACAACATCACACAACCCACTGGCATAAAAGGGGAGATCATTAATATATACTAAAAATAATAATGGGCCCAAGATTGATCCTTGTGGGACTCCCATTTTCATCTGGGACCCAGTGGAATTAACATCATTTATAGATACTTTTTGAATTCTATTACTAAGGTAAGAGGCAATGAGATTGAGGGCGATCCCACGAATGCCATAATATTCTAGCTTTTGAAGAATAGTTTTATGGTCTACGCAGTCGAAGGCTTTTGAAAGGTCACAAAAGACACCTATTGCATCTTGTGACCTTTCCCAGGCGTTATAAATATGTTTGACAAGTGCGACGCCCGCATCTGTTGTCGATCTGCCTTTAGTGAATCCATATTGCTCATCGTGAAAGATTTTGTTCACATTAAAATGAACTAAAAGTTGATTTAATATTAGCTTTTCAAAAACTTTACTAAGAGATGGCAATATGGAAATAGGTCTATAGTTGCCTGGATCATTTTTATCACCACTTTTGTAGACAGGTATTATCTTACTAAATTTCATAAGATCTGGAAATATTCCAGAATCTATGCAGTTGTTAAAAATAGAAGCCAAATGTGGTGCAATATATGGCATTATTGTGCTCATTAATTTTATGGACATACCCCATAAATCCTCTGTATTTTTAAGATTAATAGAATTCAAAACTTTTATAATATCATAAGTATCTACGTGATTAAATTTAAATGTGTGTAGGCAAGGGGTAACATTATTTCTTAAAACATTAATTGCGTCTGCGGGAGATGATTTTAATGTACGTGTGACATTAACCGCAATGTCTGAAAAATCTGAAACTACTCGCAATTTCGTTATCTGATATTATGGGAGTATTACCTATAACTAGTTTTATAGGTTCCCTGAATATCTTGGTTCTTCCAGATATACGGGTAATGATGTCCCATGTGGCTTTAGTTCTATTGTTTGAATTTATTATGCTATTTCTTATATAAATAGATTTTGCCTGAATACAGACTTTTTTAAATATTTTTGAAAATGTTTGTACCCGTTTAAGGAAGTTAGGATCGTGATTCCACTGCCTCATACTATATAATTCATACAATGAATCCCTACTTTTGTATATACCCACTGTTGCCCAGTCACTAAATTTTAATTTTGAATTCTTAGCAATTGTGCGCGATTTAAAAGTATCATTATAAGAAGATATGAGAAAGTCAACCATTGATCTATAAGAGTCATTAGGGTTATTGACTCCTATATCTTTATTTAACATATGATGTGCCACTTTATCTCTAAAAGCATTTATTCTATTAGTAGTGACTGGTCTACACTTGATCTTAAGTTTGCTTGTATTAGCTTTTTCATTTATTGAAAATTTTAGCCCAAAGTGATCCGAGCTCAGATGATTTATAACATATTTATCATATACATCACTGTGACAGAATACATTATCTATACATGAGGAGGATAAGTTAGTAACACGAGTTGGTTCATGAAAAAGATTTTTAAGTTCAAATGAGTTAAATAAATTTAAAAGTCGTTTACTGAGTTGTGTTACTTGTAATAAATCCACATTAAAATCTCCACAAACTATTAATGATTTACTACTTGAACATAGTTTTTTAAGAACATCATCCATTACACACTCAAACTGATCGAAATCACCTGAGGGGGGCCGGTATACGCATACTATAATATACTGTTGACTCTCAACGCAGGATAATTCAATAGAACGTTCGACAGAGTGTGCCACTATATCCTGTCGATTTTTACAGACTATATCAGTTCTAACTAATACAAGAGAGCCACCGCGAATAGCATTTACTCTTACGAACGAACTTAACAATTTATAATTTTCTATATTAACAATATTACAGTGCTTATGTAACCATGTCTCTGTGAAGCAGATGACATGTATATTAAATTTCCTAAGGAACAATTCAATTTCGGGTTCTTTGCCACCTCTAAGCCTTGTATATTTTGATGCACAATATTTAATTTAAGTGGCCTAGGCGTTGTCTCAATGTTTAGTTTAAACTAACATTGTTTGCTGAAAGATTATTACATAATAAAATATTCTTAGTTGTACTATTTACAACTGGGTTTTGTATATTATATGCTACTAGAGTAGCAATTAGTTTCTTATAATATAGTGGCAAATACAAAGTATTTTTTGTCACCTTAAAACTAGATTTAATAAAATTATTTAAGTCGAAATAAAAGAAAGCGTCACTATGACGGTGAGTTATGTTATATATAGTCATGTTAAGACTATATATGTATTTATTTTGTTCCTCTGAAAGGAAAGAGGAATATGGAAATGAGCATAATATAAATTTGCACTTAGTTTTATAATGTAAGTTAAGTAATATTTCCATATTATTAACAATTTCCTGTTTCCTTACAGATGAACTATCCCCATGAAGTAGTACAATAGTACTATTCTCATTTAAATTTAATGTCAATAATTTGTTAATATTGTTATGAAAACTGGCACCTGGTGAACATATATTATATACATTATTTACATGTTTGGAAAGTAAAGAACCAAAACCTTGTCCTATATTATCCGATACAATTATAACTTTATGTTTATTATTGGAGATACTGGATGATTTGACAACTGAATGTAATTTATTTTCAAATTTATTATATGATGGCTGATTGCGTTTTTTCTGTATGACCAGGTCACTTCCCGTGTCTGCAGATATATTCTGAGTGTTTAATTTATTTGGAGATTCTGTGTTGGAGCAACAACATGTATTTTTGCTAGTAAATGATTCAAATCTATTATAATTATAATTACAAAGATCTAATAAATTATCAGCTGCTAGAATATGTTCCTGTATTTGTTTTTGAGATGATTCATATTTAGCAGTTAATATTTGTAATGTGCTATTTAAGTTATTAATTTCAGTTTGAAGCTGAAGTGTTACCCGGCCATACTCAGACCTACTTTGTTCCAATTTATTTTGATACATTTTTACTAACTTACATAACTTTGACCGTTCATTTTTTATTTCATAAATTTCTTTGAATGTATATCTATTTCTTAATAATTTATTTGTTTTCTTTATAAATCTTTTAACTTTAATGTATTTTTTAAGCTTATTGTGTGAAAAGCAAGATTGCTTGATACAAGAGTCATCTTTTGTCAAGTCTATAAGCATTTGAGAATTACATTCCACCAGCTCAGTATAAAGATTTTGGGTTTGTTTTGCACTGCAAGATGTATTAATTTGTTCCAATTCGAGGATGGAGTTATTTGCCTCTTTTAAATTAATTTCAAGTTCCGTTATTTTATTTAGTGCCCTTTCATGCTCATTGCTGCACTGATGGAATGCACTCACAATGTCACTTAACTCATCCCGCTGTGCCACTATGTCCATATAACTTTTATGAAGTTCAGCGAGTTCACATTTTAATTCAGTATTTTTTTTTATAATGACCTGAATTTCCTCCTCGCTTTCTTCACGCTCTTGCATCAGCTGTTTGCAAAGGTCTTGAGAAGTTTTCAGTTCTTGTAATGTATTTCTTAATTTATATTCAAGATCCTTAGCAGCAGCTTTGCGGGTGAGCATTACTTTCTCCATTGCTAATATTCTGTAAGATTAACAGAGAGGAATCTGAGATTATGCGGATGGGGAGAAAGTTAAGTAAGAAAATAATAAGAGAAGATGTAAGCTTTAATAATTAGATTATAAAAAAGAGATACAAGAGAAAGTTAGCAAAATTTAGCAAGGAGATTAAATATTTATTTAATTATTACAAAATAACTGTTTTAAGATGAATGTTCAGCTATTACTTATTATAATTTGTATTATATTTAAGAAATATTGCTGTTTCTAAATAATTTATGAAATATTAAACAACCGTAAGAGTACTAATGTTTATAAAGTTATTAATGTGAATGTTATAATTAAGTTTTGGTTTTATATATGTTAAATCTGTAGAAGTATTTGTGTGAAGTCAGTTTGAGTAAGGATGTCTGTGGCAAATGTTTTTATCATCAACTTTACTTCCAACTTGTCAAGCAAAGTGAGACAGTAACGGTGCCAAAATGTGTTGAAGTGACGTTACTCACTAGATGTGAGTTTTGTTTAGTAGTATGTAATGTTGTAGTTATATTTAGTATGATCCAAGAAGAAGGATATAATATAAGATACTCCCCGGGATTGAGTGGTAGAATTTTGAAAATTCGGCGGTTGGGCCAGTGACAGCTCCAAGTTGACTTCAGTTTTTACGACTTTCCTTCCGTAGTGCACTATATTATCACTTATTTTTCTTTATTATATACACCTAAGTAATTTAATACGATTTGGAAATAATTAAATAATATAATTTACTTAATTTAAACTTAAAATATACGGAGCTACAAATTTGACATGTTCACCAGGCCAGTGTCAGAATATTGCAATACAGAACCTGCGATCGAGTACTCTATAACTTTCTTTTAACCCTGGCGTTCTTAGCCCACGTTAAATCCTTAGCGAAAAGGTAATAAATATACAACTTCTGTATTATCTATCTAATCGGGATCTAAACATATAAACACCGAAGTAAGCCGTCGATTTGCCTGCGTTAGTCTTTCGCGGGTAAACGGGACAGCGGAACGTCGAAAATAATCCATTATTCATAAGAACTTTGACCGTTCAAGGGTTTCGGTTGATTTCTGTGGAAAAAATTCTATTCTCCAATGATATGAAATGAAAAAACAGAACGTGACCCGAAAAATTTAAGACTTAATGTTTTGTTCCCAAACATAAATGTACACACGTATCGTAATGTAACACACGTATCTATATTGAAATGATAGTAATTGTTATAAAATACTGGATTACTAAAGCTTTTCTTTCGTAATCCAGTTCTCAATTAAATATACTAGAAAGAGAAAATGATAATTTTGAATATGCTGTTGAAAAGAGCTATTAACGAATTCAGAGTACATGAGCATCTTGAAGCGCTTATTTCTCGATGGATCAGATTATAATTAGAACTTAATTAGCATAAGTTACACATTATCATATTGGATATAATCGTTTATATGGACTGTGAACTGTGTAGCCTAGACTTTTATTTCACGCCTTTTAGTCCAATGTGATATTTATAACTAGCTGAGCCTCCAAATGTTGTTTTGCCATATCTATCTAGGGAATTTATAGGGTAGACAAAAATCTTTAGGGTGGATCACCCTTATCATTTAGGGGTATGATTATAATTTTTAACAAAAAACAAAACAACTTCAAACAGGAAACTAAAAACCTCCGCCTTTTGAAGACGGTTAAAACATTCTTAATACCTATAACATTTGAGGATTGCCCTCGATTTCTCTGGGATGTCATTATGAGATCCGGGTTTCTTCATCATAAAAATACCACCCTTGGGATATCGCCTCGCCTTCGAAACGACGCGGATACCTTATCCGCGAACACAAATAAAAAATATATATATTTATGGTCGAATTGAGAAACCTTTTTTGAAGTCAGTTAAAAAATAGACCTCGATCAAGACGTTTCGGAGGAGTATAGCAACTAACATCGTGACACGAGAGTACCGCATCTATATATATATATATATATATATATATATATAGATGCGGTATATATATATATATATATATATATATATATATATATATATATATATATATAGATGCGGTATACGCTACTATGATTTGAAAAGCACAATTTAATTTAAACTAGTCATCGTCACTATCATTATATTGAGGGTGAAAACTGGTATCAAAGGTTTTGTAGAGTTTAAATACTTAGTTGATTACCAAATGTTAATTCAGAGTAGTCAGTATTAATTTAAAGCCCGTTTAAGAGCAGGTGTAAGTCTTTTTATATGTATAGACTGTTTTTAAAAGTTTTAAACTTTCAATTCGATTCCAATTCAGTTTCAAGTGGTTCATTGTTGCAACTTAAACAGCGATTTGGCGTGGCGCTTTCGAATAAAATACACCTATAACGTTTACTAGATTTGGTTTACGGTCAATTTATCTTCTACGACTGCATTTTGGTGGGTAAGAGAAACATTCGCAATTGTTTATTAATATAATATTTTTTAAGTTTATACGTTTGATAAATGTAAACATGTAAGATTAAAAAATATTACTTATTACTAACAGGAATTTTATAAAATTTCTCATTTAAATGTGTTTATTAAATGATAATGACTTATATACGTTAATTAATAATAATAAAACGTTAATTTCAGAGGTAATAAAATGAGACAATTATTCAATCTTTACTATTAGTAAATAATTTATTAGTTTTTTTAAAAACGTTACTTCCCAAAAAATAAAAACGTTACTTTATTTTTTGGGAATGTTGTTTTCTAATATAAATCTGTCTTTTTGGGGTTCCTGTCAGTACGGAAACGTACAAACGTAAACTCACCAAGGGTAAAACGGGACCCCGATTATATGGTATCATATATAGATAGATAACCACAGTCAGATGAAGGATGAAAATTGATTGTGCGAGTCGATGGGAATGTGCGATTCAATCGAATTTTGAAAATAAAAGAAATCTTAACACACGTTGCAGAGTTGATCCTTTATTTATTAGAACGCCCTTTCGACCCTCACGAATTAATGAAGTTCGCAAACTCCATGATAGCCTCCGGGAAAGTTGATGTTCGGGGTGATTAGAAACTCTGTTATTGATTGTTCTCGTCTCGAAAAAAATGTTGATTGATTTATATCAGTGGTGTAATTTTCTTAGTAATGTTGTAAATAATTTAATTGAAAATAAGGTAGTACTAACTGTGGTAGGGCCACGCAATAGTTTTTGAGTCCACGCAACAGCCAGGTTCTGCTGTTGCATGAATGAGGAAGTCCGTCTGGGTAAGTACCAAGACCTCAAAGAAGACCGGAATAAATAAATAAATAATAAATAAATATTTTAGGACACATTTTTACACAACATTCTATAGTCCCAAACTAAGCAAAGCTTGTACTATGTACTAGAAAACTGATAAACATACTTAAACATACTTTTCTTTTGTAAATAAATACATATTATACAAATATTAACACACAGACACTAGAAAAATACTATGTTCATCACACAACATTTATCCAGTAGTGGGGATCGAACCCACACCCTCTGGCGCAGGAGGCAGGTACACTACCCACAACGCCATTCGGGTCGTCAATCGTCGGGAATGAAGTGGGAGTGTTATACTTCTGCGTTTCGTTTGGTGAGTGAGGTAGCCGGAGCCCAGTTTATTAAAAGGTCAATGGGCGGCGGTTATCACTTAACATTCGGTGAACCGCCAGCTCGTTTGCCACCTTCTCACACAAAAAAGGAGCCTGCCCATTCGTTCAATAGTAAAAGCTGAACTAATGGTTGCGACTATTTTACATGAGTTAATTAATAACTTCTCATTCTTTAACAACATTCATAACGTTCTGTAGGGTTATATTAACACATATTGGAGAAGAATTTTAGATTAGCTAATCACACAAAGAGATTATAGCTCTATTTTATCTGGAACAAATATTTATCTGTCCTACAAATTCTTGTACCGGATTTTGTGAATCTTGTACGTTGGTAACGAATCTAATGTAGGAATATATTACCGCGATTCATACAGGCGTTTATAATTCACTAACAGAGCTATAAATTTTTTTTATTGATTTGGGTGAATGTCTGTCCATTTGGATTGTTAAAAGGCCTTATTTCCACCATCGAGCCATATTGTAAACTGAGATTTGTGACATAACCCTGCAGGGTATTAAGTACCCCAGTGCCCTTTATTGACATGAAATCCTAACATAAATATTTAAATGAACTGGCAATTCGCCGGCGTTTGTCTTTCGTCGGGAAACAGGACAGTGGGACAGCGGAAAATCATCCATTATTCATTATTTGGTGTACTCAAAGTTTCCGGTATATTTTGTTGTCGAATGCATCTTCAAATGTCTGCCAGCAGCTAAATACGTGAGCAAGTGATACTTTATACGTGACTGGGATAATTTATTTTGCGATTTTCAGTCTTGTAGGATTCTTTCCGTCGGTAATTGTAAGTTTTTCTAAAAGAATGATGATAGTACGGAAGTAAGTTATTTCTTCTTATCTTATACCAATCATACAGAATTTCTTTGCATTTTATAGTGTGTAGTATTGTTAAGTACAACTTTTTAGGGTATTGTAATGTATAATTTTTTTTTATTGGATGAACAAAATTTTATTTTGATACTGGCTTGAGAAGCCAACAGCAGTTTGCCATCACTGCGACGTATATGCCGAGGAGACGGCCCAACACGCACTGGAGAAGTATCCAGCCTGGCGGCAGCAGCGCCGAGAGCTGAAGGCTATCGTGGGGCATGATCTCTCGCTGTCTGTCCGTTGTTCACGCTATCGTGGACAGCGAGAGGTCGTAGGGTGTCAAAATTAAAATCAATAGACAAATTCAATTTATTTTCCCATCAAAGCAGCTCGAAACAGAATAAAATTAAATGAGATGATATCAATTTGAATGTCATTTTCATATTTCGTACATGGAACAGAATCATTGATCTTAGGGCTAATTAGTGCTTTTATTTTAGTTTTACAGCACTAGTTTTACTCCCATCCGCCTCATATTATGTAAAAGTAAAGTAAAGTAACTGGTTATATATTTCCCTCTTCTGGGAAAAGGCAAGCAAGTACAGAGGTTGTTACGGCATAGTCCATCACTAGGCCCTACTGCCGATTGGCGGATTTCAAATATCTTCGAAACATTTTTCTTTTGTTGTTAATTCGAAAATATGTAGGTTTCCTCCTGATGTTTTCCTTCACCGCTGAGCACGTGATAATTGAGCACTTAAAATTAACAATTGTTAAATTAACGGCATCGAACGCAGGTTGCTCGAGTATATTGAATTAAAAGCAAGCGCCCGGACAATGATCTATCATGGCTTCTTATCATGTTATGAATGAAGAATGAACACAATTTAGTTGAAGTAGTGTAAAGAAGATGGCCAAAATTTGCCAGCTAAATTTATTAAAAGTATTTGGAAAGTTTAAAATATTTTAAGCTTATGCTGAAAGGCTTTTATGGTAAAATGGGCGTTGCATTTTCATATTATATATATTTGGCTAGCAATCATTTTTTAAAACACTACAAGTGTTTCGCGAAACGTAACAATAATGTTTTTTTAATTTTATAAAATAAAATATTTTTTAAAGCATATCATTTTACAAATCATGTTTAAATTTTGCTAAAGAAGAAAAGTTTTGGAATAACCTATCTTTGTTATTTAAAGCTATACCTCAGATAAACCTTTATTCGTTTCATGGAACATTAATTTAGTTCAATGATCATATTTTTTTTGAGTTCATTCACTTAATAATAAATAAAATGCGTAACATAAAAGATTGTAGAATTGTTAAATAGATCTAATAAGGAATACAACATTAAATAAAATAGTATTCGAGTAAATGCGTGGATGACTCCACGCATTTTGAGACATTTTGAGTATTTACGTTCATGTGTGTGGTAATAAAGACAATAAATATCTTAATTCATGAACGAGTACATCAATTTGTGTTACTCAAGTCTAAGGTAATAAAGTTATCTACCAAAAGTAACGTTAAGTGGCTTAACAGACAGGCTTTGCCGAATCCCTCAAGGTCATAGGGGGAATTAATATTCTCGCTATTACGAGAGTATATTAATACTGGGGCTCAAGGGGATATTACTGCTTTTAACTGTATATAGGTCGTTTTAATGATTCGAGGGAATAACATTTGTACAAATTACCCATTATTTTCATATCTATATACATGTTTCCTACTAACTGACAGTTAGGGAATGCACGATCAAAGTTTATGAAATTTATAGTCCTGTGGTAAATCCATGAAGTACATATGTAGCATAGATAAAAGTGGTGGCTATCATATACCTATTTGCGTAGTGACGGTGATGATTACTTATCCGGCAAGCCGTTTCCACGTCTAACGGCGGTAGGGCCACGCAGCAGCCTCGGCTGTTGCACGAATGGGCAGGCCCGTCCGGGTAAGTACCACGACCTCACAGAAGACCGGCGTAAAGTGGAAGTATAATAAATACTTTCGCGTTTCGTCTGGTGAGTGAGGTAGCCGGAGCCCAATTTTCAAAAGGTTGTCAACGCATCTGTAACCCTCGGGTGTAGCAGATGTCCATGGGCGGCGGTATTCACTTACCATCAGGTGAACCGTCTGTTCGTTTGGCAACTTTTCAAATAAAGACAAAAACAATTGAAAATTATGTAATTCACGTACATATACATAATTCATCGTACATAATTCACTTTTAAATTAATGAGCATTTCGAAGGTGAATTACTAAAGCTACTTAGTAATAGAACAGAAATGAAAGACATGAGGGTTTAAATGGTTTCATATTTATTAAAATTTGCGGTTTTACCGGTATTTTGGATAGGGTGCAAATATTTATTTGTTTTTACTTCGCTTAGGTTTAAATAAATTATTGCTGATGTTGGCCCTTGGATTTCATTTTGAAAAAGTGTTTGTATTAAGTATACAATTATGTATTATTTGGAAAAAAGCATGTATCTAAATAAACTAGTAGTGTCATAAATTACTCTGGTCGGTCGGTCGGTTTTTTTATGTGAAAAGTTGCCAAACGAGCAGACGGTTCGCCTGATGTTAAGTGAATACCGACCCACATGGAAATCTGCTACACCCGAGGGTTACAGATACGTAGACAACTTTTTGAAAATTGGGCTCCGAACGAATCAGAACCCTTAACTTTCTTTTTATCTTTAAAAGAAAAAACATTGCCGTAAATTTAAACATTATCCTGTGTTGTAAGGACGTTTTACAGACATAAATTTCACATGGACCAACACACAGATGCGAAACAACTATCTGTGAGAGTAACTATCTCACAAATAGTTGTCCCGTGTGAGAATCGAACCCAAGACCCCAGACGCAGAAGCGAATACCTTGGCAACTGCGCCACGGAATCATCAAAGGTCTATCTTTTTCTGTAAAGTCTATGAATTGATGATTCAATATCTGTTTATAATCAATTACTTAATAATGATAGAAAGGCAATGTAAAGAAACCACAAACAATATCAATTAGGGTCACGTGACGTCTTTACTTTAGGGCAATTTTCGTGTCATTACTAGATTCTCCGAATGTACAAACTATTTTCGTTGCGAACCACTCTTGTTGTTTGACAAACGCAATCGGACACGTCCATCAGCATTGCGACGTTTTAATGACTGGATACGAACGTCATTCGTCTTTATATCAGCTTAGATTGTATATATGTATACCTCTAGATGCCGTGTCGCCCTACAACAAATGTCAATTTTATTGCACTGTTTCGTATTCTTATGTACGTAAATGCATTGCTTTACACTCGCACCAACCGTATTTGTGTGAGTATATAGCTATACAGTTTATCATTGAAATGGCATGGTTAAATAAACTACATTTTTCTTTTAATTAAAAAAAAAAATAGTAATGAGTATTTTCAAAATGTGCATCGATAATGTAATATCATTAAATTATATACATCGTGTGATAAAACAGAAAGGTTTATTGACTTAAAATAAATATTTCTTGTTCAATTTAAAATATTGATACATAATGTAATAGCTTCGTTCTCGTGTTGAAGTCATTTCAATGCCTGCATTCGACGTAAACTTTGAATATCCGTTATTAAATATATATTGGCGATCTGTATTTATTGTATGTTAATGTTACGATACATTATATTACATTATAACGTATCGTATCTTACAATTCGTATAATAAGAATGTACGTACTTACTTGCTGGTTCAACTGCTGACAGGCTTATTACTGGTTTCCTTTAGGACCTTGGTGGTCAGGGAAACATAGAAACCTATATCTACGTCCACGTGGTTCATATTTATGGTGCAATAGTTTCTGGATTGAATTGCAGTGAATATATGATAATATGATACGAACTATATGAATATATGATAATATGATAAGAATCCTCTAGGAAGAAGAAAGGGAAAAACCAAGCAATCGTTTGTGAATTCGTCATTCATAAAGAATTTATTCACATAGAATGAATTCGTGTTTCATTTTATGTTTTTTCCCGCACATGTAAGTTAATTAATAAGTTGATTAAAAAAAAACACCAAGTGCTCGAGGCTACTTACCACTGATATATTAATTTTTGATTTTTAAAATACAATAGTAATAACAGATTTCAATGAGCGTCTTTATTTTAAATTGAGCGATATTTGAATTTTTTATCGCCAGGCTGCAAGAATAAATATAAAGTAATGTAATTATACGATACAATGACGTTCATGAATGACCTTTCCCAAACAGTCCTAATTAAACATCAAGAGAGCTTTCAAAATACTCGCATGACCTATGGAGCGAAAATATATTACGTACGTGTAAGAATAAAGCTTAGTTATTAATTTGATCTCCTACTTTAAAAATGAAGTTTTAAAGTCTAGTCTAGTTTAGTTTTATGACAAGGAACATAGTCATGTCAATGGATTGAAACAAGTGTAGATGCAAGGCTCAGAACCTCTAAAATTCTGAACGAAGGCCCAAGTTACGATCCTGGATTATTTTGAAGTTAATTTAGAGACGATACGACGATCAGGACAACAGTTTCCTTTTTAAAAATGATTTAAGTTTGCATATTCTTATGTTTCGTATCCATATTTGCATATCTACTAGTTATAAAATATTTTAGATTAGATAAATATAAATTCGCTAGAATTCCCAAGGAGGGTTGACGTCAGGCTGGCGGCCGGTCATAAAATAAAGCCGATAACTGAAATAACAACAATGTTCCGAAAATAAATGATGAACATGTTGTTCCGACTCCACCTATTGTGGGATCAGGGCAGGAGAAAGAAGAATAAATTCAGATACAAATTCTTTCTCTACCATTCTTCACGCTGGTTTTCTGTGGGTTCGTGGTAATTCAACGGATGGCAACATTCGTGCAACAGTGAAGAATGTTGCGTGGCCCCACCTCAGTTAAATTCTCGCGTCACAACATTTTTCTAACTCTAGATGAATAATATTTTTAAATTTGTAATTTAATCATTTCTAGTTTAGTTAAAAATGAGCACAAGTTTGAGTAAGAAAGAAAAACCTAAAAAACGTAGTTGACGAAGTTTCAGCCTGCCGGGTAAGTACCACTACCTAGAAGACCAGCGTAAATGGAAGTATGACGAATACTTTCACGTTTCGTCCGGTGAGTGAGGTAGCCGGAGCTCAATATTCAAAAGGTTGTCAACGCATCTGTAACCCTCGGGTGAGCAGATGTCCATGGGCGGTGGTATTCACTTAACGTCAGGTGACCCGTCTGTTCGTTTGGCAACTTTTCAAATAAAGAAAAAAACAATTGAAAATTATATAATTCATGTACATATACATAATTCATCGTACATAATTCACTTTTAAATTAATGAGCATTTCGAAGGTGAATTACTAAAGCTACTTAGTAATAGAACAGAAATGAAAGACATGAGGGTTTAAATGGTTTCATATTTATTAAAATTAATAAAATATAAATAACGGATCTCCTCATTTCTGATTCGATCTCGTAGAGAAACCCCAAGCATTACTCTTTCCATAGCGCGCTGTGCGACAGCGAGCTTCCTTATGAGGCCCACAGTGAGAGACCACGTCTCGGCACCGTAGGTCATCATTGGTAGCACGCACTGGTTAAAGACTTTCGTCTTTAAGGACTGAGGTATTTTGGACGTAAAGACGCTGCGCAATTTCCCGAACGCAGCCCAGCCGAGCTGAATTCGTCGATTGACCTCCTTCTCGAAGTTGGATTTGCCTTGTTGGACCATTTGTCCCAGATAGACATAGCTATCAACAACTTCGAGTGGCGAGCCTCCCAACAATAGGGGGGGGGGGGGGGGGCGTCACATGGACATTTGACATGACTTTGGTCTTTTCCATGTTCATTTTCAGGCCCACCCGCTGGGAGACTCTATTGAGGTCTTCGAGCATTGTGCTGAGCTCCTCCAAAGACTTTGCCATGACTACGATGTCATCGGCAAACCGTAGGTGAGTGATGTATTCGCCGTTGATATTGATGCCACATCCTTTCCAATCCAGGAGCTTCAAGGCGTCTTCCATTGCATTTGTAAAGAGTCTCACTCCCCTCTGCAACGGAATAGCCTCTGTGCTCTGATCCTGTACTCGGACCGACATGGTGGCGTTTTTATACAAGCACTTCAACACTTCGATGTACCGATAGTCAATTTGGCACCTTTGAAGAGACTGCAGCACTGCCCAAGTCTCGATCGAATCGAAGGCTTTCTCATAGTCCACAAACGCTAAGCATAGTGGCAAATTATACTCCTCAGTCTTCTGTATAATTTGCCGCAGCGTATGAATGTGGTCTATGGTACTATAGCCTTTACGGAAACCGGCTTGTTCGGGAGGCTGGAAGTCATCAAACCTCCGTGCGAGACGATTCGTGATCACCCTCGAAAACAGCTTATAAACATGGCTCAGAAGCGAGATGGGCCTGTAGTTCTTCAGCAAGGTTTTGTCACCTTTCTTGAAGAAGAGGACCACCATGCTTCCGTTCCATGTTCTGGGCGTAGTACCCTCGAATAGGACGGAATTGAAGAGCTTCTGAAGGACTTTCAGTACCGGTGTTCCACCCGCTTTCAGAAGCTCTGATGTAATTCCGTCCTCACCCGCCGCCTTGTTGTTTTTAAGCTGCTTGAGGGCCATCCTGATCTCGAACAGGCTGATGTCCGGGATATCTTGTGTATAGTGTCGAGTTAGTTTGGCTCTTGGATCTTTAACCAAATCGTCAACAGGCTTGGCTCTGGAGGTATATAACTGTCCGTAGAACCTTTCGATCTCTCTCAGTACCTCTGACTTAGTAGATGCTACACTGCCGTCTTCCGTCTTCAACTTCGTCAACTGGCTCTGCCCAATAAAAATGTCTCTTGCGTACACTTTGGAGCCCTTATTCTGCTCTATCGTATCTTTAATACGATTAATATTAAATTTACGGATATCGTGTCGCAAGGACTGATAGATCCTTCTATTGAGCTGCCGATATGCTTCAGCGTCCTCGGAAGTCTGCAGCGTCATTGAGCGTCTCTCCGCCATAAGGTCGAGGGTATGATCTGACAATTTTTGAGGTCTATCTTTCCAGCGGGGTCTAAAGAAAGCTTTCCCTACCTCGTGGACAGTTTCTACCAGCCTGTTGTTGACCTCGTCCACAGAAACGCAATACACTAGAATGGAGAAGCGATTTGTGAGCTCGAGTTGAAAGCTCTCGGGGTTTTGTATGTGGGCTGCAGTGGGTCGGAGCGTGGACTTCATTAAGCGAGACCTTTCTAGGTGGACATTAATACTCAATGTGCCTCTAACCATTCTGTGATCACTCCCGGTTTTCACCCTGTGTATCACGGAGACATCATTAAATATCCGTCTCTTTGTCGACAAAATGAAGTCAATCTCATTTTTTGTGCAGCCGTCGGGACTCATCCAAGTTCATTTCCTATGAGGCTGCTTCTTGAAGGAGGAGTTCATCATAAAGAGTTCCTCTTTCTCAAGGAAGTCAGCCAACTTCTGGCCCCTTGGATTTCTGCTCCCATATCCAAATTTCCCCACTCTCAACTCATCATCGCCTCTTCTGCCTAGTTTCGCGTTAAAATCCCCCATGACAACAGTAAAGTATGTTTTGGAAGTATGTATGGCCCTACTGATGTCCTCATACATAGCTTCCACTTCATCGTCCGGATGCGCCGAGGTCGGTGCGTAGACCTGTATGACCTTCAACGAGTACCTCTTTGATACTTTGAGTATAAGGAATGCCACCCTGCTCGACACACTCGTGATACATACCACGTTGTTTACGAGGGACCTGTGAACGAGGAACCCGACACCACCCTGGGACTGCTGGTCACCCTCCCGGTGGTAGAATAAGCTGCCAGACTTTAAGGTCATCGTGTCCTCACCCTCTCTTCGGACCTCAGATAAACCCACTATGTCCCAATGCAGCTTACTCATTTCCTCTTCCAGCTCAGCTATCTTTTCGTCTGTCCTTAGGGTGCGCGTATTGTATGTCACCAGCGACAACCTACGTCGGTTGTCAGTTATGCAATAGCCAGAGGTCGTTAGACGGTAACATCCCGCCCGGAGATTGTTAGCACCCCTGGCTCCGACGCTCGACCGACGCCCGTCAACGCCAGCCTTGCAGCCGGAGCCCCCGGGCACTAGGGGCCGTGCTACTTTGTCCACTATCATGTGGGGGATACGGACCATAACCCGCCGCGCTGGTCCAGTGCGTGTTGGCGGGTTGCCAGAGCCTCTTTCGTTGATCAGCAGAGTGCACCGCGGGCAGGCGAGGTTGGCTTGGGTCCCGAAAGATGTTGGTTGGGACCCCTTGCACTCCTGTTGGTTGGGACCCCTTGCACTCCATCCTGTAACTTACAGAATAGCTGAAAGCAGATTGCAATCAATACACCAACATTCTAATCACACGTTTTATGAAAACAATGAATTCGCAATAAGTTTTTTTATTCTACATTGAGATCCTATGTATTGAAATCGGTCTAGTACTTTCGGAGTCCATCGCGGACAAACACTGTGACAGGGGATTTATATATATATATATATATATATACACACACACACAAGCAATCCTGAGATTGGTTTTCAACGCTCCAGCCATTAGACCATTATAAAACAAACGTTTACATTTCAGGAGATACGATAACGTTCCGCCAACAAACCAACAAATGTAAATCATTGTCGATGCTTAATACTCAATCCAGTGGAACGGAAATCGTACAAAAAGCAATTTAACTGTCGCGCTTTCTGACGGGCAAATAATTTTTACACGTTCGTGAAATTAATTTTTTGTAGCAAACCGTTAACTTGATTTATCGTTGGTGAGGATGAAATATTGAGATGTTTTTTATTAATGAAAGCTTTCATTAAAGTGTCATTAAAGGTTTTTCAAGCTAGAGCTAAATGAGTCTAAAACGAACCGTTGGGAGTTCTGTAACTAACAGATACCGGACAATTTTTTTTATTAAGACTTGTTTATTTTTAAAACATGTAGAAAAAGTACGAAAAGATTGTCGCCGCTGTGGGAATCGAACCTACGTCTTCGGCATTCGCGGCCTGACGCTCTAGCCACTGAGCTAAACGGCTGATAGCCACAGCGACGAAAATCTTAACACCTTCTTTCTACATTGTTATTTAGCATTTTTAGCACTTGTATATTACTTATAAATACTAGTGCTTTTCATGTACAGCACAAGTATGTTTCATGCCTCAGTATTTACAATTCTTGCTACGAAGCTTTCATATATGTAAAATAAAATACAGGTTTTGTTTATCAGGAACAGCATAAGCGAGTAACCTTCTTGTTCGTTTTTACCCTCTACGACCTCGATACTGGTTTTTACCTCGAAACAAAGACTCCGTAGACGAGGTCGTCTACGGAGTCTTTGTGCTCCAACCACAATAAAGACCGCGGGTGGTCGGTTATCGCTTCTTATTTTTCCAAGCACTCCGCATATATAGCGTAACTTTTTTAATGCATTTATTTGAAACAAGTGTAAATACCTGTTGGAAATATTATTACGTTTTAAATGAGATAAAAAAAGCTATTGATGTATTACAAATACCGCGATAAGAAATTCAAAAGATGAATATTGCAAAAGTTTTGAAACTTAATATTGTTCCGGTCCAATTTTGTTATTAGATAGAATTAGAGTACCCAGCTACTTCAACAACTCATACTACTTTATGTATATTGCCACTGCTCTTATCCCATTTAGATAGGGTCGGCATAACATGTCAAAAATGATGTTTATGTTATTACCAGGGTCTTTTACGATAGGCCGCCTGGCTGACGTCAAACCTCCTTGGGACAACCCTATAGATCCAGAAGACTTATGTGTGGGTCACACCGATACCGATTGTCTCGTGTGGAAGCCATCATATACACAAGTAAAACAGATACGAAAGCATACTATTTTACCAAAATTTTCTCACAGTACCGTGATCTGTCGAAACCTTCGATACAGAAATAAATTAGCGTTATCAAGCTCCTCATTAGCCCTCTTTCAACCAGGATCTTTCACCGGTCATTTTATGTGTGCACAATAAAATACCAAATAAAGTTAAGGCATTAAAAAAACAATCAGTTTAAGAATGAATTGAAAAAGCTCTTATTACACAAGAGTTATTATATAACTTAAATATTCGTGTATGCTACACGCATGCGTGCCATCAAGCATGAAGACACAGACTTGACTTGGGCTGATCCAAACGCTTAACAATGGGCAGAAGTTTTGGAGTCAGTATCCGAGCCCGCCAGAAAATTAAAGTAGCTTTCGACTTCAAAATGTGAAAAGCGGGGGTGTCTCAACCTCGTGGGATCTGGCCATGCCATGAGTTCTGCCCTCCACGAAGAGTTAATAGTCTACGGACTGAATGATAAAAAAATCATTTAGATTAAGAAAAAAAAATATAAGGAATGAAATGAAATTTTGTTCACATTGTTTATTCTTTTCTTTGAGATATTTAATTGGTCCCATTGATAAACAGACGAATGTACAAATGTTACATAAAGTTATTTAAAAAAGTAAACTATTCAAATGAGAGAAAAGCATAATTACTTTTTTCATCAAATTTTATTCTCTTTGTTACGCCGGCATGCAATTGGTCTTTTAATCTTTGACGTTGCAAAAGTGGAAATTTTACTTGCAATTTTTGGATAAAATGAAAAGTGATATTTTGATGAATTCTTCTAAGTTTTAAATAAGGAAGAACTAATCAATAGCTTCATCAAAGCGACGGACATCTAAACTAATATATATATATATATATATATATATATATATATATATATATATATATATATATATATATATATATATATATATATATATATATATATATATATATATATATATATATAGTACTCGGAGGACCGAGCTTTGCTCGGTTTGTTCTTTTTTTGGTAAATCGTGTACTTTGGAAATTACATTTAGATACAAATTACTGAGTAATGAAATATATAGCGGAGTCTTAGTACAGGGTACCGTTTTACCCTTTGGGTATGGAGTCCTAAAAACTATTACGCTTATAGCATCATTATCAAGCCCACTGCCATCGTTAGCGCAATTTTCGTCAAATATAAGATAATTTGCAGCAAAGCAAAGAGTTTTTATTTAATACGGGTTTGATAGATTCGCAGTCTTGTTGGCAGTCTAATCGGGAATAACATCACGAGAGTGATTTGCTGTGCACGATTTAATTAGTTTTACTCCGTACGACTATTTGAATTTGGTTTTATCCAATTTTGGTACAAAATTTGATACGGACACTGTCTGTCATGCTGCCCTAGGTGGCTTGCTTAAAGCAATGTCAATGCTTGCATAGTCAACTTTGGACAACAATCTAGAGCTGCTAGCTGGCATGGCTTCACACTTCGTAGGGTTAACTGGCACTCCAATTCGTGACGACCGATCATAAAGAGCATTTAAGTTTGAATTTATTTCAGCGATTGCGTTTTGGAACAAATCAACATCGGTTTGTACGTAAATTTGCAAATAGCCGGCATACAGACCTATGTCATTTCCGGCCCTGGGCTTTATTAATACTCGTAGAAACTTAATTATTATATGAATATTCAAATGAACTGACTGTTTGCCGGTTAGCCTTTCATCGAGTGACGGTAGGACGGCGAAAACAATCCATTATTCATAAGAATTTCGACTATCCAAAGATCTCGGTTGATTTCGTTGGAAAGATTCCATTTCTCGAATTTTCGTGGAAACCAACTACGTGACCGGTTTAAGTTCAGTCTGAGTTTTCAGGTCACTACAGCATATGATTAGTTTAGCGACATAAGGATTTTTATTTTAGAGGAATAACGTTGTATGCGACGTGTTCAAGTCGTTGCGAGAATTTTCCGGAATCTTTTATAGCATAGCAATCAATTCATAAACGACTCAAAGATATTACACAATGAAATACACATATTTTATGATAGCAGATTTGAATTTTCCAACCCTCCGTGCATTAAATCACTTGTAACTATGTCATCGACTGGCAATCGCATAAGTTTTTACCGCTTTCTATCACCGTGGCCATATAGTTTACATATAACACTATTCGAAGAATTACAAACCGAAACGATCCATTATTCTTCTAAATCACTATAATTGGAGTTTATTTCGTTGAAAGAACCCTGGACCAGGAGACCTGAACCCTGAATCAAGAAGGACTCCTCGTTTGAAGCTATAAAACATGTTGTATAAAAATATGTAGCCAATATGAATATATATGAAAACTATATGAATACTTGACAAATTTTAGCAAGTTTAATAGTAACAGATTAAAAAAACAAGACAAGACAAGTACAAAACAAGTACAAACGTTTCTTTAGAGCTAAACCTAGCAAAGAGCCAGCAGTATACCCAAACTTTTTGACTAGGATTAATGAAATGAAGGATTATAAATTTACTTTAGGAAACATAATGCAAAATTGCTTACTTTATTTTCTGTGAGTAGATGAAAAGAGGGAAATCAGTACACCTGATGTTACCAGATTTTTTTTATCGTTTTACTAACATAAATTTCACACGGTTGTCCATGTGAAATTTATGTCATCCAGATGCGAAACAACTATCTGTGAGTAACCCCGTCGCCGGAGCCAATACCTTGGCAACTGCGCCACGGAGTCATCAAACTAAAACGCCCATGGTTGCAGATGCGTTGCCAAACTTTAAGATATTAACTAACTGTGGTAGTGCCACACAACATCTAGTGTTGCACGAATGGGAAGGCTTTTCCGGGGAAATACCACGACCTCGTTTGAAGTGTTAGTGTGATATTATTGTACTTTCACATTTCGTTGGAGAGGATCCCACTTTTCAAAAGTTTGTCAACGCATCTAAAAACCCTCGGTTGTTGCAGATGTCCATGGGCGGCGGTATTCACTTAACATCAGGTGAACTTTTATATTTTGCTTGACAACTTTTATATATAAAAAACTACGACCCGGCTGAATGTAACATTTACACTGCACTGCGGGACTCTATAGGGCTAGCAAACATGCGGCAAACCAGCAGATAGTTCACATGATGTTAAGTGATTAGTTGAAGTTCTGTGTTGAAAACCTTTAAAGGTGTATAAAATTTAGTGTTAATTGCAAAGTATATATTTACGTAAATTTAAAAAGGAGACATTTTTATCAAAAAAGTCTATCGAAGATAAAAAATCTATCGAAGATATTTCATTGGCAATCAACTAAAAAAGAAGAAAATGTTTTCAGCTTCAATACATATACATTATTCATCATACAGTAAATAAATATTGAAAGAAAAAAAAAAACCACTTGTTCACAAAAACAAAAACAAGAAACTTTGTCACAGTCTGTGGCGGTCCTGAAAGTTTGTACTTCAGAAAAATATTGCCTGAATGCTCCTAGAGGCCTAATTGTTTAATGTACCGGAAATACTTCTATAGCTCAACCCTTTTTTTTCACACCGTATTATTTATAACTTTAGTGATTTACTCTTTGTCTATCCCGTGTGTGGGTTTTGAGTAACAGTAAATAATAAACTAAAAGTAAATATCCTTTACGATTTATTGGGTTTTTAAATAATCGTTGATGACCAAAATTTATGGCCACTCTCCTTCGAGTAATAGTGTTTTATTGTGAGCCTTCAACGGAAGACCCTAACCATGTGAAATATAGAAGATTTTAAAATATAATTTAAAATCAATAGTAATCAAATAATCATTGTGGTTTTTCTGATTCCGACCAACGAATCATTTCGATTTTCAGGAAACTATTTCAGTTGTATATCGATAGTATGCTTTTCGCCAGACTGAGAGAATTGAATGTAATTTCCGATACAATGAGGCGCATGATTGACCGACCCTTCACAACCAACAGTCCTAAGTACACATTTCGAGATCCCAAAACCTCTTGTGTTATATACCTGTACAAGAAACACACATTTTATACGAGCAGTGATTACCATAAAAATACGGTAGCACCTTACCATATTTATGTGGTAGTGCGTTGTTAAATTAGTGTTTAAGTATATTGATCAATGGACTTAAACACTGATCAGGAAGAAAGTGTTAATTACAGTACTGTCGTAGCGCCAAGCAACAGTCCGCTGTTGCATGATTGGGCAGGTCTGTCCTGAATCTCGGTTAAAGAAGACCGGCTTGTCTTGTATCTTGTATTAACTGATGTTTTGGTTTTCAGTCCCGAGACTATTAAAGCTTCATCTGACGCAGAACCGGTAGGCTAGGCAGAACCCACGGGTTTGGGTCCCCCCCGCTGTGCGTAGGGCTTCGCATGTGCTCATGCGTGCGTTTAACTATGGTGTGTCATCTAAGGGCCATCGAGGTCGCGGTTCGGACCGAAACCCCGATGGCCGTCGACTGTGCAATTAGCTAATCGGTGGCTGGAAGCGATGAGAACCGCCCTGGAGCTTGTATAGAAGACCAGCGCGTAGTGGATCTGTTATACTTGTGCGTTGGTTGGTAGTGAGGTGGCCGGGGCCCTCTTTATTAAAAAGTGGCAAAGCACCTGTCAACCCTGATAACAGGGTGTTGCAGATGTACATGACCGGCCGTTATCACTTAACATTAGGTGAACACTTAACATTAAGTGAACAGCCAGCTCGTTTGTTACCTTCTCGTATAGATTTCATGAATCCATGAATACATTCTAGTATAACATTATTCCCCCCGTTTAACACGGTAAATTAATCATTATTTTCAATTGTTATCTGATTTAAGAACGACACTTTTTCAGCTGGCCGAGTTTTCTCGTATTTTTGTATTCACCATGGAGATGTGAAGTAACAAATTTGTCTTTTGTCTTTTTGATTAAAGACTGCGCTCGGTTACTGAAACGCTGATCAATCCAAGATCCGAGTTTTTAACCATCCTTTTGGCAACTAAATTGACATTGGAAAATCAATTTGAGAACTGATTAGTTCATTTCCACGTTGATCAGTCTTTTAAAAAAAACGGGCGTGAGGACTTTAACAAAAGTCAGTTCATTTTACCAGACTTTCCCCCGGTCGGAGATACACTACTAAGAAATCGAATATTTGTTCGGGCCGTTCCAAATGTATCGCAGGACGCCCGTAGATCCGTTCCATTCCAACAAATCTGTCGATTCTTCAGAAGATGATATGCAGCTAGCAATGCATGTATAAGTATGTATAAGACTAAGCCTCCCTTACCGTGGTATGCGTGAAATTGAGCTGAAATCAATCGAAACTCATCGAGTTAGCAACGTAACGCCCCATTAGAGGTGAGTTGTACGTTGAATTATCATCCTCTACTGCACATAACAAGATTTAGTTTTGTTTTCTATTAGAAGATAGATATTAACAATTAGCCAGTTTTTCAAAATGTTCAGTATTCCTATTACTGTTAGTATCTTTCATATAAATTCATTAATCACCACTTAACTCTTTCCTTCACCTGCTGCTTTTGTTGGCAAAAATGGCCTTGATGTAAATAATTTTTTTGTGCTCGTCGCTTACGTGAAAAGTAGCCAAGCGAGCAGGTGGTTCACCTGATGTTAAGTGAATACCGCCGCCAATGAATATGGTTTGTAGATGCGTTGTGAATCATCAAAGAAAATGTGGGGTAGCCGACCTCTCACCAGACGAAACGCGAAATTATGATATTTCCACCCCACGCCGGTCTTCTTTGACGTGTTGGTAATCTCTCGGACGTGTCTGCCCATTGTCGTGACAGTCGAAGCTGCTACGTTGCCGTACCAAAACTTTTTCCACGTACTTTCATTTTCTGTTATTCTTTACAATAAGAGATCTTATTCAAAAAGTGCGAATTCCATTTTTTTGATGTGAAAAGTTGCCGAGCGAACAGACGCTTCACCCAATGTTAAGTGAATACCGCCGCCCATGGACATCTGCTACACCCGAGGTTTCCAGATGCCAGGACAACATTTGAAAATTGGACTTTGAACAAGCCGATCAGCACTGAATAATAACGCGTTACAGTTTAATTAGCGCTTGAAATAGAACATGCAGTGTCAGGACTATCCTTACTATAAAAAGGACTATAAGGAACCACGACACGAGCTCGACGGGAATGCGACAAAATAAATTCCATTTTATTTTTATTACTTTCGGGTATTTGTTATATGAGCTTTTCTCTCTAGAAAATCTGTGTGTAATTTTAACGTTGTATTGTAAATTCGTTATTTAGCTATATAAGGTAAATGACTTATTATCTACAATGTAATAAAGTACGCCATACAAGGTGATATTTTAATGTTGTTTTCCCAAAATGAGAACACAAACCTATACCATTGTGTTCGATATTTGTGACCAAAAAAACGTTTGAGTTTGCTTCAACAGGCTTTTGAACAAAATGTTGGAAAATGTATAGCTATTTTAATTAAAATGTCAATTGAACTCTTTAAATTAAAAACAGAAATGAGAACCGTGGGCGAATAGAAAATGACCCCGTTTAGTGCCCCAATTATTAAAAGTACCTGGAGGACCTTGTTTTTCTTTTAGTAAATCGTGTATTTTCGAAATTACATTTAGATACAAATAATGAGTAATGAAATATGCATAATACTTTTCGATTTTACCGACGTAATAATAAGAAAATATGAACTGTTGTTTTTCACAAAAGAAAGAACTTTAAAAATAAGGGAAAAAAATAACAAAATCATCTGGATCGACAAAAAGTAAAAAATTAAGAAAGCAATGATCTGGAATCGAAAAAAAAGTAAAAAAATAAGTGTGTAAATGATCGTGACACGAGCCACGGCCTTCTGTTTCGGTGCCGCCCGATTACCGACTGAGCTATTATGACATTATTTTTTCGTTGAAATTTACCGTCGCATTCGAACGATATTTTTCATTCCCTGAAAACTGGGATAAAACGACGTGTATATATATATATATATATATATATATATATACAAGAATTGCTCGTTTAAAGGATAAGATATAAGCTGTACACTGTTTATTTTTTGTAATCGAAAGGCGATAAAAAATCTGAAATACCGAATCAATTGTAGAGATTAATTTCTTGATTTATGTATAAATAATTTAAACTTTATTTCTACTCACGTTGGGAATGTCATGAACGCTGACTACAATATAATAGTTGTTTCATATACACTACTATTCAATTCAATTAAATAAAGTGTATTTATATTTAAAATAAAAAAAATAAAAAAAATATTTCGAAGGTATGTGAAGTCCGGCAATCAATAGCTGGCCTTTGCCCAGCCGTGGGACATGTATAGTTTGTTATTTTTACTTTTTTTTCTTTTTTTTACATAGGCCGCGCCAAAGTTATTGGTAAGGTAGAAATAAGCTGCTAATGTGGATAAGTGCCAATCCAGTGATCTATCTCCCAAATTGTTTTTTGGGAAAAGTAAAAAATAATAATTTTGACTCTGATTACAATTATGATTTTGTTTAGTAAAACATTATTTTTGTTTAAATGCAATCAACACTGGAGACTCGACGCTAAGACGAATTTAAGATAAGTGATGACCGCCTGTGTTATTTTTTTGGGTTTCATAACAAAAAGATTAAACGGGACCCTATTACTAAGGCTCCGCTGTATCTCAGTCTGTCTGCCCGTCTGTCACCAAGCTGTTTCTCATGAGCCGTGATAGACAGTTGAAAATTTCACAGATGACGTATTTCTGTTGTCGCTATTACAAAAAAATACTAAAAAAACAGAACAAAATAAAAAATATTTAAGGTGGTTCCCATACGAAAAACATTTTTTTTTGCTCTTTTTATAGGTATTATAATTATATGTAAGTATTATAATATATTATAATTTAATGGTACGGCGAGTCCCACTCGCTCACGAAGGGTTCCGTACCATGTTTTTTAGAATGCGTATCGATTATCTAACGCGGTGACCTCGAGACAAATCTTCAATTTTATCCAGAACTGCAAGAAAACCCAAAATACCTCATTTACATTGTGACATATTTTGTTCGATGAGTTTCTCAATGATTACACGTACAATATTACACTAAAAACTCAAACAAAAGACGTAATCATTTCATTAATAGCATTTTAATTTAGCTCTTTTAAATTAAACATATTCACAAATACATTACGTTTAATTAAAACTGTAAGGCATCTCTTAGAATTTCGTCTTTTGTTACTGAATAAAATTTTATTAGATTATCCAATTTGCCATTGAATACCTAAATTGCTTGTTATTAAGAAGCATTTCATTTATATTACTAAAAGAACCCCCGTCACGGCTAAACGTAATCAAAATGGATGAAACCAAATAACTTACTATATAATAACTACTTAATTTCTTGTCTAAATTGTATTAGTGAAACGCTTCTACAAAAATTTAAATATCTGAGTGGTTTTAGGTTTACATATAACTGATGGTCTTCGAAACTTATAAATTTACTTCTAGTGCTATATGCACGAAGTGTCTCTTGTTCCCGATCAACGTATAAATAAACAATCTATTTAAAACCTTTTCAATGATATCGTCTGGACAGTGGTCCAGTGTACAGTACTGGCAGTGTGAGTATCAGATTATATGCTTTACAAAACGCTAAAGTATAACACAAAAAGCATAAAGTACAACAAAGTAAGAAACAAATATCTTTATTCAATGTAGAAGCATTGCACTAACTAATTGATGGTCAAAAAACTCTACTACCGACCGGTTCGGAAAGAAAGGCACTGACTTGAGAAGAAAACACATATCTTAGGCACATTAACATAAAGGCATATTTTTATTAAACGCTTTTGAAATCTGCAATGGGTATTCAACTATATACAAATAAAAGAATTTAATCTTATTGAAGCGCTAAAAAATAGTTCACGTCTAATGACCGCTTCCTATATTCAACGAACGATCGTTAGTTACATAGCTTCGTAACTTTCAAAACGAATTGTAGATAGAAGTTTTGTCCGGTTCCTATATATATGTGTATATATATTTTATATGTCATGGGCATGATACTATCAAATACAAACCTCTTTTCAATGTGCATAATTGAAGAAATCATCAAGCTTGACCAGATTTACACATTTTAATTAACACATATTCATATTATTTAATTGGTCAATGCTGTGTATTTGTTTCAATATTGCGTAGAATTTCTTTTCTAGCCACCAGACTTGTTACGCGTACGTTGCTATTTCGTTTATTCCTAATAATCCAAAAATGAGAATACAACTGATAAATGGAAAGTTAAGCTATGTATATAAGTTAAGTATCTTTGACAAGAACTTCATAACGACAGAATTGTTCAAACAAAACAAACAGTCTTGTCTTACCAATGCTTCGTCCGTGGCGTGATTTAATCTTATTGAAGTCGATTCGGGAATCTTACTAACCAACTGTAAAATACCGCAGAAGTTGAATCGTTTCAAAGTTATCTCGACTTCTTTGACTGTCGAATTTCGATTGTGCAGAATATTTTTTTTTATTTTTTTTATCATTTTCAAAAGAAAATATCTCAATAAAACACGTCCAAAAAAGCTAGCGTTACTCTAAATCTTTAGAGGCCCACGGCTGGGATCGTGAACTGCCGTTCTGATCTTCTGACTTCAGTCAAGTCGTAAGTAAAAATCATAATAATGTTATTTTTCTTTTTATGAGAGATGATGATGTCGTAAAATTTTGATTGGTTTATTGTTTTATTTTTTTTTATTTTGTGAAACATAATCTGTAGCGTGATCGGTACCATAATAAAAATGATGCTAATAGAAAAAGATGGTAATCAAAGTCCCAGTGGGTGGATGCACATAGGTGCGGCCATCGAGGGCGGATACAGTTACGAAATGATCAGTCATTTTTAATTTTTGACAATTGGTCAATATTTTGGCACTAACTACGAAGGGTTTAAATTTCCAGGGTCATCAGAAAAATATGGCGGCTCAAATGATTCCTGGAAAGCATCTAGAATTATTTTATTTGGTTTATTTAGAGAAATAAAAAAAATCCTCTCTTCCTCCTCTCTTCTTCTTCTTTCTTTCTTTACGGCTTCAAATTCAAATTGATCATCAGTATAAAAAATGACTTAAAACCATGACATTGAGTGCAATAGTGACTTGTCAAATTGTATTTAAAACCAAACCATTTTTAACTTAACTTTGTAAAGAGGCAAAATAAGTCTTAACCTTAATCGTACATTTTAGGTGACCATTGTTTTCAAAACGTCAGCAACTAATTCATAATTTAAAATATTTATCATCAAAATATTACAAGTTGTAGTTATAATATCTGTTTTGGTATCTTAATTTTATTTAAGTGTAATATTTAACCAGCGAGCTACACATCTCTTCGTAGAAACAACTCAGTGAGAAGGGTCTTACCCTCTATATAAATGACACGTTTATGTAAATAGGTGTAATTTGTAAGGATTCCGCAGCTGAAATATTACTGAATGTGAATTTATTTACTTTTAAGCTCCGTATAAAGAGTCCTTTGTACATCCCATGCGTGGGTTTCGAACTTTAAGACTTTTATTTATTGTTAATGCAACTATTAAGAACAATTGTACAATTTTCAGTATAAAACAAATTGTTTTTTTTTTTTTTTTTATGTGAAAAGTTGCCAAACGAGCTGACGGTTCACCCGATGTTAAGTGAATACCGCCGCCCATGAACATCTGCTACACCCCAGGGCTTGCAGATGCGTTGAAAACCTTTTTGGAAATTGGGCTCCGGCTACCTCACTCACCAGACGACACACGAAAGTATCTTACTTCCACTTTACGCCGGTCTTTTGTGAGGTCGTGGTACTTACCCGGACGAGCCTGCCCATTCGTGCAACAGCCGAGGCTGCTGCGTGGCTCTACCACCGTTAAATTGTTTTTTAAAAATCAAAGTACAACATCCTTACTAATATTATAAAGGCGAAAGTTTGCATGTATGGATGGATGTTTGTTACTCTTTCACGCAAATATTACTGAATGGATTTTAATGTAACTTTACAATAATATAGCTTATACATCAGAATAAGACATAGACTATAATTTATATACGTATTTTATGTATATCTGTGTTTCTGTAGGAATGTTATGCCTTCAACCTATTCTACGCAGACGTAGTCGCGGGCAGCTAGTACGTAATATGTTTAAACAAAACATAATCCCATGACGTTATTTCCTGATAGAATAATACTAACAGTTATGCGACATATCGTCTGTAAAAAGTAAGAAAGCATTTTCGAATATTTATTCAAATTATATTTCGTAGTGGTTAAATAGTTGACTTCATCATCATCTTCCTTTTTTTTTACGTGGGAAAAATCCTTTATGGATCCCCTGCCGCCTTGCTGGTAGGCAACAGGGGTATGTGGGAGTTACAGGGTACCCACTAAAAAACCCACGTTGCACCTGCGCTGTCGCTTTGCCGGGGACACGGGAACACGAAAACGCAATCTTCCGCGAACCCCGGCGCGACTGTTGCTTTCTCAGGCCTCCTCTCCCCGGGTGCTTAAACACCCGATCCAGCCAAATGGTGCCCTGTCAGTGCAATGAGCACGGCACCCCTCTCAAGCCCTCCGCGGGGCAGCAGTTAGTCCCACATCTGCCGCCCCGGGGCTTGCTATCAGGGGGGAAGGTTGCGCGCGTAGGCCAGCCTCCTGCGCCCTGATCTCCGGCGGCGGATTTCCAGGGTGGCAGTTGCCTCCCTTTCTCTCTCCGCGGGCTCTTTCCGGGTGATTACGTCCTCGCAGAATGCAAGGACGGCACCCCACGACCTCTCGCTGTCCACCATAGCGCGGACCACGGCGGGTAACGAGAGATCGTGCCCCACGATAGCCATCAGCTCTCGTCGCTGCTCCCGCCAGGCTGGGCACTCCTCCAGTGCGTGTTGGGCCGTCTCCTCGGCACATACGTCGCAGTGGTGGCAAACCGCTGTTGGCTCCCTCCCCGCCAAGCGGCACAGGTACCTCCCAAAACAGCCATGTCCCGAGAGAACCTGCGTCGCCCGGTTGGTGAGGGTGCCGTGACGCCTGTTCAGCCATCGACTGAGTACCGGAAGTATGGCCCCTATGGTTCTTAGGCCGGCACTGGGGTGCTCCAGCCTCTGCTCCCACTCGGCGATAGCGAGTGAGCGCAGCCTTAGTCTGCACCCCTTCAACTCCTCTAAGGCTGGCAGGTGACCCCGGGTTATTGCCCCCTCGCGCCAGAAGTGCAATGACGCGAGGATACTGGCTTCTAGGACCCAGGGAATGGAACCTACCACGCGCACGCCGCCTCACCGGAAATCGTCCGGTAGCGCCGTGTGGCCCGTATAGCCAATACCCTCTGTGGGATCATTATCTTCCTGCCCTAATCGTCGGCAAAACATATGACTCATGTTGTAAGCGGTTTTGGTTATATTTTTACGACCGGCCGCCTACCTGTCGTCACCCTCCTTGGGGAACAAATACCCTAATCCGGAACAATTATCTGTGGGTCACACAAATACTTGTCCCGTATGGGAATCGAACATACGTCCCCTGACGTCCAAGCCAAAAGTCTAGCAACGGCGCCGAGTCGATGAATTCCTTTGCACTTTACTTCGTATATTCTTATATTTATCTACTGTGAATTGGAATTAATTTGTGAATTAAATATGTGAATTGGCGGTTGTTATCACTTCACATCAGGTGAACCGCTAGCTCGTTTGCCATCTTATTACTAAACAAAAGAGTCTATAAGACTGTGATGTTTCCCAATGAAGCAAAATATTTATATACGGTGAAGGCCAGCGCCGGTGAAGACGTTGAAGACAAGGAGAACGCTTTTTTGATGCATGCTTGGAATTTTTGTTACCTATAGTTTGTTTTAAGTTGGCCGAGGTCAAAATATTTTGGGATAAGAACATTTTTTTCCTACGGAGCTAGTCTTAGTCGAAAACAACTAACTATTTATACATATGAAAGTTGATATTGACATGATGACTCGGTGGATTCTACTCGATTCCAAAACGGAGCAACTTCACGTGTGACCCACAGATAGTTGTTTCCTATCTGGGTATTTTTCCGTAAAAATAAAAGCAAAACATCCTTACAACACAGGATAATGTTATCCTAAAGTAAGGGCAATGTTTAAAAAAAAATCTCATGCTTTTATGGTGGTAGGGCATCGCAGCAGCCTCGGCTGTTGCACGAATGGGCAGGCCCGTCCGGGTAAGTACCACGACCTCACAGAAGACCAGCGTAAAGTGGAGTATGACAAATACTTTCGAGTTTCGTCTGGTGAGTGAGGTAGCCGGAACCCAATTTTCAAAGGGTTGTCAACACATCTGTAACCCTCGAGTGTAACAGATGTCCATGGGCGGCGGTATTCACTTACCATCAGGTGAACCGTCAGCTCGTTTGGCAACTTTTCACATAAAAAAAAAAATGAACAGCATGCGCTGGCGGCTCTTTCTTGGCAAACATTTGTTCAATTTCAATTTTTATGGCCCAACTCTCTGCGGGATGTGGAAGCTTATAGGCTAGTAGAGTTCGTAATAGGTTGCTTAAATAGGCTCTAACACCCATATTCTTAGTCCTTTCCTCAGAGCTCGCTCGACTCGTCCTCTCTCCAGGTTGCCTTAAGACATTCCTCGATAAGTATCGAAGGAATTCCTCGAAAACTGTCATTTATAAACTCATTCGTTTACTCGACATATTTCGAGGTTAGGAGCGTATTTAAACTCAAGTTTTTAAGCCCTAAGGAGGCATAATACTTGCCATATCAGTTGTTGAATTAAATTACTTCTTCGACAACGTGAGCGAGCATTATTAACACTACACGCCTCATTACACATTCGTATTGAACGGAGAACGTATTTGCGACCGTCGTTGCGTGAATATGGATATCCGGCTACATTTAGAATGTCATGCAGGTATGCTCATGTCAGTCTCGAATCAAATCTATTCAGTCCCGTAGCGAGGTGGGTTACGGTATAAGCCGATAATTCTTGTTTCTACCGAACTTGCAATTTAATATACCTTTACGCAAGCGATATCGGAAAAAATATTGTTTTGCTAAGGCCACAGAAAGAAGGTCATAAATAAATTTCTATGAACTCATTGAATTCACTTGAGCGATGTTTTGACACAATGCAATATCCATATTCTGTGCTAAACATCAAAGAATCTATGTCGTTTTGCATGTATTTTTAATTTCAAAGCCCAACTATGTAATAAAATTAGTCCATTAATTTTATTAACTATAGGTTAACTATACAAAGTTACATTTATATTCAAATTTATAGCATGTTGAGGACTGTGACAGAATAAATATCGTTTGTCTTATGATTGCTTCGGGAACATTTTCGCGCTTTAATGTTTGTGATTTCGAATGCATCATAAAACCAGAGGAATAATTTTGTCACGATCCTTCTATGGGCTATTCCTTCTATGGGAAATGCTTACAAGATTTTACTTGCTCATGAACACTTTTACAGAGTAGAAGGCTTGCGACATAGCAGTCGAATGCAATAGGCACTCTGGTCCTCGTTGGCTGTATTTTTCAAAGTCACTTGACGACTGAGGTTGTAATTTAGAGATTAGACTCTATGGGGTGGTGGACGGCTTGCGCAGGCGGCTATCTCGTCCGGTGGACGCTACTTCGCTTGTCTTGCGCTACTTCGAAGCCCGTGCTACGGAATTAGAAGCTGTCGAGACAGTCCACGAAATCCACCGAAGGATGACCACCGATAAAAGTATCACATGGTCGCAGACTTAACATGGATTTATGAACCTCTTGTAGGGCCACGCATTCGTGCTGTTGCACGAATGGACAGGTCCATCTAGGTTAGTTAGTTAGCACCACTTTAGTACCACGGCCTCACAGAAGACCAGCGTGAAGTAGAAGTGTTACACTTCTGCGTTTCGTCTGGTGAGTGTGGAACCGGTACCCACTTTATTAAAAGTTGGCAAAGCATCCCAAACCCTACGGGTGTTGCAAATGTCCATGGGCGGCGTTTATCACTTAACATCAGGTGAACCGCCAGCTCGTTCGCCACTTTCTCACATAAAAAACAAATTAAGCAGCTGAACCCTACAGGATCCCGTTCATTATTGAGATGGATGAGAATGAATGTAATTTTTTTTAATTATAAAAAAATTATAAAAATCGATTTTTTCACAATCACATCAGAAAAGAAATTGATAAATGTTTAATTAAATAAATTCATAGTGAATTATAAGTAAATTTCAAACAGATGCTGTTGTTGTGCCATTTCCATCTTGTCGCTTTATGGCTATTTTTTGGCTGTCAGTGTGCACGCGTATCATTAAGATTTCAGTATCATATTTTTTTTTTCCAAAGGCGCTAAAAGAAGAATAACTTCGTAAATTCAAACTCAGAAGTTTTACGTTATTTCAAATAAAAAATCATTTTCCATTACATGACACGATATGTTAGTAAAAGAGATTTCAGATAATACATGTAATTAGATTTTTCATTTAATTCATTAATTTATTGTAGAATCTTTCAAGGGATAAACCTTGGATTATGTAGAATCCACTGACTACTTTAAAAATGTAATTCCTCAATAGCCTAATGACAGAGAGTCCTCCACTGGGATATTTTAGTCGCAAATTTAATTTCACCATCCGTTATCTATGCCGAGCTACGCGTGCGTTGATGCCGGCTTACGTTAAATCCGTTAATTAACACGCAAACCATTATATTTGAGCTACAAAATACTGGCTTCTATGAAATTTGTTAAAGGAACTATCTCATTGGCTGGTTGGACGTGGGTACGCTAATCTGGGTTGGGTTAAATTTTCCGAATAACAATTCAGGGAATGTAAATATTTAATACCTAGTTAACGCAAGCAATATTTTATCATTCAATTATAGTCAATGAGTGGACAAATTAACGAATAAAGTTTTAAAATTTATGGATTTTTGATTGCTTTCTGTAGTTAATAATAAAAAAATAAAATCAATGTCCTCTCATTTTAAACCTTTCACGTACTACAGATTACAGTCAAAATGTAAATCTGGCCAACAGATTTTTTTACGCAAATATTTTGAGTTTTTTGCTCACGAGTTTACATTATCACGCCAATAGATATAAACTTTACAGAAAATTGCATTTTTCCTTTTATAGGCATAATAAACTAACCAAAATAAAATTAATCTTTGACATGGAAAAGAGAAGACAAGTTATTGATCGCTTAATTGACGTCTCCCGACAATTATACGAGTTTGAACGCTTTATAAAGGTATTTAAAATAATTAGCGATAAACTCACGGGAATAACAACCCACTACAGAGCGTGTCGCACCGGAAATGGCTGAGCCAGCCCACACTAACTATTTCCAGCTTTATTATATTCACCCCAGTCTGTTTGCTGATCAAACAACAGATGAGTTTCAGCAATCACGACACAGATATTGCTCCACACCACCACTGTCACGTTCCATCAATACCAACAGTCCACAATAAGGCTGTCTAACCGTCATTCATTAACTACGATGATATTCAGTAGCGTTACTGATTCAGCAAAGCGAGTGTCGCTAATAAAAGCTTGAAATTGACATTGCAACCAAAGTATTAATGTTTGACGGCATTACACTTTTTTGTTTCAAATTATTATTTCTTCATGTTACACATGAGTATTTGCATATATTCACTGTATAGCCTTGATTCTTGATAGAAAATAAAGTGAAAAAGTTAAGTATTAAAAATAAGGTTAATGCTTTAGACTTTCTTATTAAAATAGGTCATTACGAGATTCTAAAGACGTTCATATGTTCATCACTAACTTACCTACGCAATTCAACTCACTTGTATGTATTAATTTTTAAAGTTACTCGTACAAAGATATCTTTTGGCCCGTTGGAAAACTGTTATGCAAGTAAACGAATGTTTTTACGATGCGCGCGCAAACCAACTACGACACGATGAACTTGATTGCAAAACGGACCTTTGCAATCAAGTTCATGAACTTCGCGATATTACCATGGCAAACAATAACAAGTATTTGACATTCACCTGTAATAATTTCTTGTACTTACGCGATTACACATCACTAAATGGGCGAAGTTTCGCTGAAAAGGGTTCGAAACGTCGTGAACTAAAACTAAAAATGAACGCGACAAGTTCCTAAACATAGTTTCATTACTTAATGAATTTAAGGTTAATTCCTTAATTTACCTGTAATTTCATGTTATTTAATATAACCGTTATCAATATCATATCGTCTTTTTCACAAACAACAACGTGCGTACATAAGTAAATACACACACATATACACACTTTTTTCTTTTAAGATTTATATCGTGCAAAAAGAATTATAAAAGTTCGCATTTATATTTGTTTATATTACCATTTCATTTCGGATATATTAATAGCAATTTATTTAGATTTACATATTTTTCTCTCTCCGCACATCAAGACGTATTCATGATTATTCGCCTAAATCCAAAATTAATGTTTACCGAGAGAATTTAATAAGGCCTGTACAACATCTCATGATAAATGTGCATAATAAAATATGCCATACATTAAAATGTTATAACTTCGAGTTTTTATAACATTACGCCTGGTTTCTGAAACACCGATCATCGTAGAATTTAACTAGTCAGCTCTAATATGGCTTCTCAAATGTCATTTTAGTTGCTAAAAGGATAATTAATTGATTAAACTCTGAATTGATCAGAATGATCTTCTTAATTATCAGAATGCTCAATTCAAAGAGTTTAACCATCCTTTTGGAAACTAAAATGACATTTGAAAAGCCATTTGACAGATGATTAGTTAACTTCTACGATGATTAGTGTTTCAGAAACCGGGCGTAAGTCGGAGAGAATAAGTCGTACCTTTTTTTAATATTTCGTTATAACAAGTTGAAATAATCCGCGCAAAGAAAATTTCTTATCTAAAATTATGGAGTCGCTTGTCGTTCTCAAATTGGAACGGTTTCAGTTGCCGTCTTTTCCAGGGAAAGTTAAAATAAACGGCATTCGAAGAGAGTTTCTTGAATATTGTTTTTAATTGACCCGAATGTCGTAGTGGGTAGTGTACCTGCCTCCTGCGTCAGAGAAAAATATTGTGTGATGAACATAGTGTTTTTCTAGTGTCTGGGTGTTTATATATGTATAATATGTATTTATTTACGAAAGAAAAATATGTTTCAGTAAGTTTGTCAGTTATATAGTACACATAGTACAAGCCTTGCTCAGTTTGGGACAAGAGGACGTTGTGTAAAAAATGTGTCCTAAAATATTTAAAAAATTAATAAAGTACTTATTTAAAATGTTTCAATTCACACAAATACCTTAGTATCTGGGTTGTGTGAATTGGTTCTTTTTATGATTTAAATAACAGCTACTGATTCCAATCAGTAATTATCATATAAATCATAAAAATAGGACTCATATGTAGACATTTAGAGAGCCTAAATAAACAGCAACCGGTAATAAAGTTTTCATTTGACATGTCATAGCTTTGGACGATAAATGCCAGCCAAGTGCGAGTGGGAATCACGCACAAAGGGTTCCAAACCTGTCATTTTTAGACTATTACTAAGACTCCGCTGTCTGTCTGTCCGTCCGTCACCAGGCTGTATCTCGTGAACTGTGATAGTTAGACAGTTGCAATTTTCACAGATGATATTTCTGTTGCCGCTATAACAACAAATACAAAAAAAAATTAAGTGGGGCTCCCATACAACAGATATGATTTTTTGCCCATTTTATAGATACAGGAAGAACCCTTCGTGCGCGAGTCAAACTTGGCCTGTTTTTTTTTCTAATATAAGAAGAGTTAAAAAAATAGAATGTAAACTATTTTTTTTAACTCTTAGCTCGTAATTTGGAAAATAATGAAAGCAATAAACCAACGTTTGTGCTTATATCCTTTTTAAAATTTAAAAAAAAAATTCCGCTTCTCAATCGAACTTCAACGGTTAAAGAAGTCAAGATAAAATTGCACCGATAAAACTTCTGCAGTATTTTACGGTTACTAAGTAAGTTTCACGAATCGACTTCTAGAAGATTAAAGCTAACGGCGCGGTCGGATCTCGGCAAAACAAGACCATTATTTGAAGACCGTAATTAGGAAGTTTTTATAAAATATATCGGTTAGTTTTCTATTTAGCAGTTGTTACTACACATGGGAAACCATTCATTGGACCTTAAAGAATAATAATTATTAGGACTAGTGTCGCCCAGTGGTCGAAATTCGACCATAATTAATTATATATAAAGTAAGGTAGGTAAGGTATTGTGTGTGTTCCTTTTTAATTGATTTGATGAATTTTTTATGCATAACTAAAAAAATATTAGCATTTTGCACTGCTTCTCTATACAAACTATAAATGTGTGGGAAATTTCATACTGCTGCGCGCAATTTATTTCTACGGTGGTAGGGCCACGCAGCAGCCTCGGCTGTTGCACGAATGGGCAGGCCCGTCCGGGTAAGTACCACGACCTCACAGAAGACCAGCGTAAAGTGGAAGTATTATAAATACTTTCGCGTTTCGTCTGGTGAGTGAGGTAGCCGGAGCCCAATTTTCAAAAGGTTGTCAACGCATCTGTAACCCTCGGGTGTGGCAGATGTCCATGGGCGGCGGTATTCACTTAACATCAGGTGAACCGTCTGCTCGTTTGACAACTTTTGGCATAAAAAAAAAAAAAAATTTTCGTAAAAAGGGGTACAAAGTTTTTGCTTCACATATAGGTAAAGAGGCTTGTAATGGGAATTATTTTTCACCCATATATAATGTCATGCCTTTTTATATTTTTATAGGTAGGCAGAGACAATAGCGAATCAATCAGTGTATTATCGGCTCGTAGAAAATAATAGGACTATAGGCTCATAATGTGGTTAGAACATTTCAGTACCTATACTCGACCGGGGAAATACAAAACTGGGATTTCCATAATTAAAATGAGCAATATCTTTGCATTCAAAAAGGGTAGACAACGATACACGTGCTGCTTTCTAGCTTTATTCCGATGGGCTTAATACGGCAGATTCAGTGTACCATGTCGATATGTACCACAGCCTTAAGTACACTTATATAAAGTATAATTTATTGGTGAGTCAATAAATATTGTAAATAAAAAAATATAAACTTCGAAGATTTAAGTTTTTGGTATCTATCTTATTTGACAGAAATTAAAAGTTGAGAAATCTTTTTGTTACAAGGTATATTGTCTACTCGTCGTTACGATAGACAACAGTATGTACAACATAATATGTATTGTTTTCTTTTGGAGCCTTTGCCTCAATATCATTCAAGTAAATTAAATGTTTTATTTATGTTCACGGATATAATCCATCTATGTAGTTTCAATGCAGTTCGTTAAAGTTATACAAAGTAATTGGAGCAATTTTTCAGCTAAACCTGAAAAAAATAATATAATGGGACGCATCGCCTGAAGCACTGCAGTTGTGCAAAAATATCTGTGCATCCAGGAACGCCGGGGAAGCGGTAGGATTATTTGAAATGAATGAAATAGCAATGTGTACGTACTCAAAGCCTGGCGAATTGAAAAGGATTCTACTCAAATGAGTGCACGGCAATGCCTGATTAAGTCATATGCATTTCGGTTCTAAATTAAACCAGATTTCTTATAAAATAATAGGACTTGCTTAAAATTCTAAGATACGAAAATGTTCCTTTTTAACTTCAAATCTAAGAAACTTATATAGTTTTAGTTAGTTTATAAAATGATATTTGACGTACATGATTTTCTTGATTTTGTGGACTCAGTGGAGTTAAAATTAAATGATGTGAATATAAAATAGGTTGCTTTCTGCCCTATCGCTCTTACTACTGGTTTTAATTATTCAGTAATGTGTACAAAGACAATGCAGGCTGTTGTCAAGGTTAATTTATTCTTACAATCTTATAAGTCAATAAACATACAATATAAACTTTATTTTGACTAACAACAAATAGCACTTACATTCGAAAGCAATGAGATGAATATATAATAGCGGGTAACCTTGTAACCCATGTAATAATAAAATAAAAAAAATACTGAAAGAGAAAAAAAGAAAACAATAATAAATAATTGTTCTTAAAAAAGTTAATAGGGCTCACTAGTCCTCTGGTAGAATTAGATTAGCCACTGAAATTTTCACTCATTAATTACGGGTACGGTATACGTTTAAATGGCACCAAATGAAAAAGTTTCTTTATGCATAAAGACAAAGTTTTAACGCAGATTGTACAGATTCAATTTTAAATGTACCCATATTTTTTTACTTTTTAAGTATGAAGCCAAAACTAAATACTTTTGCGTATATTTATACAAACTGCCAAATACCATCGTACCTCGATGGTTGGTAGTGCACCATTGTGCACTTTTCACGCACAGTGGGTGTTGCCACGCTCAATCAAGTTGTGAAATCAGTGGTCTCCAACGGTATTTTCGGACCGATACGACTTAGAGGCCGGCAAAAAGATAGCTACTACATTAGCCTATTCCTACCACAAAGTTCGGTAATGCATTTATAACTCCTCCAGTGTTACGAGTGTCCATGGGCGGCGGACAACACATCAGGAAAACATCAGGTGGTCCGCCTGCTCGTTTAACTCCTTTCCAATAACAAAAAAATCTTTGACTGAGTATTAGTTTTTTAAATGATTGTCTTGTACTACATTAGTATAATTTATTATTAACTTTGTATCATAAAGTAAATCCAGTATAGTATAATAAAGCAAATCGAGTTAGTGTAATTTATTATTTACTTTGTATCAAAAAGTTAATCAAGTATTTTAGAGGTTTTATTAAAGTTTACGTGAAAATTAGCTCTCTTCTACGGGACCTCAGATCTGCATAATGTTCGGCGATTCGGAATAACAGAGTTGTTATTTCAATCATGACTTACCGGTACGGTTACTTCCATGTTAATTGTGAGCATATTCAGCGCTTTTAAATAGAGAGGATTCTGAGCTCCGGGTATCACGGTCGTTATTGAGTCGCATTCCGCTGTCTGGTATGTGCTCACATTGCGAGCAATACGCTGAATCGGTGATTCAAGCGGCCTGAGTAGTATATGTTCAAGATTAAGTTTTCGCTTCGGCGAAATCCAAATATAAAATAATAGGTCAGTGTTGATAATTTGGCGACGGGAATCTTAAAGTTCTATGGGAAAATTTGTAAGAGAGCCTTTGAAACATCCAGCTTTCCAGTAGAATTTTAAATTGAGTTGGATTTAACGTGTGAATCACTGTCTGAGATACTTACTTTTATGGTTGTTACATCCGGTGAATAAAGAATAAGTGGCGTTCTTTCGTCCTACGTCGTGAATCCTGAAGATTGTTTTAAATAGATTATTTAGTAACATCGAAAAAGAAAAAAACTCAAAATTGCCAAATTTTGAGTAAATTATGTTTTAATTTCATCGGGTTTACTCATATGGCATTGATAATTTTAATACATTTTATGGTAGTTGGAATTAATAACAATAAAATTTAGAAGAATTAAACTAATACTTTTCCATATAATTACTTTTATAACTAATATAAGAATTAATAAATTTTCCTTAACATAAGGGCAGACCTGTTTTATTGTATTTTTATAGATAACCAAGTAAGTAATATGTTTTAACTGTCTTGTGGTAATAAAAATAAAAAAATCTGTAAGTATTGTTCTAGAAGAATTAAATCAACATTCAATAAAATACCTGCAAGTCAAATGAATTTATTCTGGATGGGACCGAACCCGAACACTCACTTTATACGATGTATATTGTTGCGAACATCCCGTAATTAGGTTTCGGAACTTTAGTAGCTCGCCCGAGCACTACGTACGAACTTACAGAAATTGAATTAACTTGGGTGCTTAGAATATAAGTGTATGCGCCGGGGCCTATTTGTAGTGTTCCGTACCCAAAGGGCAGACGGGACCCTATTACTAAGACTCCGCTGTCTGTCTGTATGTTCTGTCACCTGGCTGCATCTCATGAACCGTGATGGTTAGACAGTTGAAATTTCCATAGATGATGTAATACTGTTGCAACTGTAACAACAAATACTAAAAAAAAAGAAAAAAAAATTTGGGGCTCCCATACAACAGACATGTTTTTTTTTGCCGTTTTTATAGATAATGATACGGAGCCCGTCGTGCGCGAGTTCGACTCGCACTTGGCCGGTTATAAAATGAGTCACGTACAGTGTCTAAGGCCAAGCAATTTAAACCACGCAAAACAGGAACGAAGTAGAAATATATCTTTCCATTGCATCCAAGTAAGAGAGAGGAGGAAAGAGAGTAAAATCACGTTTTAAATCCCTTTTTAAGTCCCGGATACTATTGAAGCAAAATAAAATTATTAAATATTGATGTGAATTAAAAATCTACACGATTGTTGAGTTCTTGTTCTCCTTGCTGGATTACCAAAGTTTTCGACTAAAATATTGTTGAAACTAACCCTCAAGTAAATGCGAAACTGTAAGTGAATGAATTTAGCAATGACGAAATAAACGACACTTCGTACAGTTTATTGGTAATACGCCGAAGGATATATTACATTGAATTATTTTTTAATTTCGTGCCATTTTCAAGCTTTCCCTTATATACTTATTCTTATCTTAGCCTTTCTGGTCACTACACGCATGCCAACATTTGCATATCTGCCCCATGCATTTTTCTGCCCAAACTTCAGATCCACACATCATGACAGGTCTCACCGCCGTCTTGTGAATCTTCACTTTGAGTTTTAGTGGCATTCGCGGGTCACATGTAACTCCTGAGGCCTGTCGTCATTTCACCCAGCCCAAAATTATTCTATTTGGAACATCTCGGTCAATGCTGCCGTCATTTTGGATCAATTGCTAAGATCGGTGTACACCTGGACCTTTTAATTGTCCATTTAGTTTTATTTAGCTCTGTTAATTGTTTGTTCATTTAGTTTTATTTTTATAATTTAGTTTATTTATTAAAAAACGATAAAATATAATGAAAATGTTTGGAATTATGGACTGAAACTAAAAATACTTAAACTTACAAGTAGCTTAATGAAAATACCTACAGGAAATTTTAAAGTTTAATTAGGAATGTAATTAATAAATAACGAACATTAACTTATTTCATTCATTCCCCTTGTGTTGATAGACGAAATGAATAATTCATCATTTATTTAAGTTGTTGTTTTAAAAAGAACCTTTACAGGGTTTATTTACTAAAGCGTTAAAAGTTAAGTGCCCTAGGGACATTATGTAAATGTATGTTAATATGTGGCCTTTGCTTTATCAACAGCCTTTGGGCTCCTGAGGCCTTGGATCCTCTGTAACAATTTTTTTATGTGAAAAGTTGTCAAGCGAGCAGGCGGTTCATCTGATGTTAAGTGAATACCGCCGCCCATGGACATCTATAATACTCGATAGCTTGCAGATGCATCACTCAGGTCTTCTTTATATTATGTTTATTTTGTAACTGAAGTTAGCGCTTTTAGTCCGTAGATTATTAAAGCTTCATCAAACGCAAAACCCATGGGTTTGAGGCCCTCCACAGTGGTCGTCGAGGTTCGGTACGGACTATGACCCCGATGGCTGTTGACTGTATTTTATTAATCGGTGGCTGGGGGCGGTGAGAACCGCCCTGTAACGCGGCTGTTCCTAGTGTAGGCGTAATGTTCGTTTCACCGTGTAGGCGAGGACTAACTATGGTGTTTGTGGTTGCACTAACTGGTGCACTAACCGCCGAAGGGTCTGACGTACTTAACCCCCCTTAGTCCCCTTCCTCCACCGGGTCGATGAGGACGTTGAGCGAACGACGCTTATGACGCGAACGTTATCGCGTTGATATCGGATTGGTACGCCGTTCTTCTGTCCTCGGAAGCAACTGCCCATTCGTGCAACAGCAGAAGCTGCTGCGTGGCCCTCCAATAGTAACAAGCGTCGTTGGGCCACGCAGCAGCCTCGGCTGTTGCACGAATGGGCAGGCTCGTCCGAGTAAGTACCACGACCTCACAGAAGACCGGCGTAAAGTGGAAGTATAATAATTTTACGTTTCGTCTGATGAGTGCGGTAGCCGGAGCCCAATTTTCAAAAGGTTGTCAACACATCTGCAACCGTTGGGTGTAGCAGATGTCCTTTAATTGGTATCTCGGTATTAACTTAACATCAGGTGAACCGCCTGCTCCCTTGGCAACTTGTCACATAAAAAAAAGACGCAAACTTGTAACTTTGGATGACAGAGTCAAGTACTTAGTACAGATTTATCGAAAAATGTCAAAAAGATATGTCTATCGCTAGTAACCAAATCTACAGATAGATAAAATATTGAAACCGGCCCGGTGTTAGAGTACAGGAGCTTTTTCATACTGACTCCCGAGCTGGCGAGTGTTGGAGCTAGTTATATTCTGTTCATATTGCATTGCAATGTGAACAGAATATAATTTTCATGTACGTAAGTAATCTGTGTTCGAGCTCATTATAATAACGAAATTATAAATTATAGTTTTGAAACTTAATTAAAACTAACTACAATTACGTAAATACATTTAAATTTCGTTCTGGTCGTTTTTTAGTTCTTGACAACTAAGGAGTTTTATAGCTTGACGCTCACCAACGCTTTGTATATTGCATAACACCAGGATTTAAATAGATTTAAAATTACTTTTACACAAATTAATATTATGCCACATCTAGTAATTTCACGTATAATAATTCCGCGGAGGGATATTTGGTACTTGTCACATACAGTTGGCTCTGATACTGATCAGCTTTTAAAAGTATTATAAACGTAAAGCAAGGGAACTTAACATTTTTGAACGAAATCATTTAAAACGGGAATTTCAAATATTTCTACCTCGAATTATATTTGAGCACGCAAATTATATATGCTTACTGAGGTCATACTCGTACCTACAAAAGCTTTAACGTTGTATTCTAATTTAAACTTACATAAGGTACGCAAAAAAAACTATATGTGTACTTATGTACGCACGTAAGAAGTTATACTTCTATAGCGTAACAAAAGAAAAATATTATCCCCTGTGTCAGTTACTCTTTGTGAATAAGACATTAAACATATTTAATTTTGTTAACGGTTTATCATAACTTGCAACTAAAGGTAAACGTCAAAAAGTTGTTATTGATAGTATTACCATGGCAGCCAACCAATGATGTAGTCGGTTGCAAAAAAAACGCATTATTAAGCTTTTCGGGGGTCGGTGTGCGCGCGCATCGTAAAAATTGTACTCTCGTATTTTTTTCCAAACTCACCAAAAGAAGTATAACTTCAATTAACTGTCTATCCACAAGGCACGCAAACGATCAATCTTTCTGGGGCAACCAATATACGGGTATTAAGGTTTTTTTTAATTGATAGCGCTTATGCAAAGACCATTGTTGAGTAATCGATTACTGTCAGATGAAATTAATGATAGATTTCATATTTCACAGGGAACTCAATTTTCGTTTTCGATGAATAACAGTTTTTATTTTGTATGAATAAATTATCTGTATAAACGATAATTGAAATTTATTTGATGCGCTTTTTTTTCTATTTAGAAACTAAGCAGAAGTTTGACCAATTTTATGTATCTTAGAATGTTTTGTTTAGTGATAAATATTTTGGACGTTTGTTGTGATTTTTTACCCTGCATGTGGTAAAGTATCACCTAATTTTAATCTGACAAGCGGTACTGGTATAGGAGTTAAAAAGTCAATAAACCTTCATCTAAACTTTTATGTAAACTATCAGAACACAAAAAAAAATATTTATTTCGAAGATATGTGAAGTCCGCCAATCCGCAGTGGGGCCGCGTGGTGGACTGTGCCCTGATACCCTCTGTATAGAGGAGGCCTTTGCCCGGCAGTGGGTCATGTATAGGCTGTTTACTTTACTACTTTACAGAACACAAAAATTTATAAGTTGAGCCCAAAAAAGTTTTGCCAAATATGTGGCAAGTACAAAAATGTTAACCTGTGATGAAAAATGATATTGCTAGATATAGGCGATAAAGAAAATAGGGATACTGAAAATTTTCATTATGAAACTGAATACTTTTGAATATCTGACTCCAAATGCAAAAAAAAAAAAAAACAAAAGCTTGCAATGTACTGTAGAGAATGTTAAAGTCTAACGTACAACTTGCCTCTAATGGAGCGTTACGTTGCCAACTCGACGATTTTCATCGAATTTGACGATTGATTTCAGCTCAATTTCTCGCGAACCAAGGGAAGGTATGCAGAGATGCGTGTGCTACATCCATAGCTACCTGCATTTGGTTCTCTGAGAGAATCGATAGATATGTTGCGACTGAATCTGAAACGAATTCACTGCCATTATCGGATACATTTAAAACGGCAGACGATTGGATAGCGCAGCTAAGTACCTGTCCAGCAGAAATCTGTCCACTGATAATGCAAATATTGGATGATAAGTTTTGTACTTTATTACTCACTAAGTTATTTAAACTAGTAAGCAAAAATCGTAATTTATTCCCACCTAAAAACATTTTATTTTAATTTTTTTATTCAGATATTCAAATTTAAAGTTGAAAGCAATGCATGTCAAAACAAAATTTTCATTTTGCTGCTTCACATCGCGTTCTGACGATATATTTTCAATCTAGTTTTCCAGTCTCGGATTCAATTTACAAACAAAGCCGATGTTTGCTTTCCAAAAATTCTCCGTACCTTATTGAAAATCTTCTAAAATGGTAAAATTTTAATATGCACCATGTGTCAATGACTCATAAAAATGTTTGAAATTATTAAGAATTATGATTGCAAAAATTTCATTCCACTGTTCTTGAATACGGCAGAACTACCTAGTTAGAACTTGTATATACGGTAATGAGGCGGATGTATATACGGTAATGATATATTTGGTCTTTTATGGAGATGATATTTTTGCCCTTTTTATGGAAGAAGGTGCCAAACGAGCTGGTGGTGCGCCTGATGTTAAATGACTACCGCCGCCCACTGACATTTGCAACACCCGTGGGGTTGCAGATGCGTTGCCACCTCCTAATAAAGTGGACTCCGGCTAACCCACTCACCACACACTTCCACTTCACGCCGGTCTACTGTGACACGTCCAACAGCGAAGACTATTGCGTGGCCCCACCACAGATGAAGCTTTACTCAGAACTCACCGAAGTACTGACGTTATTAAAGTAAACGTTTTTTTTTAACGCTTCATTGAATGCTCTAAACGGTTGACGCGTAGTACATTCAGTGAAAATGACGCTAAAAGTTTAAAACGGGAAAAACTCCGTAAGCAGGTTGTTAAACTAAATCCTATATAGTATAAAGTCTTCACTTTAATGAGAAGAAATAATAAAAAGAAATTTCAGAGGTATATGTAATCCGCAATACGGAAATATATATGTCTAACTGCGGAGAATACCTGTAAATGATGTTGCTTAACTTTCTTCATATAAATAAACATACGATAAATAATATGTTGAACTTTTCACACAATCACATAGCAGTCGCATATAAATATCAGAAATAAAAAGGAATAGCATGATATGTCGGCTTTTACGAGGTATTTCTTTGTCTCATTCGTATATTTATATCCATGCTACGACTGTTGAATCTTCTCAAAACCACTGCAATAAATATGTGGACATAAAATGAACATCTTGTTTACTACCCCTACGGATTTTCACATCAGAGGCAAACTATAAAAGGAAAACTAACGAAAGACTCCCTTGACAAGGTTAAAGTATACTTTGTTTTATAGGAATATTTATTTATTTAGTGCCGTGATAGCTCAGTGTCAGGGAGCTCGCCTTTAATTCAATTTACTCGACCAGCCTGAGTTCGATGCCAGCACCATTGAAATTTATTCATTAGTGCTGATTTATCACATGCTCGGCGGTGAAGGAAAACATCGTGAGGAAACCTGCATATTTTCGAATTAATAACAAAAAAAATCCAATCTGCGTAGTGGACTATGCCCTAATACCCCATTTTTAGAGGAGGCCTTTGCCCAGCAGTAAATAATTTCGAAGGTATAAATATGGAGTCTGCCAAGCCGCTACGAAGACGATAATTAAATAAAATTTAATATTTAACAGCACAGATTTTGATTAGACGTCTCTTTGAGTCTAAACAAATTTTCATATCCCACTGTTTACTAGGTGACGAAGATATAGACGAAGGTATAGGCATATATACGATATATGACGAAGATAGGTATAGGTATACGCAGATACCAGTTCTCACGTCTTTTGTCATTAAGGAATTACACATCGTGATCTAATCTACCTAGATTTATTACATCATGAGATGTATCTTTTCAAGCAAAGACCACCCATTAACAGGTCACGAACCACCCTTGTATGCACAGCAACCAATTACCACTCAATTGAAACAGTACGGTTTAAACAAAAATTATTTCAAGTAAATAAGTAAACCAATATTGAACACGACATTTCACCCTGTAATAGTAATACATGTTTATTGAACTTGTCAGTCATTATGAAGTAAGGCAAAAATAGACCGTACTTTTTCATTTTAGTGCAACATTTTGCTTGGGGCAAATAGCGTCGTAGATAATGAGAAGACCGAACGAATATTTGAACCGACTGAAATGTTTCCCCTAAATACTTCAATGCCCACTCATAATGCCGTAAGTGACCTAAAGGCCCACATTTTCTTAACACAAAATTTTCTCGCACGAGTTTTAAAATTATTTTTATCAGTTCATATTGAAGCATTTTTGCTAATGCTTTGATATATATTATGTTTTGTAATTTCAACATATTAACGGAAATTATCGGATAGTTTTATTATGATTTTGTAACTGTGGTGGGGCCATGAAACATTCTTCAATGTTGCACGAATGGGCAGGTCCGTCCGGAAAATTAGCCTTTCGTCTAGTGATTTAGGTAACCGTAGCCCACTATATTAACATGGCATTGCATCTGTAACTCTACGGATGTTGCCTATGCATGGGCGGCGGTTTTCACATAACACTAAATAAACCGGCAGCGTACTTGCTACCTTCTAGATAAAAAAATGTCTTGAAATTCGGACCTCTTGAACTATTTATTTCTCTATTGGGTATTCACTATACGTATACCCATTCATTCCATTACTCAAAATAACATCAAACCGTGTTATTCTTAAATCTGAACACTCTTATGCTGTATAGGTGTCACGTCGGGGTATTTTATTAAAGTAATCCATTGTTACGAGAATCTTTCTAAGAAATCATGTGTTTTACGACGCACGATACGTATAAGCTATACCTTGAATCGACATTCCCGATAGACATTGTTTATAGATAGGTGGTTTTCCCAACTTATAATATTACAAGTCTATCGAGTCTTCATGATACCTCGTTCTCTTGAACAAACACGAAAAGAGACATTTATAAATATGTCTAGGCTTTTAACACCTTTACATCGTATCAGGTTCTAAATACAAATACCATCCCGTGACTAAATAACTTTGTATACCATAGGTATATCCTCTCCTGAAATATGTTTATGTATCGTGCGTGCCTGATAAGTGTGATTGTTAACTCGTGTTTCGAACGCATAAGTTTCAAGTTCACATCTCAGCTGCAAAACGATAACGATTGTTTACCTAAAATATTAGAATAAAACTTGTAGAAAAAGTACGAAAAGATTCGTACGTCGGTGTGGCATTCAGCCGTTTAGCTTAGTGGCTAAAGCGTCAGGCCGCGAATGCCGAAGACCAGGGTTCGATTCCCACAGCGGCGACAATCTTTACGAACTATTTCTACAAGTTTTATTGTTTAATCTTAAGTGGAGAGAGTAGCACTATAAAACAAAACTAAGTTTCTAAAATATTAGAATATAAAGATTGTTAATCCGAAATGACAGAACCACTACTTGTTTATATGAGCTTGCAATATCAATACCTAGCCCTACCCTAGTGTAAGTAGCTTAAAAGCTTTCAGGTGTCACAGTAACAGTGCCACCCTTTACTATTATGCATATACGTTATTACCCTTTCAACTTGAGTGTTCCTTTGTGTGGCAACTTCTGAGGCCTTTTCTAATATCGCATTATTCGAAAACAGGCCATGAATATAAATATTCTAATGACTCGGCGCATATTATTAAAGTTTACTAAAGCTATTTAAAAAATATGTGTGTATTCATGTACGCGCGTAAAAAGTTATATTTCTTTAGCGAAAAAAAGAAAAATAACTAATAATTTTATTCTTTTATTATGAAATAAAAAGAAAAAAAACCGCTGAATTTTTTTATTTAACTGAGCGCAATCATTATTGCTCTCCACAGGCAAATAAAGTGTTTGCATGATGTAACCATGTATTTACAAATTAGTATGTAGAAAAAGACGTTAAGATTTTCGTCGGTGTGGCAATCACCCGTTTAGCTCAGTGGCGACGACGAAGTCGTGGGTTCAATTCCCACAGCGGCGACAAACTTTTCGCACTTTTTCTACATATTTTAATAAATTAGTATGTTCTTTTTCCTTGAAGTTGATTTACATTTATTGGAAGAAAGTTAGCAAATCTAGTGAACGATCATAATGTCAACGTTTTTTTATGGAATTAACAAATGGGTTAGTGTCTGGAATATATACGAGCTATCATCAATTATATTTTACTTTTACAATGTTTTTACGCACTAAAACGACTTAAATTAAGCAATATAATGACAAGAGATAAAACGGACGCGAAAAAAATTTTTGAAGAAGTCACGTTTGGAATTAAGATTTAGTTATTTCCTTTGTTATTCAAACTTCCTCCCATTGGTATCTCAACAAAAAGTAATTTAAATGAAAATATATTTATGTAGAGGACTTTCTGCAAATTGTGGGGAAATCAGGGGGGTGTTTAAATAATTTTTTATCGATTACTTGGCAATTCGTTACGATTAAATGGTCAACATAAGAAAATATTAGCCACATTTGTTTTTATTTGACATGCCGTCAAGGTGTCTTGAGATTGGTTCGTTTGCCATCGCAACCATTATTGCCTTCTTACAAATTTCTGGGTAGATTTTTCATGGCCCTAAATTTGCATTCACTTATTGCCACTGGACGGGAGAAATCGATTCACCTCGTTGATTGATTGATTTGAGATGACATTTGTTTATGGCTGTAGACTTAATTTCTCTTTGTAGGATAACAAATCGACAATAAATCTTCAATTCTTTCACGTATGTAGTATGATCACACACTTTAGGTAATACAAGGTCTTTGCCAGCTCCCGAAATGTTTATTTAGGATTGTTTGTACAGGGCCATTCATGTACGTCGTTGTATCGTGAAATTACATCACATAACATTAACTCTCGTGGTCTGGCGAAAAAAAAATGTAAACAACACAAATTTAAATAAAGCCACTCATTGCGATGACCCTAATGGCGTAGTGGGTAGCCTGCCTCTTGCGCCAAAGGATGTGGGTTCGATCCCCACTACTGGAAAGGATGTGGGTTCAATCCCACTATTGTGAGTAATATAGTGTTTCTCCAGTGTTTGCCAGATATGTATTTATACAAGAGAAAAGTATGTTTAAGTGTGTTTATGAGTAATCTAGTACCCATAGTACAAGCGTTACTTAATTTCTAGAATAGAGAACATTGTGTACGATGTGTCCTAAATAAATATTTATATTTATTTATATATTTCATACTAATTGAAAATATTATGTGTTAATATGATGTTTTCTTCCAGAACGGTATATTATAGACTAGCCAACGCGCAGATGATTTTCAATTATAAATTAATAACAAAAGTGAAACTTTTGCGAAACAGTTGATTCAAAGTACTTTGGTGACGTTATTACATAAACTACGTATCCTTGTTCATAAATTGACAAAGTGATAACGCATCACAAGCAGTGGGCGCACGGTCTCTACGAAATCCTGCTTATCTTGAAATGGTTCGAAGCCCACTCCAATTAAATATTTGTCAATTAAAAACTCTTATAATTATAATGTAAGTGTATTTTTTTTCTAGACTTTAGTCGATTGCAATCTTATCATATTCAATATTGTAGATATTAAATAATTTTTAACAAAAAAAAAATAGACGTCTTCAAACAGGACAATAAAAAGTAACAAAAATAATTTACTTAGCACAAAGTAATTCGTATTATGATTTAGTTGGGCATAAATTGAATCAAAAACATTTTATTGAAGGACGCTTAATTAACTGTAAAATCTATTTTATTTAAATAAAGTTATCATAAAGGGTTGTAGTTTTATGTCACAGGGAAATTCTCTATCCACTGTTAAAAATAGGCCTTCCTTAGAACGCCACAACGAACGACACTATGCCATTTGCATCCACCGGTTGCCCGTGACTCTTACAATGTTCTCGGTCCACCTAGAGATGCCTTCCTACGCTACGTCTTCCGGTTCGTGTTCGCCAATCGAGAATTTTTACTCCCCATCGGCTATTAGTTCTTTTTGCGTTGTGACGTGTCCATTACCTGAGCTGAAGTCAGCTTGCGAATCCGGCGAGCTATGTCGGCTGATGAGAGCTATGCATTATATTCAAGTAGCATCTTGAAGAAAATGTCCCTAAAAATCTATGCCAGAATATGTTTGAATATCTATTAGTATAACGTATTTCAACGTGAGGAAGAAGTATCTAGGTGGGTGTGAGGGCGGATTGTGTCAGACTCCCACCCCCACGATCTTCTAACTAGAGTGCATATCGGTAGGGTCATGGTAACACTAAGTGTAATTGGCTAGGTAGACATCCAAAGTTCATCAAATACTAAATTGTGTCTTTATTTGTAATACCATAAGAAGATTATCATATAAGAATTTGTGATATGGCCTCAAGTTAACTTAGATGTTTCATAAAATAATGCTTCAGGAACGCTAATAGAAAGGGAACGATAACAGTGTTAGACGCCTAAAGCTTCCAATTCGGAAAATTTAAAAGATAAGTCGTTTTTCAGTAATTCACAACCACTGCGACTGGGTGCCTGCGCCAAAAGCTAGAAATGTATCTCAACTGAGATATTTTCAACAAACTCGCATTGAAGCTGATTCGTTCCCTTAAAAGTTTTAGGAGATGATTTTCTTGTGAGCATCATTTTGTTTTAGACTTCACGAATGCAAATAATTTGAAATAAATAAAATTGGTTGAGATGAATAATCTTGAATAACAAGCCGAAAGAGTATGCTTGGACGGTCTTGAAATTAATAATTGCAATATTTGGATGGCATATGCATAAGGATCTCAAACGATATGCATATGCCACTGGCACTTAATTTCCATCAAATGATTAATTAAAAATTTATTTTATATAAGTAACGAGTGGACCCGACAGATCTTGTCCTGTAAACACGTCTAAAATCCTGTAACAACTTATAAATAAAAAAAAAAACCGATGGACCTTATCCTGTACACAAGCCTTAAATCCGATAACTTGTAAATAAAAAAATAATTCAATAAACATTTTATAGTTGACCGAATTGTGAATCTAAACCATTCCCGAATCCACTTGAACACACACAAAAAATTCATAATAACCGTTCCAGCCGTATATCAGGAGTTCAGTGACATACACACGCACAGAAGAATTATATAATATATAAAGAAGATGGAAGGAATGCACCACAGCTTCACATTCGTATGTAGTTTTAAAATACACCAACAATCTCTGTTTATTCCCAAGGGTATAGGCAATAAACGCTTGCAAATAACGTTATTAAGTTAACGAATGACCAGTGGTTAGTCTGTCAGTGAACTTAGATGAGACCATGTCCCTACCAGATTAAAATAAATATGAAAAAACGTTATAAAACAAAAGAAAAAGAAGCAGAACTAGAAATTATGCAAAGGTAAAAGAATATAGAGAGTAGTTACGTCAAAAGTGACCTCTGCATAGCTACAATTTGCTATAGGCTTCCATAGTGCCACTTTTCTGCAAAGCCATTTTATCGAGGACGGGCGTTAATGTGTGGTATTACGGTGACCGTGCTAAAAATGACATACAGAGCGTTTATACAGACTCTTACAGATAATTTTTAATCTATTTCGATTTGTTTGAGTTTAATCATTCGAGTAAGAGCAATTTATGACAAACAAATCCACGAAAAGGGAGAATCGGGCTAATTTCCCGGTTTTGATGTTAACTTGGGATCGTTTGTTGAATTAAACAGAATAATTTATGTGTGAAGAAATTGTAACGCGCATACATACGTATATAACGTTCTTTACTGGTGTCGGATACATAATGCCTTGGGCTATTTAAAACGCGAGTACATTTTTTTTCAGACATGTAATGCACGATTAGTATATTTTTTCCACGTAATACAGTGTATCTTTAGTGAAATGGGGAATGGCGCCGAGAGCCGAAATACGGGCTCTCACAACCCAGTTCGGCGGATGCTATTCTTCTATTGTAGTAATTTGAACATTAAAGCATTATATATATTTTTAATTTATTTGGGATAAATAAACAGTGTCACAATAAAGAAAAATAACTTAAATTGTGAGTGACACCAACACCATTTACCACAGATTACTTTTCCAAGATTGAGAGATAAACGTCAATAACAAGATATGTATTTACTATGTATAAATATATTTAGGTATATTTTAGGGTTTTTTATATATTTTCGAGGGTTAGGGCGAAAGGGAGAGAAACCGGCGTACGATGCGGTGAGTGTCGCTGGTTTAAACAGGACTTAGTTACATTTCTCATTCTTTTTCTCCATAATGCTTTTTTAGATTTTCTAGAATTTCTAGAATTCACATATATAGATATTTCTAGAATACACATTCTCTATAATGGTACGCATATACGTGATCGTGTGAGCGGAGTCGCATTTAAAAAGCCGTTTGAAATTTTAGTTCATAAAGATATATTAAGTCTACGTTTGGATTTCCTTTTAAATTTCATACTTTTGTAAAAAAATAGTTTTTTTTTAATTCAGGCAATAAATTTGTAAAGAATAGACGAACAGATATTTAAGGGTCATTCACTCCACACCGTTAGGTTCGTTGTCGCCACTGGTGAATTAACTAGAAAGCCAAAACAACGAGTAAATGTCTTCATGAATAGTGGCAATTTGATTCGAAGATTACTCTCATTTATATTATTCCTATGAATTTAAAAAAAGTTATTTCCAAGAAGACTTAGTAGAGCTGAAAAAATTTCTCTGCAAAGTTTTATTATTTTATTCATATTTTCCGAGAAAGTGAGTTGTAAGTCTTTTTTAAATATAACTTATGACAAAATTTCTCGATCCTTTTCAATCTCCATTTGATTATTTTCATACCGATATTCTATAATAAATTCAAAAAATACATTCCAAGAATGTTTTTTGAATAGTTTTTCATACAGTTTCGTTCAAAATAATTTAAAATAAAAATAGCGTTGAGAATATTGCGTTCAAAATGCCTGTATAATTTTTTAACATTACAACTAGCGTTTTATAAAAATATCATTATATATATTCATAGTAAAATTAAACATCGAAATCGGAAAAAGTATTTTTTGTCTTAAAAAAAGTTGTCCCGGTTAGAATCGATTTCCACCTACATTTTCTGCGCCGCAAGCTTACGAGCTTTATAGAAGCCTTAAGTTAGTGCCATCAAAAGGAAATATGACAAAGAGTTTCCACTTTGCGGTAAACGCGCCATTAGATATTTTGCTTAAAAAAACGATTTTGCTGAGCAAAATCTCTGACACAACACACATCGGTGTTATCTGTAATCCTGTGAAACATACCCGACCCGTCTATAAGATACTTTATTTATTAAGTCTGTCAGTAGGCTCATTAAAAAACAATATCATATGAAACGTGAATTAATGTTACAGCTTAATGTACATCTAATTAAGAGGCAAACAGAGCATGCTTAAAATTAAAATAAAAATATAAAAGTAAATGGAAAAGTATTAACAAAATATCGTAAGGCTCAATTATTATTAAATGAAATAAAATAAAAAATCTAATTATATTATATCTTCATGGTGGTAGGGCCACACAGCAGCCTCGGCTGTTGCACGAATGGGCAGGCTCGTCCGGGTAAGTACCACGATCTTACAGAAGACCGGCGTAAAGAAGACCGGCGTAAAGTGCTCCGTCTGCTCGCTTGGTAACTTTTCACATAAAAAAAAACATTTTTAAGGAAAAGAGAAAAAGGAGTAAAATCTATGAAAGAAAATTAAATTATGTGGTTCATGGTATGGTTTTAAATGAGAAATATCAGGTTACATGACGACATCAAACATAATTCAAGTAACTTATACAAATACAAATAATTTAAATCTTAGCATTACAATAAATTTTAGAAGCATACATAAAAGCCGACTACGGCAGGCCTTCTGTGTACAGAGGGTATCCACCACGCGGCCCCACTGCGGGTTGGCGGACTTCACATATCATCGAATTATTTTTTATTATTATTTCGAAAATATACGGGTTACCTCACGATGTTTTCCTTCACCGCTAAGCAAGTGATAATCCAGTACTTAAAATTAACAATTTCATTGGTGATGGCACCGGGGATCGAAGTCAGGTTGCTCGAGTATATTGAATTAAAGGCAAGCGCCCGGACACTGAGCTACCACGGTTCTTTGCCTTTTTGTGTACTATGTCGAAACTCTATCCACTGAGTGAGGGACAAAAGAATAAAGGATCGCCTTGGTGAAACAAAAGAATACTCATTGGGCATAAAAATTTCGCTTGTAACCTGATTTTCTTCCATGATTCATTTGAATTGAAATATTTTAATCAAATCAAGCACGGACCAATCAACCGGTACCGTCAGGGTGGATACTAGGTTAATATCAATGAACAAAATTAGCTCCAGGGAAAGTTTGAATTGTTTTTCAAATTAATATTTCGACTTCTTTATATTATTAATTAATTTATGGATCACGAGATTTAGTGTAACTTTTCTATAAAGGTTACACTAAATCTCGCTTAATATTACAAACAAGTGTTGCAGTGTCCAAAAGTAGGAGGAAATTTACAATATGCTTGCTATGCACCAAAGATCACTTTTAAATCATTGCTACCCTACTTCGGGATATTGCCTATAACCATAAATAAATAAACTGTTGTGTTTATGCAGATGTAATATTCACCTAAATTTCGAACCATTTATTTATTTGTAATTAAGACGTGTAACAATGAAGCAATATGTTTAGCAATAGGATATATAAAATAATATGTAAGATAAGGCTGTTCAATATAACAAAGGACACGTCGAAAGTAGTCAACGCCGGGTCAAGAGAGCTTTAGTGACAAATGCGTGTGATAAATAAAGATAGATTGTCTCACTTACCTTCAGTTGATTAGTATTCTTTGCACGCTCAAGATCGTGCGAAGAAATCTCGAGGAATTTGGTTTGGGGCCATTTCAAAGATGCGAAACGAATACTGAAGTGTCACTTTGATTGGCGGGTATTTGTATACCAGCGTTATTACACTGTAAAGATTTAAAACTGATATTTACGCCTTATTTATATATTTTTATCCATATACTCACTAATAATTATAAACAGATTTTGAGAAGCCCTATTATTAGTCATATAAGTACATATGTACTTGGTTAAGACGCTGCTGAAGTCATCTCATTTATTTACTTTGAACTATATAGACATTTGAAAAAAAAATGTCACAAGAAAGAACATACATGAGAAATTGTATTCTTTCGATATATTGAGTTTTCACAATATCGGCTTGTGGCTAGACACATAAAATATCTTGAGGCGGCGTTGGTTTTATTATAGCCATAAAATATCATTTTAATGATGTAGCATCACATCAAGTTTTATTTTTAAAGCAATGTTGCATTAAAATGTGCTTCTTACGATTTGACAGCTCAGTTGTTATAATTGCTAATGCCCGGTTCCTATATTCAACGGACGGTCGTAAGTTATATAACTTCGTATCTTTCATAACGACTCGTTGTGACGACTTCATAATGACCATGTAACTAATGGCCGTTCGTTGAATATAGGAACCGGGCATAAGTCACCGTTATCGGCGGTATCGTGCAAATCATAGCTTTGATTCCCTACATTTATTCCGAATCACAAATCGAAGGTATTTGAGATCATATACGAGATCACTTCTTTGGTTTGGTCTTATATACATTACATACACATTAAATACATATATATATAATTGTACATTCGTCTATGTAAGACTTCCTCTTAAAAACTGTGACAATAATTTTGGTCCATCGCTTACACCACTTAAAAGTGTACGTTTAATTTAGAAAAACATGTTTTTGGATTTCAGTTTTTTATGTTTGTGTTATGTGAGGCAATCACAGCGCCGTCATTTATAAAACTGATTTGGAAGATTAATTGAAGATAAAAAAATTAAACTGTAGGAAAGCAGACATTTTTCCAAGGCAAGTCAGACTCTACACTAGGTCGGTGTTTTAGTGTTTAAAATATTTTATATCATTCGTTAGTTCTAATACAAAACTAAGCTTGTTTGAATAAAATCTTTAAACGAGTTGAATATAATTTATAAAACTAAAAAACCCGATTGCGTTTCTGTGTCATTTTTTATTTTGATATACCCAGTGTCACTATCACAGTAAATAAGAATCTTGCGACACCTCTCAAGCTAAAATCCATCAAGCCGTTCAGGTTGCTAAGCGTGCCAAACAATTATACATACATACATATTCTCGAATAACATAACCCTCCTTCAAGCGCAGTCGGGTAAAAATAACCAAACGTTCAGGTGCTGCATTCAACCTCGTATATTAGGATCGGCTAGGATAACTGTACTAATAAAACTGGACGGGTGCATCTAGCATGTTACGGTGTTACGTCAAGTTTTACGAGTCTCTTTTACGACTCTCGGCAGCCCTTTGCTCCTGTATATAAAGCTTCCAAACGCCCATGTTACGTAAACAACACCTTTAATTTAAAAAGCAGTACTACATACAACAGGGTTTAGTCTTCGCAACCGAATTTAAATGTTAAACATAACTAATTTACGAATTTTTATTTTATTATGCGTAAAGACATGAAATCGTTATGCAAACGGACACTTGTTTGTACCTTTGACCATATGTACAGTGTACAGATGAGGCAATGTAATGGAATTATTCTATTTACTTTTCACTAGTTACAAGTTTACAAATATTTTTAAAGTTTGCACCCACTTTTTCTTCTATTCATGAGATTTTACCTAAGAGCCCCAGGTCAGGGATGATTACTAATAGCTATTGCAATGTAAACGTTACAATAAAGGGCAAGAACGTTTTGGCAGTGTATGGTTAATAGATAAATAACTGGCTTATTAAAAATTAACAATAATATTCGGATTCATTTGAAAGTAAAGTAACGGCCTTTATAAAATGTATGTCCCACTGTTGGTCAAAAGCCTTCTCTGTACAGAGGGTATTAGGGCATAGTCCACCACGCGACCCCACTGCGGATTGGCGGACTTCACATACAGCGTGTCGTGACCACCGCGACATTAAATGAACACATGTCTAACGCTGCTTGCCAATAATCATAAAAAAATATTAACGTTAAAAAATCCATAATTAAAAAATGTTTTTATCAAACAAACTAGTTAAGTAAAAAAGAAACAAAATTTGTAACAGCCTATACAACTACAGCTGACTGATTCATACATTCAGAGACTATTTCATTCGTTGCCACAGTGTCGCATTACTAGCCTCTCCTTCTAACAGTATGTTTTGTCTCTTTTAAATTCATTCAACCCATTCATAGGCTTTGTGACCTTCACAAATGAACTTTACGTAAGAGTGTTCTAAAATTCTTTGTTTTGGAAAATTTGATAACTCTGTAAATATTGATATTTAAATAATGTAAATATTTAATACAATTTTTAAAAAGTTATTCTTTATATGTGTGTTCATTTATTGTCGCGATTGTAAAGACACGCTGTATATTTGATTTTTTTTGTTATTATTTGGAAACTATGCAGGTTTCCTCACGATGTTTTCCTTCACCACTGAGCACGTGACAAATCAGCACTTAAAATTAATAATTTCATTGGTGCCGGCACCAGGATTTGAACTCAAGTTGCTCGTATTCATTTAAGGTCTCAGTTCATTAAAATGCGTTTTAACAGTGGCGTAATAGATGCTAAGAACAGTTAAACAGTTGCCTCAGTCTTTCCCCCAATCCGTCGAGAGCTAACACCCAGACTCCATCATAAACACCTTCCAGGCCTTGCGGGGAAGGCTTTTAAGACACTTGATGGGCTGGACTATTCCCTCGTGAGTGACCTGTGATTTATCAGATCGACTGATGTGATAAATCATGATGCATTCACATGAGGGGCTCAGAATTTTCTGGATCAAAAGGGAGAGCGCTTTAACCACTCATCACACGACAATAGGATCCAATGTTTCCGTCAGTGGAGGGCCGGAGAGCGATATTTGAAATTGTTTGTGTGCTGTAAAGGATATACGAGTAGCAATAGAAGAATAGCTTGGATTGAAATGCGAAAAACCAATGTAGATAAAAGACGTTGAGATTTTCATCCGTTTAGTTCAGTGGTTAAAGTGTCTGTGTGAAAATATGGAGGACGTGGCTGCGATCCCCACAACGTTGAGAAACTTTTTGTCCTTTTTTCTACAAATTAAAAAAAATATGTTTCTTCAATACTTCACTTATTAAGACGTAAAGAAATCTTAATACTAAGATAAGTTTCCCAGATTCGTTTAAATTAAAGAGGCAGCGAGATGTACTGTCGAGTGGTATTTCTTTACAGTGTCGCATATATCCCTTGACAAAAATTGATGGATCTGTCCCGTTTTAATCAAGAGCACAAACATGACACTGCGATAAACGGGTGCTAGCTTTGTATTTAGTACACACGAGCAACAAGTTCGAATCCCGGTGTCAGTTCTGGATAGTAATTGACTTGTTCTTCACGTGTCCAAATAATAAGCCTGTAAGTAACACCGGGTACATTTAATTCTTCGATAGTGTTCTGAAGAAATTCTCAATCTAATTAAATTGGTCAGATTAATTTTGAAAGATCCATTTCTGTCTCTTTCTTGGTAAATTCCCTGTATACTCCTGGACTAAATCTTTTCGAGGTGATCGTATTTAATATTTTTGAGAAAGAATTTTTACAATGCGTTACTAATTTTTTGTTATTAAATAACTTTCAAAAAGCAATCTTAAACATGTAATTTAATCGTTTTTTTTTTACAAGTATTTCAAAATCAAATAAAATCTTCATATTTGTTACTGGGATAGGTATAAGAAAAAGACAACTATTTTCGAACGTTTATTGAATTTGAAATACAGTAATGCTCTGTAATGATTTGATTTGTAATGATTTGTTACTGGGATAGGTATAAGAAAAAGACAACTATTTTCGAACGTTTATTGAATTTGAAATACAGTAATGCTCTGTAATGATTTTATAAGGCGAATCCACAATATTTGATCGTATCGGTAGCATTGGTATAATTATGTAAATATATTTATGCATTTATATTGTATATGGTTTGCATTATATGCATATATTAATTTCATGTGATGTTGTCAATCATTTAAAGGTTGCTTTGTTATGTATAATACTTTTCAAAATGCGATATGATGACTTTTTATGTGAGAGGGTGGCAAAAGGGTGGCGGTTTAGCCGATGTTAAGTAATAACTGACGCCCATGGACATTTGCAACATCCGTAGGGTTGCAGATGAGTTGCGACCTTTCAATAAAGTGGGCCCCGGTTACCTCACTCACCCGAAGAACGTGAGACTTAGTATAACACTTCCTCTTCACACCGGTCTTCTGTAAAGTCATGGTACTATTCGTGCAGCAGTGAAGACTGTCGCGTGGCCGTACTACGATACGATATGTTATGCATATTTAAAAACATTCTTAATTACTATTTTTTTGTTTATTGTACCTTCTGCAATATTTCTTAACAACACAGATTGAGCGGAGAATGAATGTTGGCAGTAAGTCCGCACTTATTTAAGTCTATTTAGGATGTTTACAATTAAATCATAAAAAATAAACGATTAAATAAATATTTCGAAAGTACTAGAAGATCTACCTAGGCTTCACAAACTAATGTATATAAAACTGTAATTACTTATTCGGATTCAGAACATTAAAATGTTCTTGCATTTCATAATGCTCACAGCTGTTGCTTGAATTCCGTGGTTTGCGTGAGCGACGGAGCTCAGGTGCGCTAAATGAAACTATTTCACCAAGATTCAGAGTTTATTTAAAGGATGGATAAGCGGTGTCTTATTTATAGCACTATTGCGATGCGACAGTAAATGTCACATGCAAAATCTTGTCTTTGTGGCTTGGAACACATTGTGCTCTTCTCTTTACTGACATTAGTAACATATAATGTATGTTTGTCAATATTAAAACTGTGGAAGTGTGTGTACGTAACATTATTACTATGTATTTATTATTAACTAGTTTTCTTGTGTGTTCCGGGTGGACGTTTGGAATCGATTTTAAACTAACTTCCCGATTACGTACATATTGAAATTTGGACCATAGCTCAGAAGTAGATGACAATGCATGAAAATGTGATATTAATATAAGTGTTTGTTTTTAAAATAATAGTAAAAAGGCTTTTATTTAATGTACCGGTGTATGAATGTATTGTTTTTACGAAGCAACGATTTGTAAACGAACTGAGGCCAAACCAGCTGCAAGGAAGTTAGGTGTCCACTTTCGACGAATCGACTTTCTGTATGTAGCAAACTACATACAGACAGACGATACATTGCACCGGGGTAGTTTTGAACTTTATGTAAAACACAGCTCCGGACTTGTATGGAGTGCTGCTGCTATTGGTGCGGTCTTCCTGAATGCTAAATAGATATTAAGAAATTAAAATAGTTATAGTGATAATCTCTGCACTTTAAGATTTAAACATATTACTGAAATTCTCAAAGCTCTTTATCTACATTGTTTATTAGCATTTGAAGCAATCTTTGGTGCATCCATTGTTATGCCTTTCCAGCGTACAAGCAATTTCGAATATCGTTTTACAACGATAAATCCAACGAGAGATGTCGCCAGTGCTTTTTGCCAATTTCGTCGGTGTGGTAATCAGCCGTTTACTTGTTAAACTACGCAACTTCTTAATTCATTTGTTAAATATTTATTGAAGCTAAAACTTCTTTTATCGTTAAGCGATGTTTGGAAGGGAGGAAGATAATCTTAACGACCCGCATCGCAAGCATTCTTAAGTAAATAGTATACACATAGTACATATAGTACGTAGCTATGTGTTGCGCTTGGGCAACAGTTAAAAAAACACTTTAATTACAATTTATAACCTCTTATCCGGTATTTATTATAACCTATCAATAAGTAATCCATTTTTTTATTCATAGTTTTACTAAATAAAATAAATAACACTATTAAGAAAAATAACAATAAGGATCATTCATTCGCAGACATTGATACAAAACAGTATAAACGATGCCCTTGGAAAATAAATAGAATAATAAGGACGCATCGATGTGCAAATAGTTGAGCATCTAAAACATGAGACGGCAGTGAAGCTATAGGATTAATTGAAATGAATTAAATAGCAACGGGCACATTCTCAAACACTGGCAAATTGCAAAGGTATTGAAATACTCCCAGGTACTCAAGAAAAGTAATAAACACTAAATTATTTGGACGGTTACATATTTTTTAAGCAGACAAACGTTCAATATTAAATGCCATTGAAAATCGGCACAAATTCAAGTATTATTTACTAGACGTGGGTACATTTTTACTTTTGATGTCTATTGACTAGAACCCCATTATATCCAATAAATAAATTATTATTATATATTTATATTATATGTTACAACACTAAAATTTACATTTGTCTTTCTAATTTTATTTTTTCTCTTAGTACATGCAGTATCTCCCGAAAATTGATTTGTGTTCTAAATTTGTTTTTTAAACAAAGTTAGAACTAATAGTAAGTAGAGTTAATAATAACTAGCACCCCAATAGTAATTACAGTTAATAGTGTTGGCAACACTAAAGGAAATCACTCCTTGAGGTTGTTGGCAACACTAAAAGAAGTGTCATTCTGTGAGGTATAAATGAAGCTGTAAGAAGCATTTCATGGTCTTTGTCGTCTTCATCGTGATCTTCGTCTTTCTCTGGCTGTCAACAAGAAGTATACGCGATAGTGCTGCCCAATCGGTATCACAAATTAAATCGTTAAGAGTTGCGTTTCTTTAGTGATCTAAAAGTGAAAATAAGTAATTATACCAGTGTTATTGTTGTGCAAAGTAAAACTACGGTGATTTGGTAAAATTATTTATATTTCTACCTTCTTAGCTCGATAAAACAAAGTATAGCTAACAATAGTAACTTGCACCCCATTTTATTACTTAAATAAATTATTTATGTTACAACAATAAATTTTATATTGGTCTTTTTTAAATTTATTTATTTCTCTTGCACGCACAGTCTCCCGAAAATTGGTTTGTGTTCAAAATTTGTTTTTTACCACTCCATATTAATTAAGTAGTTTCGTTGCCAGTATAACGTGCGCCCTTCGGTATACAAACCGCTGGAAAATCTTGACGTCTTATCTACATTGATTTCATTGCATTTTAGCAATGATTGGAAACCAGTTTATATATTTAGGATAAACTATTTCCAGATAGCCCCGCTAATCTCGGTAGTTTTTAGGGTTCCAAAGGGTAAAACGGGAGCCTATTAGTAAGACTCCGCTGTCCGTCTGTCTGTCTGTCCGTCTGCCACTAGGCTGTATCTCATGACTCGTGATAGTTAGACAGTTCACAGATGATGTATTGATGTTCTGTTGCTGATATAACGAATAAAAAAAAACAGAATAAAAAAATATTTAAGTGGGGCTCCCATTCAACAGACATGAATTTTTTTGCCATTTTTATAGATATCGGAACGTTTCGTGCGCGAATCCGACTCGCACTTGGCCGTTTTTTTTTATTTTTCACTCCTCATAAGTACTCCCATTTCAATTTTAAATTCTTAAGTTGTTTATTGAATTTAGGCAGATTGATCTGAAGTGGGTTTTTCGAGAAGTTGACTTTATAAATATTCTTTCATAAAACAGAACTAAAAAAATACAACGAATTGAGTTTGAACTAGAGCACTTCGAAATAAGAATCATTGAAATTTCAAGTGGTCTGTAGTCGTCGAACAAGAATAATAAAAGATAGACATGTTTTTTTCAATTCTTCAAAGTAAAATAATCAATAGAATGTATAAAGTAAAATTACCCGCAGTTGTAAATAAAATAAATTAAAACAGGATTTTTAAAATGGGCTTGTAAATAATTATATATTAAGCAAGATATGTCTGTGTTTAAGCTATGACTATAAAACTTACAAGGATATGACTTTGATTTGATTAGTATGTATGTTTCGGGAAGGGACAAACAACAAACACACGTAGGTACCATTTGTAAAGTTTTAATCATCTGCACCGATCACAATAATGACGAAATCTTAATTATGTTTTATAGCAATCAATATAACAATATATTGCTAACAACCATATTAGAACTTCATAAAGCACTTGTGTTACTCTTGAAATTTGATCCGCATAACAAAGTAAATCATATTAAAAATATTGCGGAGTGCAAAATGAAGGAACGTTATTTTAGGAGGTATAAATAAGCTATAGAGCAAAAACCTTAACACAGCAGGTTTCTAATTGTTATAAATGCGTTCGCTTAGAATCATTAATTGGTTTCAGTCCAAAAAGTGAATGTTTTATGTTTTTTGCACGATTCGCTTTGGTAGTTTGTTTTGTTTTCGACCTTAAGTCGTTCAGAGTGGATCGTTATTTAAGTAAGATTTTCCCTTATTTACGTGAACGTTACAGATTTTAGTAAAACCAATTTACGGATTTTTTTTTTTTTATAATAAAGTTAACAAACATAAAAATGCAGTATTATCCTTAAGCGAGTGTTATTGTAACATCATTTAAGTGTCATACACCACTGTCCCCTAGGGTAAAGCACCCATATGAAGCACAGATGGAAGGCAATGGCTGACTACTACGCCATCTGATATGATGTAAGGAAGCGTGCTTAAGATATTTCACAATGAATATTTGAACCAAATATACTAAAACTAGCGTTCTTATTAAAAAAATTGTTAAATTAATAATTAACTAATCATTTAAGTACCAAAAAAATGAGACTGTATGTGCCTAATTGAAATGACGGGGAGACATAGAGCAGGCTATTAATTTTTGCTATTATCGTTATATTGCATCCTTAAAGTATTCAGTGGTATGTGACTGTACTAATAATATATTTTGTAATTGGAAGATATGCTGTTAATGATAAACTTTTTGATTTTTTTCAATATACAGCCTTTTAGACAGTGTTATTTACAACATTACATTTTGTATTTACGCGAATATTATTTCATAATATATTTACGCGAAATATATTGCGTTTAATTTCTCTAATACTAAGACGTAAAACAACTCAGTCTTGACGTAGCCCTGAACGCTATAAAGGGCTCCAAACATCGGGAATTTTATTGAATTAGTTTCTCATAAAATCTTTACTGTGGTTAGGCCACGCAACAGTTTTCGCTGTTGCACTAATAGGCAGGTCAGTATGGGGACGTATCACGACCTCACAGAAGACCGGCGTTAAGTGGAAGTGTTACACCTGTCGAGTGAGGTAACCGGGGCCCACTTTATCAAAAGATGGCAACGCATCTTCAACTCTGCCTGTTGGCCATGGGCGGCGGTTATCACTTGATATCACTTGAACCACCAGTTCGCTTGAATCGCTAACATTAAAAAAAATGATAAATAAAAACCGGCCAAGTGCGAGACGGACTTGCGCACAAAGGGTTCCGTATCATTATCTATTACAACGGCAAGAAAATCATGTCTGTTGCCCCGCTTAAAATATTCTTTTTATTGTTTTATTCTTGGTGTTATAGCGAAATGACAACATCATCTGTGAAAATTTCAACTATAACTATCACGGTTCATGAAATACAGCCTGGTGACAGACGGACAGACAGACAGCGGTGTTTTAGTATTAGGGTCCCATTTTACCCTTTGGATACGGAACCCTAAAATTTAATAAAATTGTAGTTGATATATTGTTTTAAATGTTACTTAGTTCATGGATTTTATTGATAGTGTTTATTTCACAAATGGTAAAACGGGACTTATTACTAAGACTCCGCTGTACCCTTACGGAACCCTAAAAATGCCATAAAACAAGAAAAATGTAGAATATAATTATTTTAAAAGAATCCTACGTTCGTGTTTCTGTTTTTAACAGGATAAAACAGTAACAAGGTAACGTAGTCTCTATTTAACTGTAAACACATTAAAACTCTTTGTTTGACATCGTTGCCAGCTCTAATTGGATTTGGTTTCTAGCTTTGTAAAAGGATTCTGACAATAATAATAAGTTTTGGTTAAATAAAACCGAAAGTGTCGGCAGCAAGGCTTTGAGATAGTCAGTTAATTGTTAGTACCTGGACGACCGGGCTCGTTTTTTTTGGTAAATCGTGTATTTTAGAAATAAAAAAAAAAAAAATAAAGAAAATGATCTGGTATAGAAAGAAAAAGTAAAAAAAAAATAAGTGTGTAAATGATCGTGATACGAACCGCGGCCGTCTGTTTTGGGGCCGCCCGATTAAAATGAAACCTAGCTAGATCGATTTTTCGCCCCCGAAGCTATGGATGCGCCCAGCATTTCTTCGAATGCTAAAAAAAACGATGTAGATAAAATACGATAAGATTTTCGTCGGTGTGAGAATCAGCCGTTGATTAGTGGCCAAAGCGTCAGGCTGCAAATGCCGAAGACGAGAGAGTGTCTCCGCTGTGGAAATCGACCACTTCGAATCGACACTTTTCGTACCTTTTCTAATAAATTTAACATTATGTAAAATTAAAAGTAACAGCCTATACATACATGTCCTACTGCTGGGCAAAGGCTTCCTCTATACAGAGGGTATCAGGGCATAGTCCACCACGCGGCCCCACTGCGGATTAGCGGACTTCACATATTTTTGAAATATTTTTTTTTGTTATTGTTATTATGCAGGTTTCCTGACGATGTTTTCCTTCACCGCGGAGCACGTGATAAGTTAGCAATTAAAGTTAAAAACTTCATTTATGCCGGCACCGGGGATCGAACTCAGGTTGCTCGAGTATATTGAATTAAAGGCGAGTGCCTGGACACTGAGCTATCACGGCTCTTTACATTTTGTATTCTTAGATAATACCTTTTAAACACGAATATCGAGGAATAACTAATAGGGATTAGCGAGTACAAATATTTAAAAAAAAAAGCCTATTCCGATTCGCGATTCACTTAATCTGCCTAAGCTGAGCTTCGATAACCAAAAAGTATGCGTTTAGAATGAACAGCGTCAGTAGGATTACTCGCATTGGAGAAATGAAAGTCTAAAATCGGCTTTATAACGCGCGAGTTTCTTTTTACATTAAAATGTAAACATCTATTATACGTATTTATTAAGTTATTTGTATGTGAGTTTCTTTGCATAATCCATGAAGGATTATCTTACAAATAACACAACAAAACGTATTGTCCAGATTTTACTTTTGCCACGTCTTTGACGCATATATAACAAATACTTAAAATAAATTTTTATTGTTTTTGTATTGTCATAAAATTACAACATATATACGCATAACAAATACTTAAAATAAATTTTTATTGTGTTTGTATTGTCATAAAATTACAAATTTGTGGAACAAAGTATGTAAAAAGACTAGAAAGCGTCCAAAAACGTTTTATGTGGCATCTAGCGTATAAATATGGTTTAGCAAAAAAACTACCTAATTATAGTGACAGGCTAAATCATTTTGAAATGAAAACACTCGTCGAGCGAAGATGTATATTAGACAACCTGTTCTTGTATAAACTTATCAACGGTGCATTGGATTGTCCTGAACTTTTGACACGTATTAATTTAGCAGCTCCCTCTAGATTGAAACGCATTAAAGTCAGAAAAATGTTTGTAACTCATGGGTCTAAAACGAATCTTGGCAATAACTTATCACTCAACAGTTTGTCAAAAACTTACAATAAATTGTCTGGTACTTATATGACCATAGACATTTTTAACGACAGTATAGACAAGTTCAAGAGAAATCTGTCCACTTACAGTTTTTTATTTAATTAGAGTAAATTTCTTCTTTATCTCTACAGTTTTCTTTTTTTGTTATTTTGTTAAAAATTATGTTATTTTCTGTTTTGATTATATGTTTATTTTAGTGTAAAGTCAGTCAACTACTGTATTAATTCTTTGTTAGCATTTAGCATACTTCAATTATTATTTTTTCATTATTCTTTTTTTAGCAGTTGTCAATATTTTGAATGTCGTTTCACCTGTAATTGAGATACCATTTAATTGAAGATACTATGTACTTATCTATGTTTTAAGCTTGTTTTGATGTGTATCTTGTTGATGAAGTAAATAAATAAATAAATAAACAATGATGTTATCAATATTTATTAGTTGCAACTGCAAATCAGCTACGTGTCTGTACGGTGCCGTATACAAGGAAACACGTGGTCTGGGAACCGTGAGCGATTGAAACTTTAAGGGGGGTATTATTATCGACCAATACTGCGTGGGAGCAACCGTCATAGGCGGTATAAGAGAAACAATTTCCTTCAGAACTAAATTTCGAAAAATTTGTTACATCTTTATATATAAAAAATTAGCTTACGTGGTATGTTTCATTCGAGAAAACTCAAAAACTAAAACTATAGCTGATGGATTGACTTGATATTTGAGGGTCACAAATGAGCAAAACGAAAAAACAGGAAGAGAACGTGGCCGCGTGGAACGTCTTTATTCACCGAAATTTTCGTTATTTTTGTTTTAGGGGCTTGCGTTTGAGAGAAAGACTTTTACACTGTGACGGATTTTCCAATGTCTATTGGTTAGTATACTCTTATCACTTTTAGATAATATATGTTAAAGTGCCTAGATGGATGTTAATGTGTCGATGGATGCAGCTGGCTCAGGCAGCAGTGGACTCAAACGGGCTGAAATGATGATAATGACGCCTAGAAGACTAGACTTGTATTTTTATATAATGAAAATAAATATTAGATGAATCCGTGGCGCAGTTGTCAAGGTAATGGCTCCAACACCGGTCGTGGGTCCGATTCCCACACGAGATAACTATTTGTGTGACCCACAAACAGTTCTTTCCGATCTGAGAATTTGTTCACGTAAAGTTTATGTATTTAAATCGTTTTTATAACACAGGATAATGTTATCCTACAGTAAGGTGGAAATGTTTCCGAAGGGAGGACTACAACAGTTATCAAATTTATACATATTTTTTTAATATTCCTTTATTCCATTTCAAAAGATTATTATTTGGGTGAATCCTTATCGCGCCATTTTAATAAGCCTGAGAAAGATACATGGTAAAAATCGAAATTAATCCCCTCTTTGTGTTTTGTACGATACAACATCTCAAAACATTCGACTACTGGCTGTATTCTCAAACTTACTGTAAAGCTACATTAGTCTTAAACAAACAAATTGAATGATTGTTTGTTTTCAAAGCCATTAAAATCAACAAAATCGACAGAAACACGGTATCCGATAACATGCCCGTATGAGAGATTTTCTCTTTGTTCAACAAAAGGTCAACTTTTGTCAAAGGATATTATTGTCTTGTGACTTACAAAAGAGAAAAAAAAAGTAGCGTAGAAATAATACCGAAAATGTTATAACTAACAATGATAAAACTTTAGAGGAATATATCACTGAAAAATACGAAGGGGAATAAATATGTAACGATTTTTACCTTACCTTTCTTTATAGCTTATATATAATATGTTAAAGGCTTGTCAAATGTTGTTGTCGTTTGCAGCCACAGGCAGAGCTAAGAACCTTGACGGCTCTTCAGCCAAGGTTCAATATGTGTATCATAGCTAGGTAGAGAATAAGTTAGCATTTATGTGGGCTTCTATAAAGTAGTCAGGAGAACATTGTATAACCCAAGTAAAAAAGAAACAAAACAAATCATAAGGTTAATGTAAAAAAAAATGAGAGTTACTTTCGCTGGTTCTTCTCAGGTCAGTGACTTTTTTCCGTAAGTATAATGCTTTTATAAAGAATAAAGAAATTTGAATTTGATCATGCTCGTTTAATGCGGCGAGAGATGAAGCCACAAATGGTTCAAACGAATTGTTAGTGGTCATGCCGTTCTGCACAAACCACTAGTCGAAATATGAATCCTTTCATCTTGATTACCCACTTTTTTATGTAAAGGAAATTATTCAAAAGAAGACTTGCTATTTCAAATAAAATTATGTTAAACAAAACTATTTTACTGATTGTATTCCGTTTAATTTTAAATAAATTTTTATTCAAAAAAATAATTTTAAAATAAACGAGTAAGTAGTAAGCATTTTTGTTGAAATTATTATTAAGCATTAGTTGAGGACAAACATTTTGCTCCAGCGAATGCGTTATAGTCACTGAGTGATTTTCGTTGTTAGTGAGTTATTTGGAAAACTTCGAATACAGGCATGTAATTTCACGATAAAATTAGGGTCACAAAAGACCCATAACAATCAGCGATCCTAAGTAAATATTCCGCGAGATTCAAAGGCGATTGTATGCCCTATAGTGAAAACAGACTATTCATGCCCGTTAGAATAGAGTTTTGATTGTCAATTATACGTAAAAAATGAAAAAAGAGAATAGTAACCGATTAGTACAAATTCATAAATTAACATTGTTTCCACAAATAAAAAAATCACAAAAAAAAAGATCACAGTAAGTATTTCAGAGAACGCAAATTTCCACTTCATTACCTAAAACAAAGTGAAGGTCTTTCCATTACAGGATGCTGAGTAGAGAAAGCGACGCGGGCAAAAATATTTCACCGCTAAGACCGATCCGGGCAAATTAATTGGCAGCCCTAGATCTTGTTAATTAGGGATATAAAGCTTGAATATCATCAATCAATCAAAGCTGAACTGACACAATTTCGGTGGCAAAGAAAGAGTCATGTCAAAATATATTTTGTACATTTAATGTAATAAGAATTTACAAGTTATTGGAAAAAGCTTGTAAATATATAACGTAAGATAAAGTCGAAAGGCTTATTATACGTGTATTAGTGGATATACATCATATTAAAGAATTTCTGTGGAGAATTTTCCGTCATTTCATAACATAATAATAGTAAATGATGAAACCCATTAGATAACAAGTTAATTTATGATTATTTTAGTACTAGTCTCCAGTCTTAAGAATGGTTAATAACTTTTGGAATTCGAACCAACATGTCTTCCGGGTTATGAGCCCAGACCCTGCCAATTAAGCTAAGCAGCCTATAAGCTTAAGTCACGAACATCTCGATTTCTACGTTGTTTTTCTGTATTTTAAACAATGGTTGGCGCAATCTAGTGTGCATAAACAAATTTAACGATGAAAATTTATAAAGAGATATGAAGCCATTGCTCTTAAAATTTGTAAGATCATAATTTCTTTAGTGCTAGTATCTGTACGTAAGAGAATTTGTTCGTATATTTACAAAAAATCACACAAGATTTTTCACCTCGAGTGCAGAATCTAGCACTAAAGATATGAGTATTAATCCTACACGTTATTTGTAGATATTAATTTAATTTAATAAGAGTAACCCAGATGAAACGAATGATCGCAATGTTATATCGATTGTGTAATTAAATCATTATAAATTAGAGTCTACACTTCTAATTTATAATGATTTTATTATAAATTAGTAGTGTAGATTGAAAGAAGGCTTATTCCGGAGCTTTCTGTTAAAGAGATGATCGAAATTCAGACCCTGATTCCAGAAAATTATATTAAAAATACTAACGAAATCGAATCATTTCTACAACGTATTAGCCGCAATAAGACTATCGAAATTTGGCCGGAGGGCACTAAACTGGGAGTTCAGTGGAGTAACTCGAAGACGAAGGAAGAGGAAGTTTACATAGTGTTGCTAGAATAGTAGGAGATTGGCATAAACATTAGAAGACCAGGAAATGACAGAAGATGAATGAATGATGCAAAACTATACGAGAAGAACGTTCCATCGTGAGTTTGAAAACAGCTGTTTAGGACCAAAACAGACAACAAACAAAACAATAAGTATAATTGTATTAACAATTATTATAAATAGGAGGAAACAGTAATTGCAGAACGCGAGACTGTAAGCCATAATCGATACTAAGGCGTTATAATTATTTCGTTCCTTACGCTGTGCAATTTAACGGTACATATTTATATACCGCTGTACAGATAACTAATGTGGTAACGTAAGCTTCAAGCACAGAGTGGTACTAATTGAGATTGATATTGAGATTTTATTATAAACATTGCCCTTACTTTAGGATAACATTATCCTGTGTTGTAGGGACGTTTTACAAACATAAATTGCACGTTAGACAAACACCCAGATGCGAAACAACTATCTGTGGGTCGCACAAATAGTTGTCCCGTGTGGGAATCGAACCCACGACCCCCGACGCCGAAGCCTTGGCAACTGCGCCACGGAGTCATCAAATTACGACTTATTGAATAACATTAGTGGCGAGCATGGCAATCCAAGTCATGTAACATTGTATGGACGATCCTAAGGTTGACGTAGATACTACCGTTGGCATGAAATTAGTTTTGTACAATTTTGTTTATTCATATAAAATAAACCTCAATTCTTATACGTACAAATTGCACAATTTCACCATATTACTTAGATAAGGGCGTGAGAGACCGTGTGGAATGCTTATTTAGGACTGTTGAATGTAAATTTTTGACCCTCATTCTGTAGGGAAATTACATTCTCTTCTAGGCTGATACGTATCCGAGACGGACAGTTTTAAAAATTTGGTGTAAATTAAAGATACTCCGTAGATTGAGTAAAAGCTTGATTCTTGTATTTGTATGGCACATTTTATATACGGAAAATATGTCATTCATAAATATTTTATTTATATTATTTGGACAATTCATCATATACCGAAATATTTGGTATTAAATGATGGTTTTATGAACTAGAACTAATGTAGATATCAGATTACACTATACAATTCGATATCGGTATAAAAACAATTGTTAGGTATTTACTTAATTACAAATATTTTGCCAAATCAGTGGGTGAGCATGGCGCAATTCTTAACCTGCTTATGGCAACGCGTTAGAATACATTTCAAATAGTAGAACGGCGATCGTTCTGCGTACCGTCATTTCCCGTTAATGGGTGATAAAGTTAATTTGCCACTACTTAAACGCACACCGCCTTTATGGATATTTCACACATTAATTCGAAGTAATTCAATTAGTCTCCCAGTCTGTCAAGCTGCTGATGCTGAAATAAAGGTGAAGAACGAAGTGAACACCCCTTCTTAGATTAAAGCCATACAAGCATTTTTGATTTTATTTTTATTTTTCTATAATTCAAAGTCAAAGTCAAAGTATCAATATAGGCTTAACTTCAGCTCTTATTGAACGTCAACAAAAAATCTACCACCGGTTCACTAAACTAGACCTGCACAGAGAAGAACCGGCAAGAAACTCTACGGTCTTGTTCTTTTTTTATTTTTTTTTGTGATGCAATTATACAAACTTGTTTAGGTATAAATTCAGCAGCAGCCACGGTTCTTGCAAGTGCAGAGCAAGAGTCGTTTCCAAACATCCTTGTCCTAAATGTATTCTTGGACATTATAGTAGGCCCTTGCCATTAAGGTAGCTTTTATTGATCTCTGAACATAAGAGGAAACTTAAAACTGTAGTGATATTCTTCGCCACTACCAGAATTTGAACCTGAGCCTTCCGGATTATGCGTCCAGAATCTCTAACCGACATCCTTATTATTAAAAAAAAATTCTGACCGCGCGAAAATCTACTTGGATTTTATTGAATTTTTCGCAATGCTTAACTCCATAATTTAAATAAAAACAAAATAGATAAGACGTCGAAAGCACAGGTTCGAATCCTAACAGCGACATTAAATATATTTTGTGACAGTGTGTTGTTACAAACACATTTTTAAGATACAAGCATATAGTGTTTGATTTTTTGAGAAGACTTAACTTCTTCAGTTGAATATTTTTAAGTTGGTAAGCGCAACTGTAAATCGCTGAAATTAGTCATTAAACGTAGATCGTAAGTTTTTAGGGTTCCGTACCCAAAGGGTAAAACGGTAAGCTAAAGTATAAATAAACGCAATTAATCTGTAAAAGTGATTTTAAGAATGTAAATGGCGTCGGTATTTCGACGTTGCTATCTGCTAAAATGAAAATGATGTTTCGGGTTTCGAACACACCCATGAAAAAAAAACGACTCCTCTTAATAGCAAGCGTAATTTATTGAATTCGGAGTTCAAACAAAACGAATGTTTGGAACATAAACAACTTGGAAAATTGTTGGGTGTACTTTTATAATGCCTTTGTATTCATTGCTGTAATAAACATTTAAAAGTTCTACGCGTGAATGAAAGTATTTGTTATCTTTCTGCCCAGTTATGGAATCGTTCTCGCTAAAGTAAGAAAAATTTGGCAAACTCCAAGGCAGCAAATGGATACACAAAAGGTAGATTAAAGTAACAGCCTATACATGTCCCACTGCTGGGCAAAGGCCTCCTCTATACAGAGGGTATCAGGGCATAGTCCACCACGCGGCCCCACTGCGGATTACACATATTTTCGAAATATATATATTTTTTCTTATTATTTCGAAAATATGAAGGTTTCCTCACGATGTTTTTCCTTCACCGCGGAGCACGTGATAAGTCAGCACTTAAAGTTAAAAACTTCATTGGTGCCGGCACCGGGGATCGAACTCAGGTTGCTCGAGTATATTGAATTAAAGGCGAGCGCCCGGACACTGAGCTATCACGGCTTTTTATATTTTTATATTGGTAAGTAGATTATAAATCTTAAATACAAAATAATATGAATGGTTGCATAAGGGACGACTTAAATATTTTGTGTATAATAAATATTGTAAATGGCTTCGAAAAATTATTTTCTTACATATTGCTTTAAACGTTGCGCTTTGAAACGAATTGTAAAGTCGGGCCGGGTTATCGCAGCCACTTGACCTTTTTCTTTTTACACAATTTGTGTTCTATTGTCCTTCTTGATAATACTATGCAAATCGTTGGGTCACCATATTTGATTCATTAGGTGTAATGTCCAACTTTAGTTCAATGTCATTATTTAGGCATTTATTTGTGTTCACAAATTTACAAATTTGTAGTTCATAAAAATGAATCATAAATGTCCTCGTTAGTTTTGTAGAATTGCACTAATGGAAAAGAGTTTGACAATCCCTTTTTGTAAAATATTACGATCCCTTGTAAGATATTACGATCTGTAGTTAATGAATATCTTCTTCTTCTTTCTCCTACCCTTATCCCTCACTAGGTAGGGTGGGCACCAGCCCTGTAGTCCCGGGCTCATAGAATAGGGCTATCGTAAAACAGGCAGCAGCACGAAGTGGTCTCGTGCTGTTGTAAGAGGGAGAGGGAACCGGAGAAGGTTTATCCTTCTCCGAGGCGTGCTCAGGCGTCGTACCGAGGGACACCGGTGCGTTCCATGGGAGATTCCGGAGTCCCTCCAAATGTACGGAAGGTGGCCACCGAGGGGGTTTTAGTGGGTAAGAACCTCACATAACCCTGTCATGTAAGTTGACAGGGTATCTTTCGAAGATTTCCCTCTATACCAAAAAAAAAGGTGGGGTCGGCACAAAATTTATTTATTTTATTTTATCTTTATTGCACTAAAAATAGTACAAAGGCGAGCTAATTGCTATATTGCATTCTCTACCAGCTAAACCCAGGTAGAACAGAGACATAATGACAGAGGCAGTAAAGTACTTGTAATCGCTACATAAAAAAAATATTTAACATTCCCATGATTTATTTTCGGAACCATGTTGTTATTTCACTTATTGACTTTATTTTTATTACCAGCCGCGTGCCTGACGTCAACTCTCCTTGGGAATTCTAGCGAATTTATATTTATCTGACCTAACAAATATTTTAACTAGAAGTTGAGTATTGAAAGGGATTCTCGACAATTTCGATCGTCAATTGTCTTAACGGTATCTGTGAGTGATGGAAGACTCAGGGACGTGTTCCCATTACATAAAAACATACCTCCATATAAAGGACCTTCCCTGTGAGCGGAAAATGTTCTAATTTTTATTCTTTTCATATACTGTCCCATTGACATTTTCCGCGTCATTAGACATCCATTATTATTTGTCCCTAAATATCCGACGATTGTAGTAAAGCGGTATTTATTTTTTCAGCCATTGATTTGTTGACAATATTTATTTTTGTTGAGAATGTTGTCTTTTCATCTATACTAACAAGATACAGCAACTGTCTTCTTTCATATAAAAATCAGGTAGCTGTTTAATGGCGATCTTTATTTTTTTTTTCTGTTACAATTTCTTTTTTTTTTTAAATTTATAAATGATACAAAACAAGCATATTTTCACTGAGAGATTATGAATTTATTATATCGTATTGTATTACTTTTAAATCGATATAATTTTATTATTACCATACTTAAATAATGATAAAAATAACTTATGGAAGTATCATATTAATACTGAGGTTTTTAAAGTTATGACGGTAAAGTAATACAGAATGACAGTTACTACGAACGAAACAACAACTGTACAACTGCGGTTGAAGTTTAATTACATCTACTTATAAAGCTCAACAGCCTAATATGTTACACAACCAGACCAAATATTTAATACAACCAGACCTTTGGGCCGAAATCAATTGTTTACACGACTATCATAACATTTACTTTGTAATAGTAGCTGAGTCGTGCTTCAGTTATGCAACTCATTATACGAATATTCTCGTTCAAACCATATCTTAGTAATAACTTTCATAATGTCTTAGGTTAACGCTTTCTATACTAACTTGTAGATTGAGTTACTCGCTAAATGGGCAAATTGTTTCGCTTCGAGAAGTTTGCTTACAACGGCTTTAGACACTTTGACCTTAAAGGAAAACCGCGATAAACAGTTTGTGTGAATATGTTTGAATTTCAGAATGCCATTTTTAACTTATTTAATACCCGACGACCCATGAATCTTATTTTCATTTAGTTGTATCGGTTATTATATAACAAGTAGCTACGCTTTTCTGCACGAACGGGCAGGTCCGTAAGCCCCACCACCTAACATAAGAGCGGCGTGAAGTGCAAATGTTATACTTCTGCGTTTCGGTTCTGCCTGGTGAGTGAGGTAGCCGGGGTTTAATTTTATTAAAAGGTGGCAAAGCAACTGCAACCCTACGGGTTGTGCAAATGTCATTTGCCGATTTCTCACATAAAGGAAAGCAGCGCCGTGAGCCTGGGGCTATCATGGAGCACGATCTCTCGCTACCCGCCGTGGCCCGCGCTATGGTGGACAGCAAGAGATGGTGGGATACTGTCCTTGCATTTTGCGAGGTTATAATCGCCTGGCAGGAGGCGGTGAGAGTAAGGGACAACTGCCACCCTGGAAATCCGCCGCCGGAGACTCTCACATGCATCTGCTACCCACAAGGCGGCCGGGGATCCATAAAGGACTTTTCCTACGTAAAAAAAAGGGTTCGATGAGAACCATGCCCGAACGATATACCTAATGTACGCGTTGTGTATTCGCCATGATCGTAGGCGAGGGCTAAATATTGCCTGTAATTACACTAACTACGTGTATAGTGTTTTCCGGCGGGACCACCGACGGTAGGTCCGACGTACTTAAGTCCACTTCCTCAGCCGGATCGATGAGCTGATAACTTCTAATCTGGGTAGTATCTGCCATCCGTCTTAGAGAGAAGCTCTTTTCTTACAAGAGTACGAAGCGGAATAAAAAATATGACGTACTGTAAAGTGAACACGGTGAGACCGTGGCATCAATTGGGGTAGGTTAATTATTTAACTCAAAACTCTAAATTTTAAAGCTAAAAAATATACTTTATGTAATCTTGGCTAAAGTGATAAGGTTTATGTGAATGAAGGGAGCAAAGAGGCAATTGCTGGCCCTAATATTAGGTGCGGTCTTGTATAGCGTGATTTGCGACGCCCTCATTAGGGGGATTGTTGAATTTTCGCCACATTTATTTGAGATAGAACTCTCAGATCCTCTCGGTCTGTTTGAATAGTTTCCTTTGTGTATTTAAAAGCGAGGTGGACTGAAAAGATTATAGCCTTATTTTTATTTTCATCATACTAGATATAATAATACCTAAAATAATTTCCTTAATTAACGCAACACTTAAATATCACGCATGTGTATTCAAGGCAAAAAAGAACTGTTCTTAATCTCTAATAAATACGACTCGAGTTTGGTTCTATTTTATAACATAACTGTGAATTCATAAAGTATTAATATGCGTTGTGGTCTTATAGAGCACAACACAAAAAACTCGTAATATCAAGTAAGATTGTATAAAACAAAAATAGGTCCATACACATTTGTGACTTCTGTGATGTGCGGGGTGATAGTGAAAAGTATTTATTTTGCGTCACTTCAGGACCCAGATTCGTGACAGGACGCTAGGACAAGAGCCGTGATAGCTCACTGTCCGTGTCAGCTTTCGCTTTTAATTCAATATACTCAAGCAACTTGAGTTCAAATCCACCAATATTCAAATCACCTATAATTTTAAATTTTAGGGGCTGATCATCACGTGTCCAGCGGTGCAGGAAAACATCGTTTCGAAACCAGCATACTTTCAAAATAATTACAAAACCAATACATCGAAATTTATCCAGGATATTCTCGATTTTTAACTGGCTATAATTTTAAAATTACATAACTTTTTTATTCTGATAACTTTGCCTATCATCCTGTTCCGGTTTCACTTCGTCGACTGAGAAACCAATCTCTATTAAAACTTTAAACACAGCTTTAAAGTTCTAATAGAGTTCGTGCGACGAAAGCGTTGACTTTTTCGGCTCATACCGAACATCACGCGACGTATAGATTAAAGTGAACACATTTCTCTTGAACTTAAACTAATGGAAGGAATAGAATGATATTATATGGGGCTCTTTCGGAATCATGTTTAGAAATGGCTGTATGGAATGTTACTATATGAAGTAGCTCAAAATACTTAAACAACTCAAATGATACACGTAATGTACGATTATACAATGCTGTACTGAAAGACCGCTTGATAAATTCAGTAATGATTATACAGCGTGTCGTTACAACCGCGACAATAAATGAGTACACATATAGAGGATAACTTTTTAAAATTATATTAAAAATTAACATTCTTTAAACATCAATAATTACCGAGTTATTAAATTTTCCAAAAAAAAAAAAAACAATTTTAGAACACCCGTACGTATAAAAATGTAACGTAAAGTTTATTTGTAAAGGTCACAAAGCATATGAATGGGTTGAATGAATTTAAAAGAGACAAAACATACTGTTAGAAGGAGAGGCTAGTAATGCGACGCTGTGGCAACGGATGAAATAGTCCCTGAATGTATGAATCCGTCAGTTGTAGTTGTATAGGATGTTAAAATTTTGTTTCTTTTTTACTTAATTAGTTTTTTTGAAAAAAAAAATTTAATTATGGTTTTTTTAAGTTTATATAATTTTTATGATTATTGGCAAGTAGCGTTTAACGTGTGTTCATTTATTGTCGCGGTTGTAACGACACGCTGTAGCTAGGTATAATATCCCTGTTAAATGAATTTCTGAATAGTGGACGGGCGTGCAGACGTTAAGCAAATGGATATCTGGTGCACACTTTTCTGGGGGTATCCTATAAAATATCGAGAGAGTGGCAAATGTGTGACCGTGCTTGAGATTGGACACGGAGGCACCAACGACTGAAACAACCTCAGTTTCTCCTATGTAATCACAAAGTATTTCGTTTGAAATGGATTCTTTGGATTTAAAAACAAATAATTTTGTGTGTACTGACGTAAGAAGTTGCACTTCTTTAGCGTAATAAAATAAAATAACTAAAGATTTGATCTCCTGTGCAAGTATTCTTTTCTTTTAAATTGTCTCCCTTTGTTTCTCTTTTTCTTTATAGTTTGATATAGGTTAACGTCAACGACGGCGCCTATGATTAAATCGATTCTCGAGGCCAATGACGTTACCAAACAAACAAGAGGTAGATAAGTATGGCACGAACGCACCGACAGTCAAATTACGCCAATTGATGTAATTACATTGCAACGCTTTAGACCGCCATCTCTTTCCGTATATACGTTACGTTCTATATCATCTATCTTATTCGCTTGTATATGTCATATAATGTAAAGTGGAATCATTTTTAAACGTCGCGCAATATGGACATGCGTCATCTATATTAAACATCTAGAGGTTAATCATCGGGTCACAACGGGCTCATTATTGAACCCAGAGCTTCCTTATTGTATAAAAACCGTTTGGAAGATGCCGTACGTGATATTATGATGCCCATGATGCAACATCTAGCCTATCAATATAGGCTAGATGTTGCATCACATTGAGTATAGGTATTTTGACCTTCTTTGACTTTTAAAGTTTTTTATAGTGCTACTCTCTCCACTTAAGATTAAACAATAAAACTTGTAGAAAAAGTACGAAAAGATTGTCGCCGCTGTGGGAATCGAACCCACGTCTTCGGCATTCGTGGCCTGACGCTTTAGCCACTAAGCTAAACGGCTGAAAGCCACACCGACGAAAATCTTAACGTCTTTTGTCTACATTGTTATTTAGCATTTGAAGCAATGCTAGGCGCATCTATTGTTATATCCTTTACAGCATACAAACAATTTCGAATATCGTTTTACAACGATAACTTCGAACGAGAGATGTCACCTCAATCTCTGCACTTAAGATTAAACTTTAAAACTTGTTTGTTCTTTGACTTTGTTACTATGCTACCATGTCATGGATGTGATGGTTCAGGAATGTTTGTCGTAGCACCAGATCTTTATTTTATTTTTATTTATTTTTCACAATTTAACCATTATTATTAGTTCACTATGTAACATAGTGTTAAGCGATACTTACCACAATTGTGAAACTGTTCTGACCTCGGAGAAATTAAACAGTATGTCATTAATTCAATCATAACCCTTAATTAAGCATAATATATTACCGTAGGCTCCAATCAATATGTGGAATCTACTGAAATTGATTTGCGGCGAACGTTGCGTTCCAAGACGTGGAAATTTGCTCTGAAATCTATGTATTGAGTCTATTGCAATGAAATTCACTCCAGATTTCCAATGGAAAAAGGTTTAGCTTGAAACGCCTAAATTTTTATGATTGATCTATTTCATTAAAAGAAAAAAACAGACAAGTGCGAGTCGGACTCTCGCACGAAGGGACGTACACCATTATCTAGCCCCACTTAAATATTTTTTGTGCTGTTTTTAGTATTTGTTGTTACATCATCTGTGAAAATTTCAACTATCTAACTATCACGGTTCACGTGATACAGCCTGGTGGACAGACGGACAGACAAACAGACAGCGGAGTCTTAGTAATATGGTCCCGTTTTACCCTTTGTGCACGGAACCCTAAAAACTATTAAAAATTGTAGGTTATATATTGCATTAAATGTTACTATGTTCATGGATTTTATTGGCGCTGTTTATTTTACATCAATTAAAACACCTAGTCTCCGTTTTGTAAGTTTCTCTGTTAATGTATATTAAAGTGTAAGCAAATGATTTGTTGCCAAAACAAGGTTCTTGTGTTGATAGAACTTTTGCTGCCGAAATGTGGTCATTCAGTCAAATCACAAATATTATTTTATGCTAAATTCAACGTTTCGTCTCCTTCTGAAGTATAATTAAAACTGTGTTAATGTATGTTTTAATTTATATTATTTTTTTTCTAATCCATACACACATAGCCACTTTTTAGTATTACCTTCCCTCCTTATTGAATGTCTCGCCGATTAGGTTAAAAATATTTAACCTAAATTAGTACTAGCAATAGTTCATGAATAGCATAACTCGTTATGTATTTAATTACTTGTAGAATAACTAGACTTCGTCTTAATGCCGGATTAAGGGCAAGCTATCTCCGACCAATCATTTGATGGAGTCAGCGATATACTCTACAATTAATTAGTTTGTTTAATTGATAGCTCATATGTATGTAGTCATCTGTTACAGTCGAAGGGAATTAACGATAGGATTTACGACGCAAGGAGCCCGTGTTGTCAATGATTCCCTATTTAGAATACATTAATTCATCACGCAAAGATGCGTACAGTATATATATATATATAGTAGTTAATTTACCATTGCCATCGTTTGTTTACATTATTTATGTAAATGTAGTTTGACGACCAGTTTGGCGAAGTGGGTAGTGCTCCTGCCTCTTGCGTATTGTTGTTATAGCGGCCACACAAATATATCATCTCCAAAAATTTCAACTGTCTAACCACGGTTCATGAGATACAGCCTGATTACAGACAGACAGACAAACAACGGAGTCTTAGTAATAGGGTCCCGTTTTATCCCGTTTTACGGAACCCAAAAAATGCGGTAAAAGGAATATATATATTATGTATATTTACTTTCTTATACATGCGTACTCACTGTAGTGTTATGAATAATAGACACCATTCTTACATATATACAAGTATTAATAACATTGTAGTAATAAATTAAAATTTTAAAAATTATGAACACAGTGATGAAAGTTGATTTCGAGTTTAGAATAACGACAATAACGTTAACTTGTTTTATATTTTAATTTTCTGTTCTTGTTTTTTGTAATAGGTACTTTACTTATATACCATTTGTTTTACGTTATTTTGTCTTAGATTAGCTAAATACGATTATACTGTGATAGGCTGTGACTACCTATAATTGAGATCACATGTAAATTGTTCCCATAAAATTTTTGTATATTGAACTCTGTGTACTTGTAATTTTGTTCATAATCGGAAATAAATAAACAAATAAGTAGTAACGAACTTAGCCCTTATAATTGAGATAAAGCTCATTATAATAGCTAATATATTAATATTCCGGATGACGTGGGAGCAATCATCGATCATTTGATCGAGATAGCGGTGTAGAATACAGTTAATTAGTTCGTTTAATTGATAGCGCATATACGTAAACCACGTTAGCAATCTATTACAGTCATTGGGAATTAACGATAGACTTTACGGCGCAATGAGCTGTAGCGAATGAATGCCTGTTTCGTTCATCTTATCCTTCAAACGAGCAATTCTTGTATATATATGTATATATAATCGGAATCTCGGAAACGGCTCCAGTGATTTTCATGAAATTTAGTATGTGCGTAGATTCGGGTGCGAAAAATCGATCTAGCTAGGTTTCATTTTTAGAAAATGTCCTTTCATCCCTGTTTTCAGGGAATGAAAAATATCATTCGAATATGACAGTAAATTTCGCCGCAAAAAACATGTTAAAATAGCTCGGTCGGTAATCGGGCGGCCCCGAAACAGACGGCCGTGGCTCGTATCACGATCATTTACACACTTATTTTTTTGTATTTTTTTTCTAAACCAGATCATTTTCTTTATTTTTAATTTATTTTTCTAAAATACATGATTTACGAAATCCAAAGTTTTACAATATCGGTCCCCAAGGTACAATATATTATATATATATATATTATATATAACAGACGTAACATATACATATATATATGTCCGTCTACCAAACGATAGCAGATTTAAAAATTAATAACAAACAAAATCAACATCGTGTTAGGAAAATAAAGTCATAGACAATTGTTTTAAACTTACGCGAATGTTATGAAAATAAAAATAACATTAGATTTTAAGCACCCACAGTCAATTTCTTTTATTTTACTTTTATCACTTAAAAGCTTGCCGATATAGAAATCGGAGAAATTTCATTCTTAAAGTTTAAATGTAAGGTGTTGGTAAAATAGCTCATGACATAATTACGAATAATTTGGATCAAGTAGACCTTTGCGTATATATAGGGACTTGATTTCCATGAAAATGTTACCCACCATCTCATTTTTCTTCTTTTTTTATGTGAAGTTGCCAAACGAGCAGACGGTTCACCTGATGGTAAGTGAATACCGCCGCCCATAGACATCTGTTACACCCGAGGGAAACAGATGCGTTGACAACCTTTTGAAAATTGAAAATCTCATTAGTATGTGACTTATAAATACGTTTCCAAAATTGTTGATTTTATTTTCTATCCTCGTTATTTCAATTTGTCGCAACTATAACATAGTAGACGCCGCATTAAATTAATTGAAGGATTTCCGGGGATGATCATTTAACCACTTGTAATGTAATTCACTTCCATTCGCCTCATATTAAAAAAAAAACATTCAAATAAATAAAAATGTTTTATTTCTCTTTATAACCAGGATTATGTCATGGAATATAGCTGTAAGAGATCTGATAAATAAAGTGAACAGGATGTTATATCTCAGTTATATTTTTTTTCGAGAGCAAATTGCGTAGTTGACGAGAAGACAGCCGGACGTTGTTTTGGCACGACCGCCTATTTCCGTTCAGGGTCCCCGAATCCTGCATGCTACATTTAAAATTGTGACTTATCTTTTGTTTGTATTTTTTTTAAACATAATTGTTATTTAATAAATAAGTGTGTAAATGATCGTGACACGAACCGCGGCCTTCTGTTTCGGAGCCGCCCGATTACCAACCGAGCTATTATAACATTTTTTTTTCGGCGAAATTTACCATCATATTCGAATGATATTTCATTTCCTTAAAACAGGGATAAAATGAAATTTTCTAAAAATGAAACCTAGCCAGGTCGATTTTTCGCCCCCGAATCTACGCACATACTAAATTTCATGGGAATTGCTGGAGCCGTTTCCGAGATTCCGATTATAATATATATACAAGAATTGCTCGTTTAAAGTTATATATAACCGGTTTCATTGTCTTTTTTAACAAATAAAATGCACAGTCTTTGCATCTTTCCTTTGCACGGCGTGCTGAGACGACGTATCAGCTGCAACGCAGCTTGAACAAAGTAATAGTTTAAATTAGGGACTAGATGAATTTAAAAGCTCGCTGTCTAGCGTACCACTAGAATACTCTACCTTAACCTTAACACAGGTTCCTTAAAAGCTTTCAGGTGTTGCCCTGTCAGACCTGCCCTTTACTTTACTACTATTTACATTCTTTTAAATGATGTGTTTCTTTGTGTTGTAACTTCTTCGGGCTTTAACAATATCGCATTATGTTAGTTCAAATTTAAGGTTATGAAGTAAGTTGGGTTTAAAAATGATGAATTAAAAATTCACCTATCCTTGGACATTAATTTAGTTCAAACTTAGAAAATTTTATCATGGTACGGTGCACTTATAAATACCGAATTCTAACTGTGAAAATTTACTATAAATATGGGGCAAATTAACCTGTAATATGTCGTAAAATTCGAGTAGCTTTTCTTCGTAATTAGCTTCCTTCGGTGACCGCTGTGCGTGATCAGTTGTGGTAAATTAGTAGCTCACTTTTAATTGAGTTGCCAAAGTTGAAAAAAAGTTGCCAAACGAGCAGACGGTTCACCTGATGGTAAGTGAATACCGCCGCCCATGGACATCTGCTACACCCGAGGGTCCGCTGGGTCATTAAATATACCTGTATATTATATTGTACCCTGATATTTTTGAAAAAGAGCAACTGTTGAGTTACTTGCCGGTCTCTTCTCAACAGAAACCGCTTTCCGAACCGGTAGTACCTTACGGACCTATACACATAATCTTTGATGTAAAATTTGACGATTCATAAGAGCGCGCAAGCGTCTATTTGAATAAATATATTTTTGATTTTGATTTTGATTTTGGTCCCAGATGCGTTGACAACCTTTTGAAAATTAGGCTCCGGCTACCTCACTCACCAGACGAAACGCGAAAGTATTTGTTATACTTGCACGTTACGCTGGTCTTCTGTGAGGTCGTGGTACTTACCCAGACAGGCCTGCCCATTCGTGCAAAAGCCGAGGCTGCTGCGTGGCCCTACCACCTTAAATCACTGTAATGTAGCACACAATACACCAAAATTTAGCCACGTAAAACTTTCCGCTATATTATGCATAAAAATCTTCAACTTCACGCTTATAAAATTCAAATTGTTTTAAAATTCAAACCGTCCATTTTGTGCATTGAATATTTGTGAATTATCTCACAAAATTCATTCCATATATTTCATAACTTTCTTGTAATAATTTTTTTTATGACCACAATTGACTAACGTATATATCGAATGTTTGGTTTCATCAAGACGACGCAATTTACTTGTTGCCCCCACCAGTATTTGAACTTTGGTTAATCGAGTAGAATGAATTAAAAGCGAGTGCTCGGATATCTATCACGGTATACATGTATATCATAAATTACAACCAACCTAGTTATTATAATAATAGGCTTAGGGTAGTACTATTCGCATTGGCCGTGTAGGCGTTGCTAATAAGAAATGTAAGGCTATCGATACGGATTTATGTCACCAGAAAGGAAAAATGACGTACAAAAATAATAGATCTTCATAGAGAGAAAGGAATAAGTTCATTTATTATACTAATTATATATAATAAACAATAGTTTGTAAAAGTTGTTGCGTTTCCATACTTTTGCTTCCGGATTATTCTACCACAATCAACTTGTATGATATTATATCATGAGTAAAAAATGAAATACGCTAAAGGTAGTTTTGCATTAGCGAGATTTCTCTTACTTCTTTAGTTGTTCCATCATATGATTTTCATAATATTCATAGGTACATTATTTTCTTAAATTTAAGACTTTCGAACGAAAGTCATAAGGGTCACCCTTTTAATGTATCTTTATTACAGAATATATATTGCGTATATTCATGTTGAATCTTTGATTATGATCTGAGTAAACATTGAAAACAAACAGGTTTGAAAAACAGAAAAAACCGATTACAGGATCTTACACTCTGATATTGTTACAGAATTCAATAAGTTATATTCGTCTATTCGCTGTATCCAGAGAAATAAGTTTAGAACGTTGTAAGATTGCTTCGAAAAATTAATCTAAGCGTTAAGGTATTTATTAAATAAATTGTAAAGTTTAGGTTTGTGGGGTCTACATATACCATCATATTTTTATAAATAATTGTACCCGCGACTCCGCGGCTGCTGCAGAGCATGTCAGACATGCAGGGTCTATTGGGAGTTCTATTAAAGTATAATTCAGTCAGCAAATACAGCTAGTAATTGTTTGTAATATTAAAATAACCGCTTTTTACTAAATGCATATGGATGTATACACGCTACATATACCAAAATAATATTTTTTACAATTTTTGTCTGTCTGTCTGTTTGTTCCGGCTAATCTCTGAACCAGCTGGACCGATTTGGACGGGACTTTCACTGTAAGATGCTGATGTATTAAGGAGTAATTTAGGCTACTTTTATTTTATATTTTAATATATTTAAAACTGCACGCAGACGAAGTCGCGGGCACATCTAGTTACAAATATAAATGACTCTGTTTCGAATTCAGACTAGTGTTTATTTTTAAAATAGTTATACGAGTATTTACACTGCTTGTGTTTATTTTGTTTCGTTGAATTTAACCCCATTTTATAATACAGCTGACGGGTTTATTAACGTCAGTTGCAAGCTGTGTAACGACTTGATCTAGATGCGTCTATAAATGTCTTTCGTACTTTAATATTATGTCAACACTGATAATACTAAAAATGCA
>OW152822.1:14837678-14973220 GCA_933534255.1 Iphiclides podalirius
CTGACTTGCTTGAATTTCCACTTCTTGACATTATTCTAAAATATCTAATACTATATGGGTATGTATATACATTTGTGTATGTATATTTGTATTATATATATATGTATATGTGTATATATATGTATGTATATATATATATGTAGTAGCTATATATATATATATTAGTATATGTGTATATTTATGTTAATATGTATGTAATATTTTATATATTATCATATTCTTTACTATCTCATCTGGCTCTTTCGCACCTCCTTATTCTCTCTGCTTATTTGTCGGTTGACTGGTAGAGAACACCTAATGGTGTTAAGTCCGCCATTGTACGTTATTGTGCATAAAGTTTTTAAATAAATAAATAAATAAATTTCTTCTTCAAAAAAGAGCTGTCCGAGCAATCTACAATATCGGAGCCCGGAATTCACTCAGAGATCTTTTCAAAGAGGTTAATATACTCACTGTTGCTTCTCAATACATTCATTGTAATGTTTTGTATATACGTCATAACCTTAATTATTACCTAAAGAATAGTGACAGACATAAAATAAACACTAGAAATAAGGACAAACTTTACTACGCCATTGTTTCGTCTACAAAAAGTAAATAAGTCGTTCATGGGGCAAAGTGTGCGCATGTATAATAAAATCCCACAGTCGATATTAAGTCTGCCGCTTGACCATTTAAATGTAAAATTAAAAATCAACTGATGATTAAAGCATATTATACCATTTCGGAATATCTCGACGACGCCAATGTGTGGAGTTAATACTGTTGATACTCACGTAGGCTAGAATAAGACTATTATACCTGTATATTATATTGTACCCTGATATTTTTGAAAAAGAGCAACTGTTGAGTTTCTTGCCGGTCTCTTCTCAACAGAAACCGCTTTCCGAACCGGTAGTACCTTACGAACCTATACACATAATCTTTGTTGTAAAATTTGACGATTCATAAGAGCGCGCAAGCGTCTATTTGAATAAATATATTTTTGATTTTGATTTTGATTTTGGTCCCAGATGCGTTGACAACCTTTTGAAAATTAGGCTCCGGCTACCTCACTCACCAGACGAAACGCGAAAGTACTTGTTATACTTGCACGTTACGCTGGTCTTCTGCGAGGTCGTGGTACTTACCCAGACGGGCCTGCCCATTCGTGCAAAAGCCGAGGCTGCTGCGTGGCCCTACCACCTTAAATCACTGTAATGTAGCACACAATACACCAAAATTTAGCCACGTAAAACTTTCCGCTATATTATGCATAAAAATCTTCAACTTCACGCTTATAAAATTCAAATTGTTTTAAAATTCAAACCGACCATTTTGTGCATTGAATATTTGTGAATTATCTCACAAAATTCATTCCATATATTTCATAACTTTCTTGTAAACATTTTTTTTATGACCACAATTGACTAACGTATATATCGAATGTTTGGTTTCATCAAGACGACGCAATTTACTTGTTGCCCCCACCAGTATTTGAACTTTGGTTAATCGAGTAGAATGAATTAAAAGCGAGTGCTCGGATATCTATCACGGTATACATGTATATCATAAATTACAACCAACCTAGTTATTATAATAATAGGCTTAGGGTAGTACTATACGCATTGGCCGTGTAGGCGTTGCTAATAAGAAATGTAAGGCTATCGATACGGATTTATGTCACCAGAAAGGAAAAATGACGTACAAAAATAATAGATCTTCATAGAGAGAAAGGAATAAGTTCAATTTATTATACTAATTATATATAATAAACAATAGTTTTGTAAAAGTTGTTGCGTTTCCATACTTTTGCTTCCGGATTATTCTACGACAATCAACTTGTATGATATTATATCATGAGTAAAAAATGAAATACGCTAAAGGTAGTTTTGCATTAGCGAGATTTCTCTTACTTCTTTAGTTGTTCCATCATATGATTTTCATAATATTCATAGGTACATTATTTTCTTAAATTTAAGACTTTCGAACGAAAGTCATAAGGGTCACCCTTTTAATGTAGGTATCTTTATTACAGAATATATATTGCGTATATTCATGTTGAAGTTTTGATTATGATCTGAGTAAACATTGAAAACAAACAGGTTTGAAAAACAGAAAAAACCGATTACAGGATCTTACACTCTGATATTGTTACAGAATTCAATAAGTTATATTCGTCTATTCGCTGTATCCAGAGAAAATAAGTTTAGAACGTTGTAAGATTGCTTCGAAAAATTAATCTAAGCGTTAAGGTATTTATTAAATCAATTGTAAAGTTTAGGTTTGTGGGGTCTACATATACCATCATATTTTTATAAATAATTGTACCCGCGTCTCCGCGGCTGCTGCAGGGCATGTCAGACATGCAGGGTCTATTGGGAGTTCTATTAAAGTATAATTCAGTCAGCAAATACAGCTAGTAATTGTTTGTAATATTAAAATAACCGCTTTTTACTAAATGCATATGGATGTATACACGCTACATATACCAAAATAATATTTTTTACAATTTTTGTCTGTCTGTCTGTTTGTTCCGGCTAATCTCTGAAACAGCTGGACCGATTTGGACGGGACTTTCACTGTAAGATGCTGATGTATTAAGGAGTAATTTAGGCTACTTTTATTTTATATTTTAATATATTTAAAACTGCACGCAGACGAAGTCGCGGGCACATCTAGTTACAAATATAAATGACTCTGTTTCGAATTCAGAATATTGTTTATTTTATTTTTAAAATAGTTATACGAGTATTTACACTGCTTGTGTTTATTTTGTTTCGTTGAATTTAACCCCATTTTATAATACAGCTGACGGGTTTATTAACGTCAGTTGCAGGCTGTAACGACTTGATCTAGATGCGTCTATAAATGTCTTTCGTACTTTAATATTATGTCAACACTGATAATACTAAAAATGCACTCTCATGGTTGTGACGTTACAAACGATCGCTATTAAAATTCAGATTTACGTACACATACATTAAACTTACTTGCAAACCAATATTTTCGATAGTCTCACCCGTTTTCTTATGTTAGAAATTATCTCAATGTCAAAATTTATCTCAATGAGATCCTTTTAAAAGTAAAGCAGAAGACAACTTTGTCTAATATTAAATATATTCCCCGGTAAAAGAAATAATTATTGTCAATTATTCTAAAATAATTAATGTTTCGATAAATGTGCATTCCTCTTCACAACATTCTTATAAAGCGGTTCTGATAGGTTGTTCATTTAACTCTCGGTTCGGGCATTTAACATCGGTTTAAAAGTACTGACAACGATAAATGTATGTATATCATCGCAGAGTTTGCGTGCCTCGTTAACTGCAATAATGTCTCTGATTAGGTTACCTATATTTATAATGGCATAATGATCGAGATGTGAAATATTATTGTTGGTCTATTTTTTGGATTCGTTATCTGCAATAATAACCCTTCTTTTACTATTTATCTTACATTCCTCTCGAGCGCCGTCCTCAAAATTGTTCTAAATAAATACACTCTAAAAAAATCAGTTATAGATTCAAACAACATTTTTTTGTCTTTCGAATTTTATCATGTATCAAAATAAAGTCTTCGAGGACGCGCATTAAAAATCTATGTCTACCGCGCTGAAGTCACTGGTACTAGGAATATTCAGTTCTCTAATTTGTCACCGTCGTGATCTTTATTCATATATTTTATTTCTGTGCTTTGGTGACACGAATTTGTACGAACGCCCATTTTAACAGCAATTATAACAGTAATTAATTCGGATGGGTCCGGGCTGGTTTAACAGCCACACGAGATTTATCTTACTTTGTATTAATACTGTTGGGCAGGTATGAGTTGTTCGGTACATCCATGTTACACATTGTAATTCGAGAGATAACAGCAACAATGAAATGTGTTGACTCTGGTAGGTGGAATAAACGGATTATGTTTGCTTATTTTAATATAATTAATGTACGTTTTCAAATATGAATAGATATTAATTTAATACTTAGGATTAGAGACGTGACAATCATATCACCCGCCAATAGAAGAGAAAGGTGATGTTCTTAGAAAGAAAGAAATAATATCTGAAAAACAGATATTAAATCGTATGTGTAGCACTTGTAGATATTAAGAGAAACCTGATTTGTGCGTTCTTTTAACAATAAATGTAAATCAACTAGTTAATTAGAGCAGCGATCGCTTTGCGTAGTCAATTCCCTTTAATGGGTGATAAAATAAATTTGCCAATACTGGAATAGAAATTTATATGCAAGCTAGGATCTTGGAATTTATACTAATGACTCCTATTTGAATGAGCTTAACGCGTGAGAAGCAAATTTATGATTTCATGTAAATCAATGGTTGCATGTTGGTTTCAGTGATGTGAACAAATGGTTTTGATTCAATTTTTATGAACCTCTCCATTCATGCAACAGAAGCTGCTGCATTATTTTCTATATTTACGATGCTGTGAAATGAAAAAAAAAAAAAATTGAAAAATTAAAGAGAATTTTTGCTCATTTTTGTCCCATTGTACAAGACGGCTCTTTTATATCTACATAAATAATTAGTTTTGTACCGACTTCAAGAAAAGAAGATGTTCTATGTTCGACTGTATGTATGTTCACCGATTTCTCCCCCATTTGTGGATCGATTCTCAAAACAATTTTTTTATTTGAAAGAGTACACTTCCTTTCTTCAGATTCTAAATATTTTTTTGAAGATTTAATTTTTTTGTACATTGTTTTGTTAATGTACTTTTTTGAGGATTAAATTTTATTTTTAACGCTAGTCCCTTCACTCCAAATGAAATATTAAATGAAAAATATTGATGATACATAAATAGTATGCAGCCTGTTTATACTACATATTTCAGCCTTAAAAAGTTCGATACTTAAGAGTATATTTTTTTTATGTGAAAAGTCACCAAACGAGCAGACGGTTCACCTGATGTTAAGTGAATACCGCCGCCCATGGACATCTGCTACACTCGAAAGTTCCAGATGCGTTGGCATCCTTTTGAAAATTGAGCTCCGGCCACCTCACTCACCAGACGAAACGCGAAAGTGTTATACTTCGACTTTACGCTGGTCTTCTGTGAGGTCGTGGTACTTACCCGGACGAGCCTGCCCATTTGTGTAACAGCCGAGGCTGTGTGAGTGAGGTAGCCAAAGCCCAATTTTTAAAAGGTTATCAACGCATCAGTAGCCCTCGGGTGTAGCAGATGTCCATGGGCGGCGTAAATGATACATATAAATACATATTTTCATGGTTCGAAGCGCACGTTTCCATTACGTAACGACGGGATATAAAAATTCTAGACGTAAGAAAATGCCACGGTGTAAGCGAACGGTCCTACGCTTCACCAATTAGCTACCTACATATTTATTTTTTGGACACTATAAACAATTGAATAGTAGTTTCATTTTTTTATAAATCAACGTAATAATTTCATCTTTTCATCACATAGGTAATGTTTCTAAACTCTCTGATATTAAGCATAGAAATTCGTTTCTTTTTACCTACATCGTATTTTGAAGATATACATATCAGAAGGTATACATCCTTAATTATATATTTCTTTGCAGTAAATAGTGAAAATCCTCAAATGAAATTTTACTTATTTTCATGTCAGAATTAAATTAAAATACAAAGCGAAAAGTCGGGTATAAAGTTTTAAAATTTAATAGAGTATTTTCTACAACTATTCTTTTATTTCAAAACCGGTCCCAAAATACCGTTTAATGGTTTTTATATCATACCTGTAGTATAAGATATAACTATAATTTATGTACAATAAATTATAAAGTTCGCTGTTCGTTGGTATGAGTGTTTGCCTTTTACTCCGCGACGAGTGAATGTGCTTTGAATGCATTTGCATTCAGAACGGAATTCTAAGTTTGGAATGAGCATAGTTTATAAGCTGTGCTAACAAATGGATACGTTTAATGTTGTGGAAATTAACTATTATGATTGTTGATGAGTTTTCCGTTAAACGTATTTATGCATTGCAAGATTCGCTGTCTAGACAAATGGTGAGCGTGGCATACATCTACGATGTATACATGCCTCGCTCACAACTTGTTATGAGTACGTCTCCCCTCTCTACTCTTTGTTAGAACGCGGGGAAATGTATAAAGTATGAAAGCCCTTTTTGAGTCTGTTTGAGCATTGGTGAAAGGGGAGGTTTCTGTCTATCAATTATTGAGGTTGCTATTGCTTTTTTATTTAACTCTTTATTTTCTGCTCATTTATTATTTCCCTATAAGAGAAAACTCAACTGGTGTTTGTACAAGTGACTTATAATAAATGTAAGTGTAGTGTATAATGCATTTCTCCCAATAAATATATAACTTTAAGATAACATTAGATAAAGTGGGTAATCATTTCACCTTCCCATTAAAACGAAAGTAAGGGATGAACATAATTTTTTCGCTTTAGCGTACGTCCCTGGTAGCAATTTATGCTACTAAGGTCATATTATCGGTGAGCCCTCTCCGACTGGTTTTCCGCTATTTAGCCTCTCCGACGTGGCGGAGGGGCTTAGTAGCCATGGCATGATCACCCACGGCGAAGCTAAGAGGAACGCAAACTAGGCCGGCCTGTGATGTAAGGCCGGCCCGAGAGCGCCGCACCGAGGGGCTCATTGAGCCCACTCTGGATGTGTGCTGGAGGGTGCCGGGGAAATGTAAATAGTGGTAGACGAGGAGTCACTCCCTGTCTTCAGCTACCGATGAAGCAGAAGCTGCGGGGAAGAAGAGTGTAGGTATTCCGTTTGTCCTTTCTCCCTATTCTCCGCGATTCGGCGGGGTTGCACCGTTGATGTAGTGGTGGTGGGGCCGCGGGGGGAGAGAAGTTTGGGTATGACGACGCGTTCTGCCCAATCTCCGCGGCCGAAACGTGGTAGCTGTTGGCTGGGAGGCTTGTTACTTATTATCACACTTCTGGCTCCCAAGGCCTCTGTGGTCAGCGAATTTGGGGGAGTTCGTTGGTCCTGAAAAATGGGCCGAGTAGGAGGCGCGCTGAATGTTCTAGCACGCCTTACCTGAAGGAGGGCAATTGCTCGTCATTTTTGTTGCACATCATTGCGCATCAGCGCTAGCATGGTCGCAGAATTGTGCAAAACGTTCCCGTGGCCCTGCCGATAAACGCCTAGGTGGAACATCGTGGGGGTTTTAGTCGATGCGAGTCCGACATGTCATAATCATCAGGACTCGAAAAGTAAATAATAAAAAAAGAAAACATCATCTGGACTAGAACTGGCGTCTTCTGGTTTCACGACCGTCCGATTACCGCCTAAGCTATACCTTGTGGTAAGATGGTGTCAAAATTTACTTTCGTATTCTAATGATATTTTTCATTACATGAAAATACGGATATAAAACGACGTTTCCCAAAAATGAAACCTAGATCGGTTTATCGCCCCCAAAACCCCCTGCAGGCTTAATTTAATGACAATCTTTAGAGCCGTTTCCGAGATTCAGATTATTTATATATGTATACCAGAGTTGCTCGTTTAAAGTATTATATATATACATTTATAATAAAGGATTTTCTTTAGGCGTTAAAAAACGGTTTGTACGACTAGCTCTCAGTGACTATAAAAATAATACTAAAAAATCTCGGCGTTTTCACTTTCACTGAATGGAATAATTTATTATGTACATATTTTATTAGAGTTTGTTAAATTCCCCTTATTAAATTCTCTTGACAAACATTAATTTAGCTTCAGATAAATAATCGTGAAAACGTCTTAATATTACGGCAGAGAAGGAAAAAAATTAAGATCTAATATAAATTATGAAGATAATGCCTATCTTATACAATATATAACTGTACTCGGCAAGCTTATTATACCATAATGGAAATAACTAATTAGTTATTATTAAACGCAATATGTGCTATTTACCCTTAGAAATATCTTAAACAATGTTAGAGTTTTAAGAAAGTACTTTCAAGAAATATAATTTTCATACGGCTCAAACAGTCCTTATTGAAAAAGGTATTATCAGACTTGTAATTGATTCAACACAAAATTTATCAGCGTATAACCGATTCTTTTATTTATAATAAATAGTTTAATTGAATTAAAGTATAACTGTTAACTCAAATTGACTAGGCACAGCGAGTTTAATTTATCCTACTAAAAATTTGACGATATGGCGATTTAATAATTCTGTTTGCATTGTTAAAAACAAAAGAAAACAAATGAAGAAAATTTACATTAACATAACTTCTTCATATTCACTAATATTTGTATCGACTTGGTCTCTGTATAATTACAAAAAGACATTATCGAATTTAAAGATTCTACTATTAATTTTTAGGCATTTTTCGAATACGCATTATTTGAAGTTAGCGAGCTTAAGCTGTAATTATGGATAAATGTATATTTTATCGTAGTTGTCCAACAACTCCTTGTTCGTCAATCATACATTTTACGAGTAAAGGTGACATCTCATAGTTTACGGGTTAAAATTCCCTTTTATTTTTAAATGCTTATCGAGTGTTAGGTGAAAGTAAGTTCTAATATACCATCCATTGTTTTATATATGAGCTTCAAACAAAATAAATGATTAGAACACATAATATAGAAACAAACAATAGACCAAGTCTCAAAGAAAAGTTGGTTGCATTTGAAATTTGTTGTCAGGTCGCAATAACGCTGTAAATAGGACACATGTTACCCACCCACCTCTTCTAAAAATAAACTGGATTCTGAGGAAATAGTTTTATTTAGAGCACCTGAGATCCGACGCTAACGCAAACCGCGGGATTAAAGCGAGCTTTATGAGGAAAATAATATATTTTTGCATTTAGTATGCTGAACAAACATTAGTAATTAAATTTTAAATGTTCAGTGCTAGTCTCTGCATTTAACGTGAAACCTTCATGTGTATATAATATTATCATAAAATATATCTACGCTGTCTACGTTAGTTTGAGTAAATATGATCTTAGTGAAACCGTAGGGTGAGTTTGTGATTTTTTTCAACGTGATGTTGAGAAAATTCGTTATAAACGTGATTTTGGATAATTTTCTAAATCGGAACTAACAGCAGTTCAATAGCATGTGGAGGCAGAGTGTTCCGTAGATCAATTATACGATCAATTTACAGATTTTTGAAACTTCCATTCAAAGATATGTTTAAGTTAGAATAACTTATGTAAATATCTCAAAATGATAATACTAATATTAATATTGACATAATTCATCAATCCAGAAAATAAGAAGTGTTGATATATAAATGAAGTCGAAATGTGTGTATCTTATATGTTGAAAATTAAACATGTTGCATTAACTATTACATAGGTGTCATATTAGTAAGGTTGAAAAGTACATCGATGTAACTATTCACGAGAACTGCTGCCGACAAACTGTTAACTTTAACTGCCGGCAAGTTGGGTAGTTGGGATCGACCTCAGGTTGCTGGAGTATAGGCTATGTAGGCTTTATATAAAGTTCTCTCTATTATCTGCTCTCCAGAATTTCAACTGTAAATTTAAATACGTTAGACACTTATCACTTTTTTCTTTCGAGTATAAAATACATTTAATGTGGTGTAAATGCCCTTTCACTCTTGATACATTCGCTGGGAGCCAAATATGATTATACTATTAGACTTTGTCTAAGTGCGTTATGCGTTTATTTAATACAATACACAACGTAACTTTAGGTTCTAATGTGGTGAAATTAACCTCAAGACACTGGATATAAAAATAAGTATCACTATTTGATAACACATTGTAACAAGTTTAACCCTTAACCACCGACCACGGTCTCTGAGACCGCAAAGTATTTATGAATCCAAATATTTCGATGTGTGTGTTTTGTAGGAAAGCGCGCTTCTATATACCTTTTCTATACATTCATTAATACCGCGCTTGCACTCGGCGAGTTCGTACGTGCGCGCGATTGGCCAGGGTAACAAAAAATCTTTATCTGTGAGAACGCACGTAGGTGGTTACGTCAGACAGTGAGTGTGTCAGACACGGAAAGATGCCGTATATCTAGTGTCAGACATCGCCAGAAACCGTCATCGCCCCCGGACACGACCGCTCTTAACGCCGTGGCATTTTTTCTTCATGGCGTTCTTCATGGCGTTCTTCTGATCTTTAGTAGAAAAAGCATGTCATATTTTAGTTGAAAATGTTTACCCACTCTTCACTGGACGATTCACTGAAAGACACCGGAATAGAACTGAAAAAACGACAAGATGCATGGACCTTAGACTCGAGAAATAAAAATTAGGAGAGTGTTTGACACTGTACATACAACTAATTGAACATGAACATTAAAAAAAAAGTAAAACCAAAACAAATGTCTGACGTCTGAATGGTTGCGAAGCGCAGTCCATACTGGCCGGCAACTTTGTTTTTTTTATGTGAGAAAGTGGCAGTGAGAGCTTTCTTGACTCAGTGTCTTCTTTCGATGTCGTCTTATGTTTTACGTAACACCGTCTCCTTTTTTCTTTCTTTTTATATAAATGTAACTATGTCCTATAGTCCTGTATCAAATTATTTATAGCCCATTCTATATTATTTTATACTGTCCTTGAGTCTTCAATTTTCAAAAAAAAAATTTCCTCATTGTGATCCGGGAAATTTAAGAAACACGGCTTTCAGAGCAAGTTACCATATTTAAAGCTTATATGGATGCCAATTCCTTCAAAGTCGACGATTTAGAATGGCAAATATTAGGACTACGTGTATGGAATAATTTGTCTTTGTAGGATTATGTTATTATATACACGCCCAGCCTGTTGAAGATAATGAATGGTGTACTGGAGATTTCCCAACATCCTTTATACATTTTAGACTGATACAAAAAAATGAAAAAAAAAAAAAAAAAAAAAAAAAGACCCCTAAGTATCATTGCATGATTGTGAAATAAGACGCCTGTTAAAAGATGAGCTCTTAATATTTATATTTAGAGGTCACTCATCGCAATTTCCTTTGTACCATTTAAACTTTAAATTAAAATAATGATACATTTCAATTTTTTTTTATATACCGGCAGAATTATTATTCTTATCGCAATTTATTATTGTAAATCATTTTATTCCCTATGTTAAAAAGCCATTTAACATTCTTATGGCCCACATGGAAACGCCATGGCCAAACTATGGCATGGAAAAATGTTAAGAATATCAGCAGACGTGGAAAAACATTATTTTGTGGTTTACAATTCAATTACAAGAGCTACGATTAAAAATATGTTTTCGATTATTGGTTTACATTTCGGCTAACCGCATGTTCGTTTGACAAACAAAATACAATTCAAATTTTATCTATCATTATTATATTTAAAATATCTTTATTCAAATAGCCGCTGGCGCGTTCTTTTGAAACGTCGAATTTTACATAATAATTGGTACGTAAGTTCGTAAATAAGTTACCACCATCAAAATGTCTATGCCGACTTCATGGCACTAAATGGTTAGTATTATCAACATTCAAATAAGCTTTTTCAGTTAAACAATATATTAATAGTAAATTATTCTCGCGAAAGATTATTTTCTTAGTTTTTTCAGAAAGTTTTCAAGCAGAAAACGAGTGGAGTACAAGTGTATTCTATAGACCTAATTGGCTCTTTAATCGATATGATGTCAAGTAGTCCGTTTTGAATACGTAAACTAGCCTCTTCGTAAAAAAACACCGTATTATGAATTATTTCTATACAAACTTTTGGCGAAATAGTAGGGGAACTCTAGCGGTGATTTTGAGTTTTTATTAAGCACGACAGATTAGAGAGACAGATGAGAGCCGTGATAGCTCAGTGTCCGGGCGCTCGCCTTTAATTTAATATACTCGAGCAACCTGAGTTCGATCCCCGGTGCCAGCACCAATGAAGTTTTTAACTTTAAGTGCTGACTTATCACGTGCTCCGCGGTGAAGGAAAACATCGTGAGGAAACCTGCATATTTTCGAAATAATAAAAAAAATATATATATTTCGAAGATATGTGAAGTCCGCCAATTCGCAGTGGGGCCGTGTGGTGGACTATGCCCTGATACCCTCTGTATAGAGGAGGCCTTTGCTCAGCAGTGGGACATGTATAGGCTGTTACTTTTTTTTTACGACAGATTAATATAAATGAGGGATACCTAGCACTCAAAAGTACCTTATATGAGCCCTATATGGCTACATGGCCTAGGACTACAGATAAGAATAGTAAAAATAAATAATTTATCGTTGTCGTAATAATCGAACGCGTCAGATTTAAGAGTTGACATGCTCAAAAGTGGGGAATTAAATAATCTGAAGATTTTAACTTGACGTAAGCACGTGGGAAAGGGTTACAAAATCGTTACCTCGAAATTCTCCAGCGCGATGCATTTTTTTTATTTTAAAGAAAATAATTCTGTAATGGGAATGTTCACTGCGTTTATTTTTTTATTTTAATTCCCGACGCTTTGAACCCTGTGTGTGAGGTGTTGGACTTCGAATGACGATAAATCCGTAAAATTAGTTTCATTAATAATGTATAATCACGTAAATACATTGACAATAAACAAAAAAAAAAACTTGTATACATACTACCTGTCCGTGAAAAAATATATGAATATTTTCACAAATTGTTAGATTTAGTTAGTCCCTCGTGTTAGTCGTCAGATTATGGATCAGCACGTCTCCGGCATTAATTGTCAGTTTAAAAATCTAGCTCGCTCGAATATTTGAAAACAAGTATGTGTTGGCATTTAAAAAAGCCGCCGGGTGTTTTCGTTACGTCAAAATCGTTGAAAAATTTTTATATCTTCTTCTTCTTTTTATATATTGGGATTATTGAATATTCATAAATATCATCATAAAACCGGAAGACGCAGGTTTGAATCCCACAACACCGAGAGTTTTTGATCATTTATCTACAAAAAATTCATCTAGAGTGCAGAGACTAGCACGAATAAAATTTAACCTTAAATATTTTAAGGGCAATGGTGACATCTCTCGTTACAAATATCCATCGTGAAACGGTATTAACAGACATCAAAAACGAGGACGTTCTCAATTCGACTATATCTTTTGTATGTTTGTTACCTCAGAACTTTCGACAGGGAGAACCGTAAGCACTTAACATCAGGTGAAACACCATTTAAGGTAAACATACTGGCACAACATGATATATCGGAGTCTCGGTCCGCACCGCAACCTCGATGGCCCTTAGATGACATGCCGTAGTTAAACGCACGCAGGAGCACATGCGCGGCCCTTCCCACAGCGGAGGGCCCAAACCCGTGGGTTCTGGCTAGCCCGCCGGTTCTGCGTCAGACGAAGCTTTAATAGTCTCGGGACTGAAAGCACAAACATCGGTTAATACAAGATACAAGAAAAACAACATGATAGCACTTGTTTCAATTTTCTATTTTTCGTTGCGTTTATTAGACTATTTTATTTGATCATTGATATGTAGTGCCCGGTGCTCAAAGATATGACAGGTTTACCATATGTTACAATCGAAAATTAATAAGCTCAGTTGACATTGATAAGTCTAAAAATTTGAATAATGATATGTCTGCGAAAGTGACCAGTATTGAGATGAAGGCTGATAAAGGGAAGTGGAAGGAAAGGACATGTTGTGCCATTTCAACATGTCCTATGTTGTGCCGAGTCCACCTAGTGTGAGATGAGACAAAAGCAGGAGTAAGAAGAAGAAGATATTGCCTAGTCTCGTAAAAGCTACTTCAATACAAAGAAGATTAAAATTCCGGATTCAGAAGCCTTAAATCTAACCAATGAGCTGCGCAGTTCTCTCTAGAAACAAATCATTAAGAAGGGTCTCACCCTCTTTATAAATGTCACGTTTATGTAAATAAGTGTAATATTTTAGGATTTTGTATCTGAGATAATAATATTAAATATGAATTTATTTGCATTTTAGCGCCATATGAATACGGTTTTGCATATTTCGTGCGTGAATTTTTATTTGAAGATTTTTTTTTAATTCAGCAGCTGTTATTGTAAACAAGAAGGATTACGGTATAATTTCTGTGAGGGATTCTGCCGTGTTAAAATGATACGTTAATTCCTAAGAGTTGTAATGATGCTTTAAATAAAACACCAGTAAATTTTAATAATCATAGCTTTTATATTATTATTACCATAGCATACATCATGTTATTTAGTCATCTCAAAAGGCAAACATAACCGTATTTTGTAATAAATGAAAAGAACTCGTTTTATTTGAGTGGTTAAACCAAATGAGAATGCGTTGTCAATCTTTAAAAAGGTTTCTTATTACTTCTTTCTTCTTTTTATGGTACCCTGAAAACTGAACTCTTTAAAAACATAGGTCTTCCATGCAAAGGTTGTGGAAGTTTTCCACTTCCACAGTTTTTATTTTTTCCTTTTCTTCACATTCTGGTCTTTCTTTATACTCCAAAGCCGACCACTCAACTCCCCTCTTGTCCGTTCAATGCCCCTTGGTTAGGTCCGAATTAGGATCGTGTTCCGAAGAAACGATCCTAGTTCCCTTAAGGTCGTAAAGAAAATTAATTAACGAAAATCAAAAGTTACAATATTCATTAAGCGAAAAATTGAACGAATCACTCTCATTTAACTAACAATAACAACACGAAGTAGGCTATTAAAAAACCGGCCAAGCGCGTGTCGGCCTCGCGCGCAGAGGCATCCGTAACATTATCTATAAAAACGGCAAAAGAATTATGTCTGTTGTATGGGAGCATCACTTAAACATTTTTTTTTCTGTTTTTTAGTATTTGTTGTTAAAGCGGCAACAGAAATACGTCATCTGTGAAAATTTCAACTTTGTTTTGTTTTTTTTTTTTTTTTTTTTTTTTTTTAAACTGCCCTTACTTTAGGATAACACTATCCTGTGTTGTAAGGACGTTTAACAAACATAAATTTCACGTGGACAAACAGCCAGATGCGAAACAACTATCTGTAGGTCGCACAAATTGTTGTCCCGTGTGGGAATCGAACCCACGACCCCCGACGCCGAAGGCAATACCTTGACAACTGCGCCGCGGAGTCATCAAAATGTCTGTCATGGTTTACGAGGTACAGCCTGGTGACAGACGGACAGACAGACAGCGGAGTCTTAGTAATGTGGTCCCGTTTTACCCTTTGCTTACGGAACCCTAAAAATGGGCTGGGTCACTACGAAATATGTAGTGGACTGCGCGTGACTCGCAATTGCTGGCGAACGCGCTGAGCCAGATTGTTCGTTTGTTCGTGTTTCAGTGACTGTACGTTCGGGCCACTATTACTGCGTTTTTGCAGCGGCGCACTATACGATGGTGGCTATTAGTTAGTTAACTATGTGACTGAGGCGCTTTTCATGATGATGTTCCTGATTCATTTTTTTTAATGTAAAAATAATTTTGATGAATAGTTATTCTTTTCCTGACCAATGTATACTAATCGATAAATAAATAATAAATAAATAATATTTTAGGACACATTTTTACACAACGTTCTCTAGTCCCAAACTAAGCAATGCTTGTACTATGGGTATGGCTTGTGGCTTGTACTAGATCACTGATAAACATACCTAAACATACTTTTCTTTTGTAAATAAATAGATATAATACAGAAATAAACACCCAGACACTATAAAAACACTATGTTCACCATAAAATATTTTTCCAGTAGTGGGGATCGAACCCACACCCACTGGCGCAGGAGGCAGGTACACTATAGTGGGTAGTCGGGTCGCCATTCGGGTCGATCGAATCAATATACCTTGACTTTTAACTAAATGTGACAACTTTTAAGTAAATGTGACAAATTTTGCACCACCATGTTTATGATTAATAGAAAAATCTTTGATTTGCTACATGCGAGCTGTGGGGAAACGTTTCTTTAAAATTTGTAGAAAAAGTACCGAAAAGATTGTCACTGCTGAGGGAATCGAACGCACGTCTTCGGCATTCGCGGCCTGACGCTTTAGCCACTAAGCTAAACGGCTGATTGCCAAGCTGACGAAAATCTTAACGTCTTCTACAAAATTTAATGTTAAATCTTAAGTGCTGAGATTAGCACTACTAAAAATTTAAACGTTTCTTATTTAAAAATAAGTACATAAAAGGGCACATGAAACCAAATAAAAACGTAACGGATATGTATATATACTCATATACAAACTCTTATTTAACATATTTCGTCTCGAAAGTGAAATGAATAGTAAGTCCCAATTTTAACCTTCCCAATGGAATCTTAAAGTATGCCTTTCCTCATACTCAAAATATTACTTATTAAATAATTAACGATTGTAATCAATGCAAGGTAAATATCAATCTGCTACACGTCTGATTTCACATTCCAGTGGCGTGTCAGTAAATTAGAGTACATATTTGAGACCGCCGTAGCGTGAATATGGATATCCGGCTACATCCTGAATTTTATTCAGTTGCGTTCACGTCGGTCTCGAATCAAATCTATTCATTCCCTGGGAAAGCTCGTACTAAGACTGATTGGATATCAACTGCAGCATATACCAAAATGTTTGAACTGAACTTAAAATTTAACAAAAACATTTCAGAGCGCGGACGTTTATTTTTATTTATTAGTATATTGGGTAGGACCACGCAACAGTATTCGCCGTTGCACGAATGGGCAGGTCCGTCCGGGTAAGTACCACCGACCTCACAGAAGACCGGCGTAAAATAGAAGTGGTACACTTCTGCGTTTCGTCTGGTGAGTGAGGTAGCCGGGGCCCACTTTATTTAAAGGTGGCAACGCATTCGCAACCCTACGGGTATATCAAATGGTTATGGGCGGTATTGCATTATCAACATCAGATAAAACGCCAGCTCGCTTACCACTTTCTCTTTCTTCTCGAGTATACTAATAAATAATCTCAGATGAGATGCAATCCCAATTCTAATGATTGAAATTTATTATTTAGCTACAACTTGAAGTGATGATGCTTATCTTCGGGAGAATAAAGTGTTTTGAAATGCAAGCAATAAATATTTATTTATTCTTTTTAAGATGAAACTTTAAAGTGTATGTGTGTGTGTGTGTGTAAGTGCGACTCCAAAACGATGTGGCTTAGGGACTCGCGTAGAAAGGAGCTCCTTCCCAAAAGGCTGTCAAATCATTTGTAACTTATCCGACTTTTTTTGTAACTTATCTCCCTGACGCCGCGTGCCTCTTTAAAAAACGTTTACTGCCCCTAAAATGCGGAGTACCCAGTGAACGCAATTATATGGAAGCATTATTGTCGCTCCAGAATGACATACCGAAAACTATACCGTTGCGGCGCGAGGCTTATAAACCGTATCACGAGGCGGTTTTAAGGGTATAGACTTACAAAAAAAAAGTGAGACTAACATATAAGTTCATTTTTTGTTTGACGTCGCGTGATAACTGTCAGTGAGAGTTGTGGTGCTATTTATTGACAATCACTTTCACTTTTTACTAGTGACAATAACTTCGCATGTACATACAGTACATGCGAAGTTTATCTGCTTAGTTTTACTTTATATAGTGTTCAGTTCAGCGGAGAGTACCATGTTAATATATTATTTACATTTTAACACATTTCTGGAACATTTTCGGAAACATTACAGAATTCATGGCCGTGAAAGTATGTTTATCGCCTAGCGTTATACATAAATTATGTTTATTTATTATTTAAAAAAATATAATTTTTGGTCCAACCTACGCTTAAGTTAATAATAATAAGTTTTCATTTAGTTTTCATGAGTTCTTTCCGTGTTGAAAGCTTTTGATTAAATTTTCATAAATGATACTGTGACTTTTTTTTGTTGATATAGGGTTTTTCTCAAATATTTTTGCAATCCTTAAAGCTATATTTTAAGATCTAACGATGATTTCTGCTGTTTATTATCACCACACTGTCATTCATAAAATGACACTAATTGCCACCCACTAAGAAGGATTTTTTTTTGCCATTTTCATATTAATAATATGTTAGTTAAGGTAACTACATCATGCTCCGCCAGTACATTCACAGCCTTCTGATTGATGTAAGTATATCTACGTCAAGATTATTAAACAATTCAAATTTCTCCGAAAATCACTTTCGCAATTAGCAATTTTGAGAACCGTTCAAGCGTTCTCCTTTGATTGCTTTTCTATAGAATTTAATTTAGACGATTTTACTGTAAAAATTGTAGCCAATTACAAGATAATTACTAGTCTCGTCGACCCAAAAAATCTTTTTCAGTTAACTAATGAAAAAAATCATTTTGTAAAGTCTTTTGAGACATTTCTTTATAGAAAAGTTTTAATTTAATTAAGAATTTGTGATCGTGAAAATCGCCTTAATGTACTAAAGAGGTCGTGCCGTATCGACCGAGTAATACTATACGAGTTTTTAAACATTGGACACACTTAAAATTACCATATCATTTATTTTTAATTCGACCATGTCCGTACTTAATCGACGTTTTTCTACCCTAATGATTTCCTAATAAATCAGCACTTAAAATTGCAACCAACAGTATCATTGGTGCTGGCATTTGAATTCAGGTTGTTCGAGAACATATGAAATATGAAAGCGATCAGCTGGACACTGCTTACCTTTGATATCTAATTTTCATTCAATAAATATTTGAGCCGTGATAGCTCTGTGTTCGGGCGCTCGCCTTTAATTCAATGACTCGAGCAACTTGAGTTCGATCCCCGGTGCCGGCATCGATGGAACTGTTCATTTTAAGTGCCGAAATTATCACGTGTTCAGCGGTGAAGGAGAACATCGTGAGGAAACCTGCATATTTTGGAAATAATAACAAAAAAAATATTTCGAAGATATGTGAAGTCCGCCAATCCGCAATGGGGCCGCATGGTGGATTACCCTGATAACCCTCTGTACAGAGGATGCCTTTTCCCAGCAGTGAGACATATATATGAGATCTATGTCCTCATATGGACAAAATATACATAATGTGCAAAGAATTGTATTGTTTAGCCAATTATACGTCATTAGCTCCAATAGCGGCCGAAGCAGTGTATTCTATTTCTGCTTACTCAGTATTCGTTTTCTCGTTCACAATTGAGATGTCTGAGATTTATTTTCATCAGTTAACGTCAGAAAACACAATAATAATCTTACTCCTTCTTTATCGTCGGTATGATCGTTAAAATAAACATCCTCATTTAAATGCTGAATTTACTTCATGCTGCTTTAAGGCGTGGTTACTTTTAACCCCGTTTGTCGTTCATGTAGTTGAGTGAACGTTGACCTCAAGACCTCGTTCTAAGAAATGCAAGATAATCTCACGAAAGTAGCATTTTTATTTGTGTCAAGTAACAAACTATAAATACAATACTCAGCTTCGAATAAAATCTCCGTTGTCAGGGGGTAAAAGAAACAAAAGTAGCTAGATGTAAACGCAGCAACACCGTGTCTAATCTAGTCTACACTAATCTAGTAATACATAGTCTGGTAATGCACCAAACTCATTATTTACATTTATGAAATTTAACTCGTAAGCGGTAGTGGCAAAGGATTTTAAATATCAAGTATTCATATATATACTGAAATATTTAATAAATGGCACGGCACATCATCATGCGAAAAAATAAACGTTAAAGATAATTTTAAACAAAGAAAAGGCATTAACAAAAATATGAAACCTGATTTTTTTTTACAATAAAAAGCAAACATCCACCTGAACATACACAGCATCGCTAAATTCTTGCAATTTACAGTCAATAACGCTTAACGTACCATTCGTATCTAATGGAGCCTAACATTACGAGTTCGATGATTTTAGATCGATTTCATGTCAATTTCTCGCAAAGCAAGGGAAGTTTGCACACATTGATTTCTTTCTTTTAAGCAAATTTAGACATTTTTACTATTTTACGAATTTTATCGCGTTTTATATTGATTTTTAATTCCTGACCTTTGGAACCCTTTTCAGCGTTCATGGTCACGGGACAGACTGAGTTATTTAACGTCTTTATATCAAAGTTAACCCGGGTTACCGTCAATTATTTTATTTTTATTCTGATCTACGCATTTTTTATGTGAAAAGTTGCCAAACGAGCAGACGGTTTACCTGATGTTAAGTGAATACCGCCGCCCATGGATAACCGCTACATCCGAGGGTTATAGATGCTTTGACATCATGAAACATCATGACATGAGTTTATGGTATCTTAAGGTCTAATAGTACTGGTGTGCTTGATCTTAAATTTATAATGTATGGAATCCCAAGCTGATGATAAACCCGCATCATCTTTTCTATTACAATTAGGATATTTCTTTATTTCAATATCCTCGCGGATCATTCTTAGGAGGAATTGGTGTTACTTTGCGATTATTACCAGCCTACATGCATTTTAAGAGTTCTGTACCCAAAAGGTAAAACGGGGGCCTATTACTAAGACTCCGCTGTCTGTCTCTCTGTCTATGTGTCCATCTGTTCGTCTGTCAATAGGCTGTAATAGTGAGACAGTGAAATTTTCTTAGATGATATATTTCTGTTGCCACTATAACAACAAGTACTAAAAAAACAGAATAAAATTTATTTAATTTAGGCTCCCATACAACAGACATGATTTTTTGCTGTTTTAAGGGTTCCGTGTAGGCATGAGAAAAAGTGCTACTTCTTAATCACTGTGACCGCTGTTCCAGTTCCATAAAAATCACAGTGAAAAATCACTGCGACTTTGTCACTTCGATCATACAACTACTGAGTGATACTCGTGACATATCACAATGCTTACAAAACACGATTTTCAGGAGTTTTGCTCCGCAGTCATTTATTACCCGCAGAGATTAACGCATTTTTAAAATATATTTTCAATTTTATAACAAAATAGGTAATGAATATAAATAAAATTTTGAAACCTCCAAAACTAAAATTTTGTTTTAAATTATACTCTTACTTCACTGACATGCCTAAATTGGTTAAGCTTTGTATATAATATACAATACAAACTGTACATACAAATAATAAATCGCGACAAAAAATTTGAACAAAATTTCTTTTTTACTCGTATTTTCGAAGTAAAGCGCGCCATAACATTTGGAGATTGGAACTCTCCGGCACGCGTCGGCACTCATCGTCAGCGCCGGCCAGGAGCAGCGCTCCTTCTGCTTTTTCCTTTGTTCGAAAATCGCTCCGTTTCATTCACTGTGATGAGTGTGAGCGAAACAGTGACGTGGAACAAAGTGATTTTGTCACAGTGATTTTTCATGTCGCAGTCACACCATAGACATTCAGATCACAGTGATTTTATCACTGTGACGGTATTTTTCTCACATCGCTAGTTCCGTGCCCATGGGGTAAAGTGGGACTCTATTACTTAAACTTCGCTGTCTGTCTGTCTGTTCTTGTCTTTCACCATGGTTGTATCTCATGAATCGTGATAGTTAGGTACTGAAAATTTTCACGGATGATGTATTTCTGTTGCCGCTTTGAAAAATACATAAAAAACAGAAAAACATATTTTAGAACGGTTCCCATACAACTGACATGATATTTTTTTGTTTTTGTAGAAAATGGCACGGAACCCTTCGTGCGCCAGTCTTACTTGTACTTTGCCGGTTTTAATACATGCATTCATTGCATATGTTACACAAGATGCAAGGGGTGAACTTGTACCATTTAGATTTTAGACCAATCGTAACTACGTAAAACGATACGTAATAACTCTTCGTTACTTTAAAACTTTACTATTTTATTTATTTGAAATTCAAATTATTAAGCAACAAGAGAAATTATACCCCATTTAAACCAACTACCTTGCCAAACTACAAATTACCTAGGAATATTAAAATGCTCCATAGACCACGGTATCTTATTATGGTTTAATTAAGGAGTGAAATTATGAATGTCGCTTTCTTTGTAATGTTAATGTGCCTCGTCTTATTTCAATTAAATAGACGAATGAAAGTCTATTAGTACATGGCAAATTATAAAGAAATAATATTATGTTAGTAAAGCAATTGTTTTAAGAGTTAAAGTGAATTATTATTATTATCACCATTTTCTTCAGCCTTTTTGTCCTCTTCTAGTAAACCTTTTCTACTAAGCCTCTTCTAGTAAACGAAATCTTGAAAAAATCTTTATCAATGTTATTTATCATATTAAAATTTAACATTAAGAAATAAATCTAATAGAAACCAACATTACATTCCTTCGCCTACATTCCATGACATTTACTGACCATAATGTGATGTGAATTTTTTGTAGAAAAATTTTGTGGGAAATTTTTTAGTGCTGCAGGAATCGGACCTAAGCTAAGCTAAGCGATCGGCACCAAAATCTCGAAATCACAGTAGGGTTCGAACCCTGAGGATCCCCTCTGACGTAGGAGGCAGGTTCACGTCATCTTTTTAATCTACAATGCAATATATATTTTTTATATATATGCTGTATTAATAGTTCCTTATTAATTTCCTATATCGTTAAAGTTTTAATAACCTTTTTTCCCATTGGAACATTACGGGTGTTTTACCGCCTAATGCCTTCGTTAATACGGCCTTCACTTTTATAAATAGACGTTTTTGATTGATGATTTTGTCTCCATCCATCGTCTTGGGATTGTGTTTAATGAAATAAAATTCCAAACCTTTGCAAAATTTCGAGTTTCTTACACAGGTCCTTTTTCAGCCTTACTATCTAGGGTGAAAAGAAAAGTTATAATACCTTTAGTTCCATGCTAGAGTTAACAATGTTGGTAAAAAGACGACAGGATTGTCTACAGTTTTTCTTTAGTCAGGTTATAAACACATGTCATATGCACATTAAAACACTTTTACTATCTCGTCGCATTATAATATCTCGTCGAGAAGTCGTTGGACATCATTGACGCAACCGTCATCCAACTAATTAGGAGCAAGACAAAGACTCAATCGCAGTTGACGGGCTTTGATACGGGTTCGATACGCGCACGCATTATTGTTTGCGTTCCGATTAGGGAGTGACGTCAAGCTGGTAAGTGGTCCGTTATTTGCGTAAAAAAATCTACCTGATAAATTACGGTCGATCTAAACATGGTCATGCATGAGTGTTTATTGTAATTAGCGAAACGTTCTATGCTCTGAAAAACATGCTATATATTTATTGTAATAACCACGCAGCTATTCTGTTGTTTGAACGGGATGTATCGCACCCCAATAAAGAAACAAATAACTGACTATATTTTATATGTCACTGCTGGATAAAGGCATCTATTAAATGACTTGTAATAAGTTGGCTAAGCGCCTGTACTTTCACAAGTGTGACAGATGTCGAAAGATGGCGATACTAGATTAAACTCAGATAAAAGAGTTGCCAATGTTTGCAAAATATATATACAGACAGAAAATTGATCACAGAAGTCTTTACTTTTACTCTTATTGCGTATTTGACATTCTAGCTGGTGTTAAATACAAGTATGAATCTTTTGCGCTTATTTTCTGTGTACTCCACTTGTAATAGGTGCCCAGTGTGTTTTTAGGGTTGTCAACGCAACTGCAAGCCATCGGATGTTTTAGGTATCTATGAGTTGAGTAACACAATAACACTTATCAGGTGAATGGACTGCTCGCTTGACAGCTAAGTCTTTAAATCGGTTAATTAAATAAAAGTCAAAGAGCTGAGTAACTAAGACAAAAGATATCTTCCACATGATTCGGAAAAAGACGGATATATTTGTCTTATTACTTAATTTTATTTTAATGAGATTTACTTCTGTGTCATACAAGACCAAATTGGGTTTTGGTATTAGTTTTTAAAGTACGTCCGTACTCTTTAATACAGCATCCAAGAATGTTATTACAAAAATCAACTGACTCGCGTCTGATTCATTGAAACTACTATCTTGCCAAGTTCCTACAAAGCACGAATCGAACTCTTTCACGTTTGATCATTTCACAGAACACTTGTGTACAAGGTATTCATTTTCCAAACAAAAAAAAATGGAGGATATGCGTCTATGTTCAGGTTAAAATTATCTAGGGTGTAGGTGGCTAGATACTTGGGGCGAAACCAAAAAGTCTAAACCTGTGTTTCATAAAAGAGCAGTCTAACGCAATGTCTATATATTTAAATCAATACCAGATGAAACGCAGTCATGTCAGAATTTTTTTACAGACAAACCTGCACCTGCACAATTTTAACCTGCACAAATTAATTCATAACTGGGGGAAAAAAATCCCCATTTTGCTGTCTACACACATCACTAGAATTGCGTCGCGATGTAAATTAGTCGAAATTATTTTTTTAATGAAACCAACTTAGCATTAAGTCATTAAAAAAAAACATTTTATCCAAAAACCAATCCCACTCTGTTGTGCACCAGTCAAGTTGTGCTTTGATCTTCGAAAGGAACTTGTCATCTCTTGCCATACTAGGTCAGGCATTTAAAGAAATTTACTGTTTTAAATCTTAAAGCAGTACCAAATATTTTCACAGTTTGCCACAAAAGTTTAATATATTTAAGTTAAATTAAAAACTTTGTGGAGCTAAATAATTCAAACAGTAAGTTGTAAAATCTGTCTACAACTTTGTACCGACAGCGTTAACGTAAGGTAATTAATTGTTAATTTTAAGTTAAAGTTGAGACTAAGATATTGTTTGAACCATATCCACCTAATGTGTTACATATCTGAAGCACAGTTCAGTGTCTTATAAAAGTAAACAATATAATAGTCGTTTTAATAATCGTCTTTGTCCCAAAGGTATGGGCGGTGATAAATATTTTACTAAATTTGTTTTAGGCTTGTTATAAGCTTTATCAACTGTTTTGAAATGTAAATGACTTTGTAGGTATAATTAAAATCCATCTTATGTTTGCCGTTTACTTTGTAGCGACATTAATTTGAAACTTTGAGTATCCTCCAAGCAGTAAAAAAATGCTTCCATAGCATTTTAATCATTTATTCGGTGTGGTATAACTCCAACCCTCCCTTAGTCTCAACCACCACTCATTCATATAAATAGGTAGACCATAATATTACCAGCTGAACAAACCAAAGGGAAACCGTACTGATGCTTACTACTGGTTGGCGCTTCTCAAGATAGTTGAATTAGTAGTTAAAGTATGACTCTGCGTTTCGTCTAGTGAGCGAGGTAGCCGGGCCCACTTTATTAAAATATGGCAACGCATTTCCAACTTTTATTAGTACAACTGTCCATGGGCGGCGGTTATCACTTACCATCAGGTGAACCGCTATTGACACATTTGCCACCTTCTCACATTAAAAAAAATTAAGGGAAAGTCCTATATATTGACAATGACATTGATGCGTTGTATTACAACTTTAATTTTTTTTGTATTCTCTGAAAGCATTACGACGTGATTATAAACCAAAGAAAGTTTTTTTTTAATATTGAATTGGCATTTTATTGGTTATTTATATTAGTTTTTTCCGTACTATCCTTAGATATGGACACTACGAAAAATTTTCTTTGGTATATATTGGTACGATTTGGGGCCATCACTAATCCTTGTTAAGTCTGTTTCCGATGTTTATCAAATGTCAATGTGTCTAAATGTGCACTTGTGGGTTTGTTCGGGAATGCATTGTTAGTGTTTTCAATTGCTTTTATCTCGAAATAAATTCGACTACCTTGCAATTTTTTACGAACTCGGTGTGTTTTCAAAACGTTTTCCTTATATATGATAAATGAGTTGTGTGATCTGCTCAGACTGAAATTTTATTTAGGTCTGAAGCCATTAAAGTGAATAGAAGCCAAGTGGCAGATTGACCATCATGAAATTAGTGTTCATGATGTCTGTTAGGTATGTTCATAAAGTTCTATTTAATAGTTACAGGGTTTGTAACTATTAAAGTTAGTTACACTGTGTACTAACTGTGTATATGGGGGAGATTAAGAGAAACTTGTTCTTGGTTTATTCTTGCTAGTATTCCAAAAGAAAACGAAGTGAAGTTTGTCCAAAAATGGGCCTATTTTCAAATATATTCTGGGGCTGCAAAATGCCATCTGGCTGCCTTGGACTGAATGGAGAGGCGTGCGGAAAGGCTGCTGACCATAACTTGGTTAAAACCAATCTCACTAGCCTTGAGCACAGGCGCAGAGTCGCCAGCCTCTCGGTTTTCTACAGGATACATTTTGGAGAGTGTGCGTTGGAGTTACATGATCTTATTCCTCCCGCCCCTTTCCATCATCGGACAACCAGACGTTCGGCGGGGCTCCATCCTTATGCTGACGACGTCCCACGTACAAGAACAAAGCGATTCGCTTCTTCATTTATCATCCGTACAGCTAAGGAATGGAATAGCCTGCCGGCGTCCGTCTTTACGTCCAAATACAACGTTGGCGTCTTCAAGGCAAGTGTGAATAGGTTTCTACTGAGCTAGCGCGCTTACCATCAACGGCTGCATCGCCGCTTGCCATCAGGTGGGATGGCAGTCAAGTACTAGCCAGTTTTTTAATTAAAAAAAAATAACATGAATGTGGAGCTAAAAAGCTATTGGCTACCTGCCTATTTATGTAACATGCTCAGTTAAGGTCTTCGCTGCTGTTAATTTCAATCCTTGGAGACCACGTATAAGTATCAAAAAATGGTCTGAAAATGAAACTCATTTTTAAAAATTTGTGAATTTTTCATTGGCTCCAGAATCTGTTTAGCTTTCGTAATATTGAAGTGGTGACCTGAATACTGACACTTGTTCTGGCTTCACAGCGCATCAAGCAAACATTGCTAATAATGAGGTCGGATTCACAAAGCGAGCTCAAGCATGCCGGTTGCTGAATTGACTGTTGGTAATAAGTGGTAACATTTATTTCATACCTCTGTTTTATGAATTAAATTACTGTATTTGTAAATTTAAGCGACAGAGGCTTATAAATATATTTATGTATATTGATTACCAATGATAAGCACCGCAACAAAATTCAGCTATAATCTGATTTATTTGCAAAGAAGCGTACGCAATCAGATAAAGAACTTTTTAAGTATTACAGTTTTTCTTGTTTGCAATGTTACATGCAGTAAAAAATGTTCACAATAGTCAGTTGTTTAAAATAGGCCACAAACCTGTGCGGCCCACGCATGTCAACTTGACAACAGTTTTCCTCGTATCACAATCGGAGCAAAAGTTTAGGAGTGCACTGAGGACGTATATACGAACATTCATTTTATGTATATATATATAACATTGGAGATATTGCAGATTCTCGGATTCAACCCGTTGTCATTTTACAATTGGTGACTGGATTAAATTTCATTTTAGCGTGTGACTTAAGTGTCATTTTCATTATCAATTATTATTGTTTAATTTAATCTGGGTCCATTTTAATAAAAAAAAAAGATATCTTGGTAAAGAATGGAGGTTTACAAAAGATTACTGCTTGTAACTGACAAGAGTTCCTAATATCCAACTCGTGCACGATTCAAATGTACCGCGAGTGCCTACATCATGTTTTCGATTACTCTATAGTCCACAATAAGTATGAAATCATTGCAGCCGTTTCGCTGCAATGTCAATTCGTGCGAATATTAGGTTCTGCATAAATCAAGCGAAGTGCAGTTATGTGCCGCTAACTGGATGGACGTTATTTACAAACTGCGGAAATTCAAAAGCCTTTTATAAAATTCGTTTCGGTACGATTTGATTCGTTATATCTGTTTAAGAATACTATAGGATGTTCATTAGGCTACTACTTGAGTAGATAGCAGCTACGCTGGCGTCTTCCGAAATAAAGTATAGAACTTCCGAAATAAAATAGACAGTGTTATACTTTTGCGTTTGTTCTCATGAGTGAGAACTTCTTTGTTCGTTCTTGTTTAACCTAGCTGTGTAGACAGAACATAATGTTAGTCATGTTTAACCAAGCTTATTCAGTTTGGGTTTGAGTAACAACCTTTGCAAATATGGTGGAAGTCGATGGATGCAGATGGCTCAAGGTCATTCTGCTTACCCGTGGCATGGGAGAGACCTGTGTTCAGCAGTGCACTGTGTACAAGTGTGTGAAATGATGATTCATGATGATTTTTTATATTTACGCGATTACGTATTACTAAATGAAACTAATGTTGCGGGTTTATCGCGGTTTAATTTTAATTTTATTTCCTGACGTTTCGAAACAGCATTCATAGTCACGAGACCGACTGATGCGTTGGACATCTGAATGTTGTTGTTAGCCCAGGCTACCGCTACTTTTTAAATTATTAATTTTATATCGGTATACGCAGAAGGTGCTAATTGTATCTTGTTTTGCAGTTGTGGATGTGTCTTTCTTGGAATAACTCTCGATGCAAAGCTTCAATGGGGTCCCCATATATCTAAACTTGCGAATAGACTAAGTTCTGCAGCGTATGCTATGAGGAAAATAAGATGTCTTACTGATGTAAAAACGGCTAGAATTGTGTATTTTAGTTACTTCCATAGCATAATGTCATATGGTATGTTGCTATGGGGGCACGCGGCCGATATAGAAACAATTTTTATTTTGCAAAAAAGGGCCATAAGAGCTATTTATAATCTAGATCTGAATGCATCTTTGAGAGAGAAGTTTAAAGAAATAAATATATTAACCTTAGCCTCTCAATGTATATATGAAAATGTTATGTATGTGCGTAGAAATATTAATAATTTTGATAAGAATACTGATATACATAATGTGAACACTAGGAACAAACACAAGCTTGTAATGCCAGTTACTAGACTCCATAGAGTAAGTAACTCGTTCATGGGGCGGTGTATACGCTTTTACAACAAAATCCCAGTAAATGCGCAAAACCTGCCTATTAACAGGTTTAAGAAATTTATTAAAGAAAAACTTTATAAAAAGGGTTATTATAATACAAATGAATACATTAATGACAATAACCCCTGGGAATGAATTGATCGCTCCCAAGCTATTTCTAAAAGGAAAAAAATCAGTTGTATAATTTTTGAATTTTTTGTTAAGAAAAAAAAATAATTACAAAAAAGAGGATACCTACGGAGTTTCTTTCGCCTGTTTCTTCTCCGCTAGAGGAACCTCATTACGAAACGGTGGTAGATTTAAAAAAAATATGACTATTGATAAATGAAATGTAAGTTTCTTATGTCGATGAATAAATGATTTTGATTTTTTTTTTGGATCATTTAGGGGCCCCATCTAGGGAGCGAGCCAAATGATGAAAACACTGTAAAAATGGGGTCCGAATTGGTCACGAAATGGTCATAAATTGTCAGTGATTTTGGCATTGCGTAGAGTTTAAGATTGGGGGAGGTCATCACAAATATTTTTGTGGCTCAAATTTATCTTCCAGATCGGATCTAAAATTTCAATTAGTCACAAAATGGTCATAATTTGTCAATTAACTGTGATAATTGACCAAAAATATTTGTGTATTAATTAGAAAAAAAAAAAACAAATCCAAGTTGACCGTATATGATTATGTCTTCAAAATAATATAATCTATACCTACATTTTGCAAATAAAGTATTATTATTATTGTCAAAAACAAAAATTGCAATATCAAGCAAAGATTTTAGAAAGTTACAAAACACACACAATTGGTCAGAAGTTTGAAATAATTAGTCAACAGTATAAAAATAATCGCAGGCAGCCCAAACTTCCTTGACGTTTGTCTTCATAGCACCTCTATTTACGATTTCGAAGTAGCTGCTCTCAAAGACAAAAAGCATTGTTGCAGCAACTATGCAAAAGTTCCGAGTATTCCGGTAATCGGTCAGCATTTAGTTGTTAGCAGTTGGAAATTATTTCACGGCAGCATATAGTATAGTATATAACCATGACGACTTGAATGGCGTAGTGGATAGTGTACCTGCCTCCTGCGCCAGTGGGTGTGGGTTCGATCCCCACTACTGGAAAAATATTGTGTGATGAACATCGTGTTTTGCCAGTGTCTGGGTGTTTATATATGTATAATATGTTTTTATTTACAAAAGAAAAGTATGTTTTAGTAAGTTTATCAGTTTTCTAGTACCCATAGTACAAGCGTTGCTTAGTTTGGGACTAGAAAACGTTGTGTAAAAAATGTGTCCGAAATGTTTATTTATTTATTTATTTAAGGGTCAGCGATAAACTTTAAAATATAGTTACACATATATCAGTATGTTCCGTGAATATGTGCAGCGCTAAGTATGTCAGTTATTGCCTTCAGTGGGTTTAAATGCAAATGGCAGTAGCAATTTATGCATGCACGCCCTCAGAATGTTCTAATAGGAATTCTCGATGTGAATGGATGCGCGAAAGTATTTAAAGCAGCTATAAGATTAAGTAATACGTATTAATAATTAAATAAGGATTAAGTAGTTCCAATGGTGTGCGCCAAAGTGTTTTATTTCTTCCGGATGTCTTAAGGGCAGCAATCATTCTCTTATTTTTTTTCTCTACGGCCAAAGGCTTATAAGGTATCATTTGATGACGACTGTTATTAGCTACTCCGTAATTCTCGTTAGTATTTTTTTAAGTGAAAAGATGTCATGCAATGCTTCGGCTCACCCACATGACAGCTGAAACTGCTTTGTCGCCCTACCACAGTAAGTTAAATGATGTCACAGTTTTCTTTTGTTATTACCTAAAAGTCTTATTGCACGGTTTTAATCCGTAATCCAAATGTTGTTCAAATTTATTTTTCTATTGTTGAAATAGCTCATCTCTCTGCTATTGTTACTTTCTGCTCTGAGTGTGTAAACCAAAAAAATCACGTTTAATTTAAATGAACTGAGATTATCTTTATGTGTTTGATGTAAAAAAAACATCGATTTCTTCTTTTCGAACGAAGGTATCACATGCATTTGATGCATTCCTTTATTTATGCGGATATTACACATCTAAATAAAACTAAATTACTGGTTTTATGTCTGTTTGTTTTTATTTTAAGAACACCCGACGTTCCGAATTTTTATGGCATTTATAGTCACCGTCCTTACCATCAACACTAGAGGCAAACATACAATCTCTATGCGTAAGTGTCAGTACAAAGGCGTCAAATTGGGTGGCGCTACTGTTATATAGTATGGCAAAATAACTAGCAGATGGTAGCCCAAATTAACAGTTACACCAAGACGCCAAATATCTCAGTCAATCTCGTCGCCATGAACGCTGTAAAGCATTCAAAACGGATGTTTTAAAAAAAATGTGTAATGTTCGCCAAATGAAAGACATTATAACGCAAGAATAATTAACCATCTAAAGTTTAATCGAAACGTACTGTCCAGGAGGACAGTGCAAAAAACTCCAGATAAAAAAAAATTGTTTTTTTAAAAGTTCAACCATTCACGTGTTTCACTTTTCTTTTCACGGAGCGGAACAGTATCGCTTTTTTATGTAAATCTGCGATGCAAAAATAATCCATTTTCACGCTCCACTGACCTAAATCCATTCCATGGATTCATTATTTGCTAAATTCGTTTTTTTTGTCTCTCTCTCTCATTATCATTTCGGGCTAGTGATACCCGCTTCAAAAGAATGGTTCGTTTTGTTACCTTTCTTTCAAATAATTCGTACCCATTAGAAATCACTCCCATTTCATCTTGTCAGCCATAGTATTTCGACAACAACTGTCCGTGTACTGAATATAACGTATGATAACTTTAAATGTAGAAAATTATTTTCAATCAATTTAAATTAAGAATTAACCAAAAAAATATATTAAAAATTATTTTCTACATGTTCCCTTACCTACAAAAGCGCGTTGTTTTAACATTCTTAAAAGCGTACTTGGCACAAAGATACTACCGGATATCGGGTTTGGATAATGGGACAAAATATTCAAATTATTGCATTTCGATCGGACCTTGTTAAGTGTGCAAAGTTTCAATTTAGTTCTGAAGCTTTGAACGTGGTCAAAATCGCGTTCAAAGATTCCGTTACAAATTACAATTAAATACATGACAGGCTATTAAAAGCCTGTTAAAAAGGTAATATTAATCGTATAATGACACTATATTCATATGGACAGTATCCATCTATTTCTATAAAATAAACATCCCAAATTGTGGCTTTCAGCAAATGAGCCATCGCCCCGGCCTGAAACTGTTCTATTAGTGCTCTGTGTAAACTTGGCCGCAATAATAGAGTTCGGTTTGTGTGAATCACGTACGGGTCGACCAATTGTCGGTCGCTAATATTAGTTACGAGGTGCAATCTCCTATACAGGGAATTGCGACGCTCTCCTCGGGGTGATTGCCACCCTATTTATTTATTGTAATCAAAGATTAACACGGTTTATTACTGGGCAATATCATTTTAATTAGGACTATGCTTAAGGTACTGATGCTAAAAGTATTTTTTTTTTGTGAAAACTTGCTAAGCAGACGATTCATCTGATGTTAAGTGTTAAACACCGCCCACGGACATCTGCAACATCTGCGAGCTTGTGTTGACAACCTTTAAAATAAGTGGGTCCCGGCGACCACACTCACCAAACGAAACGCGAAAGTATCCTACTTCCACTTCATGCCGGTATTTTGTGTGGACGCGGTACTTCCCCGGACGAAACCACCCATTGGTGCAACTTAGCTGCTACGCGGCCCTACAACAGTTAACATTTATTTATTTATTTGTGTTTTTGTTTGTGCAATTGTTATTATTTTCTTTTCCTTAGCTTCGAGTTATTAGTTTATTTATAGTGGTTATTTGTGTATAAGTTCGGTTATTTATATATTTAATCTCGATGACTCCGTGGCACAGTTGCTAAGGTATCGGCTTCGGCTTCGGGGGTCGTGGGTTCGATTCGCACACGGGACAAGTGTTTGTGTGACCCACAGACAGTTGTTTCGCATCTGGATGTTTGTCCATTTGAAATTTATGTTTGTAAAATGTCCTTACAATACAGGATAATGTTATCCTACAGTAAGGGCAATGTTAAAAACAAAATAAAAAAATCTAGCTAGGTTAGTGTATACAAATATACATTCACATTTTCGAACAAATGTACAGTCTCAAAATGCAATAGAGATCAGCTTTATATAGCGATTTTTATTATACACAAGTTTTTCTAGAAGTTCCCATTTAATATTAAAACAGTTCAATTATCGGCGAGATTATAGTTTTCATTAAATGGTATAGTTATCAATATGTATTCAATGCAACTGTATATAAATACAATGCAAAAACACATTTTTACGTATCGCTCATATGAACTTAATCAAATGTAAAATTTACCTACATATATTTATGTACATCAAAATTTCAGTTGTTTGAAATTTCAGTTGATTGTCACACGGCTCTCCCAAGTGTTTGGGACTCAAAGCGCTTCGTGTTCATTTTACCAATGAAGGCACACAATGTTTTGTTGTACGAAGAAGCTTTATAAATACAGTTTATAATACACAAGAATTAGAACTGACACGTATGTTCGCGTTTTTCTCAAAAGGCTGTTTTTACACTCACATGTATCTACTCTAAATTTTTTGCTTACAGAGGGTGACAGGTTACATACATTGTCTTTGTGATAAGTTCAAAAGATGTTCGTTTTTTTTAAAGGTTAGATGAAATGTTTTGTTTTTATGATTAAAAAAATATTTGTCTAAAATTTTTGCCCACGGAGCTCTTTCTTCAATTTTGGAAGTAAATAATAAGCATTAGGGGCTAGACCTGAACTTAAGGGTGGGTTTTGCAGTTGTTTGAAGCCGCATCGATGAGTTGCAGTAGCTGCAATTCGACTGCTACTTTGTCGTGCAATGGAGCACTCATTTTCCCAATTTTCTTTGACATAATACTTTAAGCGTTCTAATAAGGCAGTGCAGTATTGACCAGTTATAGTAACACCTCGATCTTTATAATTAATCATTAGGATACCTTCTGAATCTCAAAAGATCGTCTCCATCATCTCCATGATTTTCCCAGCCGATTGCGACACCCATTTTTCTCCATAGTGGCTGATTATTCTTGTCTTGTTTACTGTTCGATAACGCAAAGGTTAATGACCCGATTGGTTTCAAATTTGGTATTTATACTCAGCGAGTGTATGAGTAGTTCTACTAGTGACTACCTGGATTAGTTAAACCACCCCAACCAAACCCTTCATTCCGCGAAATTTTGACCGCCCCTCGAACCATGGCCTCTCAGAAGACCATTGTTTTTTAGCACTTCCACGCGACAATTAAAGAACATTTACGGATATATATGATGTTATACTTAAAGCGTAGCAGTAAAAACTTCACCGTCTTCAACGCGGATTCTGCAGTGGGATACGGCCCCCATTTACCGCAGTAGCTTGAGGAAGTAGGCGTCCAGCAGGACGAGGGAAGAGTAGGGCCGCAATGTTCTTCAGCAAATGATGCGGTCCGGATCTGTCGTGCAGTCGACTAGCCAACTGGCTCAGATACTCATTGGTGGTTTACGTCTTTTCGGGCGTAGTGTTCAGCCCTCACGATCACTGTGAAGGCGAGGTTCTGCATTGCCTGGAGCCTGCGCTTCTTTAAGGTGGAAGCCTGTCTGTACTATTCCGGAGTCACGTAGGTTAAGCGCGAGCGGATGTAGGTCTTGTACATCCCAATTTTGGCTGTCGGCGGTAGCTTCAATGTCAGGATATTGTAAGCGACCGGCCCAGGCGAACAACTTGGAGAGCCATACACAGCGAGCTATCTATCCGACATCCAAGATACTTTATGATAATTAGTATTTGATCGCTTGACCTCGTAGCTCAAGAACCATGTGCGGGATAAATGTGTGTCATATCAACATTTACTAACATTTACCCCTTCCTCAACTATTCAGGAAACAGCTCTATCTTTCTCGTCGCATTCACCACTTTGCGTGAAGGGTGAAGAACGTTTTGTAACGTGAAGAACAAGTACCTTGAGGTACACTGGCTGTGATGCATCGATTGTGCCACGGATTCAACTCACTCGCTATAATCCACTCGAGCGCATTGTAAGTGGTGGTGTTTTTAAGCAGCTTATACAGCAAGCCCTCGTGTCACACTCTGTCAAAGGCCAAAAATAAAAGTTGATATATAAGTATAGAATGATTTTATTAAAGTATGTGAAATACTCCGCTATACAGTTATATGGAGGCTTGGATCCAACAGATTACACGGCTGCAACAAAATAAATGTTTTCTGGGTTGAATCTCCATTCTACGATCCGAACATTTTCGCCTTGTAATCGTATGCAAAAAGTAGTCTCGGCACTGGAGTCTCCTCCTTTTATTTCTTAAATTACTAATTCCTTTTATAATGAATATTCATTTGAATTTTTAAAGTCTGAAAGAAAACTTAAATTCCCGATGGAAGAATAAATAATTGTAAGAAAAATTACGAATGGTTGTAGAACCGATAACCTATTGGATAGAAAGGTTCTTGAGTGGCAGCCTCATATCGTCCGTCGTGTCATGGTGTCATCAATCATTATGTAGGACGACCCCCACTAGATGGAGTGACGACCTGTGCAAATGTCCGGGAAGTCGAAGGATGCAATTGGCTCAGCAGATGAAAAATTTATATAAGTATACAATTAATTGAAGATATAAGTTTATTAGGGTAAAGTTATTGTCTCTGTCTAAATTCGTTATGACAAACACAAACACTAGTTAAAATGGGTACCACTAGTAAAAATTATATATATCATGCAAGCAAAGCATGCAATTTACAATTATTTATATAAACTAATGCAATGTTTTTACACACTGCGTTGCGTATTGATCACTTGCAGTCACAATTTTACTATTGACAAAGTTAAATTATCATAAAATTCATTAATATAATTAGTTAACGTACATTCTCGACAACTCTAGCAATTAATTGATTTGCATATTATGTATCAAAAGTCGTCATTCGATCCGAAAGAACCTCAAATTAAATCGAGAGGAAGTTCGGAAAACTCAACCTAATTTTTACCGGTCATGTATCAGAAAGTGTAAACAATCAAATTTTTTTATGAATAATGGATCGTTTCCGCAGTCCCGCCGTCCCGCTTTCCGGTGAAAGATAAACGCCGGCAAATGGTCAGTTCATTTGCATATTTATGTTTTGATCCCACGAGAATTTAGGGCACGGCGGTTAGGTTGAGTCCCTGAATACTCGATTTACCACATACTTTTGGCGAAAATCTCTTAATGGTTCGGTTGACGCGGTTGATAAGTTTTAGGCGTCGATTTTTGTGCCCTTAGTGTGTTTGCGTGTAATACATCATACATCATGCGATACTACAGTATACCGTTAAAATATTATCTTTAAAATAAGATAATAAACAAAGGTTTTAAATTTATCATTTCATAAAACAATGTAATATATGGGCGTCTAGTCCTATTCACGGCATGCAATAAGAGAGTTATATCTTTGAGTCAGGTTTAAGATAAACAGAAAGTATTTTATAAGCAAGTCTAACCCACGAATTTATAAGTCGAGTCAATGGTCCAAGAACTTGGCTGCCTTACGAAAATTACAGACAAAAAAGAAAATAAAAATAGACCGAAGGAAAACAATTAAAATATAAGATGAATGTGCTCAATAAAAATACGCTTCGAATTTTTTATTGTAATATTTTTGTACAGTAATTATTCAAAGAGCAGTGTCTCGAGTATGTACATATTTATTATAAGAATCTAACGGTACTGAACCAACTTAATAGGCTTTCGTTGCTTTATAAGAAAACAATAATGAAAATTTAACAATATATACTTGACAAAATAGATTATGACATATTGTTTTATTTTGTCTACATGTTTATTTATAGTCTGTGACGTTTAATTTGTTATTCCATTGACGTTGAACGATAGTACAGAATCATTGCCATGGAAATTAGGATGAAATATTTCATGCGTATACTTCTTCACTGTTGTCGTTAGTCTTCAGATAACATTTGTGCCTTCCAGTACAAGTGATTTCGCTCTTGCGATTTAAATAGTTTTCCTCACATCAAATAAATTACAATGTGTTCACGAGTGATCTTCTTAAAGGCGTCTCTTCACGGTATTCGCAAGTGCCATCTATCCCGTGTTTTCGGTGATACCATAGAAGTACTAGCACGCATATGATACAGATGAGCACAAAGTAGATCAGCATGAAGAGAAAGTACAGCTGGAAGGAACATATGATGTGGTGATAGACATTCGTCCCATTAGTAAGAAACGGGCTTTAAATAAAATCAAAGTCAAATATACAATGTTATCATATAAATACGTTTCCTTGTTCCAATTAGTGTATCATTTTATGGAAAAATACAAAATTAAAAACAATATTTGTCAAAGTTTACAAGCCAATATTCCAGTATCTAAATGTATTTACATAATTTTATGAGTCCGTTATCTTATACAAAGAGTAGGTTAAAGTATATACTATTGCGATTACTTAGTAACCAATTTTTTAACAGAATAAACAGACGACCAAGCTTTTCTTTTCTTACTTGAGACAAAAGTTAATGGTTTAAACATTTCATTTTACATACTTATAAGAACGTACAGCTCTTAACAGTTTTTAAGAATCATAATGATGTAAGTGAATTAGCTATTTAGATTTATATATATTTAACAAAAAGCTGTGGATCTTGTTACAAGAATAAAATAAAAAAATTAAGAACAAACGTACACTGTACACAGAATAAGGCTTTGACATTTACTTTCACTTTGATGTCCATAAAATATGTATACAATAGGACTGTGCTAATTAGGAATGAATTTTTGTATATTCCAAGTTATTTAATTAAACCATTATCCATTTCAATTAACAATTTTGTAAAGAGAACTGGCACACGGGACAAAGCTTTTACTTATTTCTCTTGTTACGCTAATAAATATGACTTCTTAGGTACGTAAGTACACAAACAAGTTTTTTTTACTATACCTCTGTCTACTACTTTATATAATATACGTGCGAGAAGGGCATTTTATTTTAATATTTTCTATAATAATTGTTTCTCAGAACACAGGAGTCTCACGACGGCTCTCGAAAACAAAGGCGACCCAGTTAAGGTAGAGCTAACACTGCGAAACTAGCTACGATGACAACATGCTTCTGATTGAGCATGCGCGGAGCAAAGAGAGATTTAACGCATGCATCGGACCCTCTTATTAAAATAATTGGAATGGGACAATAAAAAATAGTAAGGTATGGGGCACCTGGTTAATACATTCAACGTCAATTTGCTAACACGTCATCTGAAATAATTAAAATTTTACTAATATCAGCAACTAGTTCTTATTAGTATCATTAACCGGCACTATGGTCGCTTATTGGGTCGAAATAATACTCACCCCGAAATATGCGAAGAGAGTTGCGTATGGAGACATGGTGCCGATTTTATTACCGATGGGATACTGAGGGAAAGCTCATATAGGATTGGGGCATTCTGCCAATTTCACGCTGCCGTTATCCATTCCATTTTTCGATGGAAAATATTATATTACGTCATACTGGCGTGTTTTCATAGGTCCCGTATACGATACGTTAAAATTCTATCCTAATGATCGATAACGGCCGGTTTCAATAATCGATGTACAGATAGATTTTCTTACTGGAGATAGAATTTTGACGTAAGTATTATGGAGCCAATTTTAAATACCTATCGCTAGTAACAAAATCCATCTGCAGATAGAAGATAAAAACCGGCCGTATAACTACTTATTTGCGATGTTTTATAAGTGTTGTATAGCACAGCTTCTGTATAACCTGTTAAACATAATATTGTTGACATATTTCATAACGATACATCTGATTACTTTGGAAAGACTTGTCAAAAATAACTGTTGTATTTAAGATGCCTTGCTTTATATATAACCGAATTTATACAAAGGAAGTGCCATTACAATAAACGTCAATCCATTTTATTATTTTGGCCAACCAGGATCTAAGCCGTGATAGCTGAGAGCCGTGATAGCTCAGTGTCCGGGCGCTCGCCTTTAATTCAATATACTCGAGCAATCTGAGTTCGATCCCCGGTGCCGGCACCAATGAAGTTTTTAACTTTAAGTGCTGACTTATCACGTGCTCCGCGGTGAAGGAAAACATCGTGAGGAAACCTGCATATTTTCGAAATAATAACAAAAAAAAATGTATTTCGAAGATATGTGAAGTCCGCCAATCCGCAGTAGGGCCGCGTGGTGGACTATGCCCTGATACCCTCTCTATAGAGGAGGCCTTTGCCCCCAGCAGTGGAACATGTATAGGCTGTTACTTTACTTTTAGAATCTAAACTATTCATGTCATGAAATATAATTTTTCTTCCCGTGCTAACCGGATGAGCATAACACTTTTGACAGCTTGCATACATCAAAGTCTGCTCGATCAAATTTTTTAATTTTACATTTGATATTCAGGTTATTTTATGAAGTTGGTTTAGATTTAAGTTTATTTACGCCGATAGTTTACACTATGTATTTTTTTATTGTACCTCTGTATGGAGGAAGCTATTTTCGCAGCAGTGGGATATGTGTGGGATGTTTTTTGTTATTGCAAAGTATTTTAAATTCTTAGTCGTTAAAAGCTAAAAAACCTGTAGTTAAAAAGATTCAACGGTATTAGAGACAAAGATAATAAAATAAGCGTTTAACTGGCGGAAAATGAAAGATCTTGATTGATATGTTTAACGTGATATGAAGTTTTCTCTGGTGTGGGAGTTAGGCGGGGGCCTCCCCGTTAAGGTTGCTATTACAACCACATAGATGTTGTGTATGCCCCTGGGCATGGTAATCACTTATTATCAGATAGTTTGCTCCTCCACCACCCCTATAATAACAATATTTTTTTATGTGAAAAAGTGACAAACGAGCTGGCGGTTCACCTGATGTTAAGTGATAACCGCCGCCCACATTTATAACACTGGTTGCAAATGTGTTGCCACCATTTAATAATGTGTGCCCCGGCTACCTCACTCACCAGACGAAACGCAGAAATGTGAACACTTTTACTTTACGCCGGTCTTCTGTGAGGTCGTGGTACTTACCCGGATGGACCTGCCCATTCGTGCAATGGCGAATACTGTTGCGTGGTCCTACCACAGTAATATACCATATACGATCGACCATCAATCCACACTGCTCTCATTAGCTTAGCAGCTGTGTACCAAATAATGGGTGATGAAGACGAAGTATCAAAACTTTTCGATGAAAACTGCTATAAACGAAATAAACAATCTGCAGCGTGTACTGAATTGTTTTATATCGATATAAAGCCCGTCAATCACCCGCCAAATGGTGTTTATTTCAATCTTGATTAATTGCCGTTAATCCAACAACACTATTTTTTCAATAAAATATGTTAGCTAGTAGGTAGACGTGCTTTTGTGTTGTTCCAGACAGTATCAGCTGAAGACTTTCAATTTAAGGCTAACTTTGTATCCTGAAAGCTTTCTTATTTTAATTGGTTTAACTGCAAATTTAAACGACACATTTGTCTGATAGATTTATCGTTTGACACTAAAAATATTTTTTTTTTAGATTAAATAATATGTAAATATGATTTAATAAATAATTCTTATATGACTGTATAAAATGTACACGTAAAATTCTAAAACATTTCAGGGAAAAGAAAAAAAAAGGTTCTGAATGCATTTCTTAGGTATCGTAATTTGAAATTTTCTGGATCGCCGGAAAATTGAAAACAACATATAATGCGATACAATCCGTAAAATAATTTTAATTTAACAAAAGTCAACATAATTTCATTTAAAGGAAAAGGAAAGGATGCAAACTGTCAAGGCTTAATTAATTTCAATCATTCATCATAATTGTTATTTAGAACCTGAAAAAACTGAAAATGAAAGTTCCTATCTTTATTTTGGATTTGCAACAACCCTTAGGCCACTGAACAGCTTAATTAAAAAGGAATTATACTTTAACGCCGCCATCTGTTCCTTATCTCTGCGCACATTAATATCCTGAAGGCGGATGTCATTTTAACGTAATTTGCATAACCTTTCCACTCAGTGGTTTCCTTCGTATGCAATTAATTTATTCGTGACTAGCAGGCGCGATGTGACGTGGTCACTCAATGGAAAAAAAATAGATTTCGTAACGGATGACGGAAAAATAAGCTTGCCCTCATTCTCCTTTTCTTTTAAGCTTGATTTTTTAACTACATCTCAGTGACCGTAGTTTATGATCATCAAGATTAACGATGTTTAAAATTCCTTGATAATCAACGAAATTGGAAAGTTATACAAAATACTATAGTTTTATAGTTTGGTACAGCTTCTATATGTTAGAATTTAAAGTGCAGTATATGTTACCCGCGGCTTTTCACGCGTGGTTGTTTCAAACAGTAAAATATCCAAAAATGAGCTATGTGTTTTTCTCTAATTCATAACCTCTTATTAAATTGCGGAGACAACTTCTTATAGGATTACCGTTACTATGAACTATTTGATAGTTTGTGCATTACGCAAAACCTCAAAGCCGTGCTTGCTGCAGATCTGCTTTGGTAAAAAACTTTGGGCGCTGTGATCAGGCGTCACAATCATAGCCACGTGGTAAAAGTATTTACATTTCCTACAAAGAAACTGAGCGTGCGTGCTAAGCGTCCGATCATTCGCTTTTAACTGAATGAAGTCAGGCAACTAAGTTCAAATCCGGTGCCAGCAGCAATTAAATAGTTAATTGCAATTGTAAATGCATGTAATGACTCAGTTATTACATGCTCAGCGGTGAAGGAGAACATCGTGAGGAAACAAGAATACTAACGCATAATAATAAGTACCTGGAGGACCGAGCTTTGCTCGTTTTTCTTTTGGTAAATCATGTATTTTGGAAATAAAAAATAAATAAAGAAAATGATCTGGTATATCTATTCAACTCAATTTCATGAAAATCGCTGGTGCCGTTTCCGAGATTCCGATTATATATATATATATATATATCTATATATACAAGAATTGCTCGTTTAAAGGATAAAATAAATAATAAGCTATATCTGTATGTTCATTTTGATCTATATGTTTATTTTAACTAGTATTTCCAACCAGACGAGAAAAGAAATAAATATCTCCACTATAATAATAAAAATAATTTGAGAAGTCTGCCAAACCGCGGTGGGGTCGCGTGGTGGACTATGCCCTAATGTCCTCTGAACAGAGGAAGTCTTTGCCCAGCAGTGGGAGATATGTAGTCTGTTACTTTACTATAACTGTGTGTATAAAACGTATGCGTTTGAATTAATATATTAATAAAAGAAGAAAAACACAGCTACAAAAATAAAAATACTATTATGGGGATATTAACAAACATATACAACATTAAAAGTTAAAATTAGTGAATATTTAATTTTGGACAAATATTTGCCTTAGTACTCATTATGTCTCCATACCTATAGGAAACATTTTACATCAATGATGGACTGAGGAATATAAATGAGAAAGTATATCGTGTCAGATGGTCCGTTGCGTAATTCAGGCCTGTGTTCGGATACCAACGAAGTTTTTGGGTCGTTTCGTCCAATGCCTGACAGCCTGTCACAGGGAGTTAATAAATCCAATCTTATTACGCTGAGAAGAACTGTCGAAGACAATGGCGTCTAGTAACTTAAAAAGATGTCCTATGGGACAAGCGTTTGTAGCAGTATTTCAAGTCCTGGTTCCGTAAAGAAGAAGAACAGGGCATTATTTTTTTACCTGTATATATCATAAAATTGATATCATCCATTTAATCTTGATTTGGCTCTGTAATACAATTTATGTATACCAAACATTCCAGAGTCCTGTATAGAGTTCGGGGTGTCAATAAATGTTACAAATCTATTATATACCAAATGATAGAGTCCATTTCAATTATGGATAGCGTATGGTTTTTTTGTTATTATCTTTATTTTCGCGAGTACAGTTGAATAGAATAAGCCTTGGCTGCCAGTTGACTGTGAAAATCACTTATTTTTAATAGCACTGTATATCGTTAAATATTGGGTTGAACACTTGACAGTGACTTTAAAGTCGTTTCGGAACTTATGACATATATAATTGTAAATATAAATATAAAAGTAATTTTAAGTTGGTTCTTTTTTGATAATTTTTTTTTATTTCTACTGATTTAATTTTAATACTTAGGTAATATTCAATATGGATAGACCTGGCTAAGACGCTGCTCGTGTGAGAAAAAGGCGTCAATCTGAATCGGGGACTGAAAGAAAAAGGAAAACGATTAAAAGCAAACAAGGAAGAAAATTTCTAAGCATTTCAAATATTTATATTTATTTTATTTTATTCTAACATACTATAAGTTGAGAAACTTATTTATTATAGGTACTTATAATTAAGAAATTGTACATACATATTATACATACACACATATATATATATATATATATATATATATATATATATTCTAATGCGTTACGTAGGTCAAATGACAAAAATCAAGAAAATTCCAATTGTGTTAGTTTAATTCGCACTCGTTTGGCTATAAGTTTATTTTTTTAATGTGAAAAGTTGCCAAGGGTACAGGCGATTCACCTGCTGGACATCTGCTACACCTGAGGGTTGCTGATGCGTTGACAACCTTTTGAAAATTGGGCTCCGGCTACCTCACTCACCAGACGAAACGCGAAAGTATTCGCGATTATACTTCCACTTTAGGCCCGACTTCTATGAGGTCGTGGTACTTAACCCGGACGAGCCTGCCAATTCGTGCAACAGCCGAGGCTGCTGCGTGGCCCTACCACCGTTAATATTTACAAAGATTTGACAACAGCTCAACTTGATTTGCTTTGCGAACGTCAAGGAATACTGTTGATTGATGATTTTGCCGATGGAGTTGCAGTTCTAATTTGTCCCACTGTCAGACAAGTAGACGCTTACAATTCACACATGATAGCTATGAACGCGAAAACAGCATATTCATCGTGTAAATACGATGTTACGTTGTGTGATTGCGCAAAACGTTGCATATTTATGCGATAGCACCGATTGCGGTTGATTTGCTGTCATTATTTGACAAGTTCTGTTGTATATCTCCGAAACGCATCACCAGATCTATATGAAATTCATATGGGACCATTTCGGAATGAAACGCTTACCAACAAGAAAATAATTTTGCAAATTCCTCTATATATAACGGAGCTAGGCCCGAACATACATAATAAAACATATAAACGTCGTCGTCGTTTAAAAATGTCTTAGCAACTCGATAAATTATTGCGATATCTGCTAAAATCATGTAAATGGAATAAAACTATGTAAACTAAATGCTATATGTAAATTTTTAAACCCGAAAGTGAATTCAGGCTTATTTTAGAAACTGCTTTTCTTTGTTTTTAAAAGAAAAAAATAAAGGATTTGAACTCAGGTTTCTCGAGTATAGTGAATTGAAATTGAGCGTCCGGGCCCCTAGCTAATAAAGTTTTAATTTCTTTTTATAAAAAATTTTACTTTTTATTGTCTAAAGCTGCATACTGTATTTTTTTAAAAAGCTCGAAGATTTTATTGTCATCAATTTATTAATCGTTATGTATATATCATGTTTACATTAACTATATCAGATAACCGAAAATTCGTACTTGATGTTGCTTAGAATTTTTAATGTGTTTATTTACTAAATGGAGTATATAACATAGTAAAAACTTAAGACACATTTTCCCACAACGTTCTCTAGTCCCACTAAGCAAATCTTTTCTTAGTTACTTTTATATTCGAATACTATGGGTACTAGATAACTGATGAACATACTTTTCTGTTGTAAATAATTACGTATTATATATATATATATATATATAGATACGGGTACGTTAGATTTTTGACAATATTTTTAGTTATGGCGCATTATTGCCGATAACCTTAGCACGACTTGCGGTGTGGTCCAGTGCATGACTTTGGGGTTTGAACCATACGCAGACGTCGTGTCTCTTCAACAGCACCGCTCTCTATTTATGTGATATTCGCCATCGGCTGTGATTTGTTCCCCGATGGAGATACGTCTCTCTCCTCAACGGCACAGGGAGACAGGGAGCGCAGTCTACGTTCGGATGCGGCCACGTGCGGACGTAATCTCTACCATCGGGATTGCCTAAACTTGCGTCGAGTTACGATCGCACGGTTTCTTCGAAAACCCTATTACTAAGATAGTTCACGTCTTTTTTTCCATAATGAAGTCTGGATAACAACTAAAGGGTATAGTTTAGATTTACACAACATTTCTAGTGATTCGACTTTTATTATATATTTCATTTGGTCATCAGTTACAGCTGAATTAGGTAAATACGTTGTTATACGGATTAAAAAGTGCAGTTTGTGTAATAAAAAACCTTCTTACGGAGAACTGAACTCAAAAGCATTGAAAACTCTTTCGTTTTAGTTACTAAGTAAGGTTGAACGTTACCAGGATGTGATGTAAGTACAACGGTTTATTTTCAGGTTTTCAAAAAACCAAATCGCTTCTAAAAGCGAAAAGTTTTTCTCTGGCCTTTTTAAAATTCCACACTTGTGCTTTCCAAAGAGTAAAGATTTGTTTATTTTTTTAAACGTTTCTTTGATGCTGGTCGTAGATTGAAATTATTTTTAGAATTTATTATTTTGGTAAATGTTCAAAATGGGAAATTTTTTAAACAATTTTAAGAATGAGTTAAAATTATCTTTTATTCCGTAGATTAAAATCAACATTACTATAAATTACGTATTATTTGTGGTGTCCAGATTTGCAATTTTTATCCAAAGACAATGATTAGGTTCTAAACTTTATTAAATTAAATAACATCGCTATGAACAATACACAAAAATTAATAAAGATATGAGATAAATATTTAATCTATGAATATTGTTTAACAGTTTTAAAAACTCTGATTTTAATTATTTCTTATATTATCATCGTAAAACTCTTAAAATCCTTACTAATATTATGAAGGCGAAAGTTTGTTTGTATGCATGGATGTTTGTTACTCTTTCACGCAAATACTACTGAATGGATTTTAATGAAACTTTACAATAATGTAGCTTAAACATCAGAATAATACATATGCTATAATTTATATACACATTTCATGTGTATCTGTCCTTCTATCTGAATGTTACGCCTTTAGGATGTGTAAAACAAAGTCTTGATGACACTTTTTATTCTTGTCGTGTCTACTACAAGGACAGTTTTGAGAATTTTATTTTCAATCGCTATGTACCACCGCCGTACTATACTATAAAACCATACTATAGAATCACATATATATCAACTGTAATATAGAAGCATAAGTGCTGTATCATTTTGATAATGCAGACTACTAACGTGAGCTTCGAATGAAGTATAGTACAGATACGTTTTGAAGAAATTTATATCTAATCAATCAACGACAGTTGTGACGCGAAGTTACTGTTTACTTGTGATGATGAACCTTACTAACGATTTTTGGGGCGAACGTAATGTGTTAAAACTTTAGTAGTAAGGCGGATTGTATAATTATCATTTTCTCATTTACTAATTTTCGATAAAATTTTAACTGATGTCACCTTAAATCAACGTTTAATAAATGTTGATTTAATTTGTAATAGCCACACAATTACAAATATTATTAATATGTTTATGTCTATAATGTATTATGTTAATTATACGCAGCCGAAAAGAAGTAAATGAGTAAATGATCAATATAAAATCAGCCTAACTATTAAATTTATAACACATTACGTTTCGTTCTACTCGATCTTTCATAGCTAATGAATGTTTCACTTCACTTTTTAGGGTTCCGTACCCAAAGGGTAAAACGGGACTCTATTACTAAGACTCTGCTGTCTGTCTGTCTATCCGTCTGTCACCAGGCTCTGTCTCTTAAACCGTGATAGTTAGTTGAAATTTTCACACATTATGTATTTCTATTGCCGCTATAAAAATAAACACTAATTAATTACCACGACCTCACAGAAGACCAGCGTAAAGTGGAAGTATGACAAATACTTTCGCGTTTCGTCTGGTGAGTAAGTTAGCCGGAGCCCAAATTTCAACAAAAAGGTTGTCAACGCATCTGTAACCCTCGGGTGTAGCGGATATCCATGGGCGGCGGTATTCACTTACCATCAGGTGAACCGTCTGCTCGTTTGGCAACATTTCAAATAAAAGAAAAAAAACAGAATAAAAAAATATTTAAGTGGGGCTCTTGTAAAATAGACATGATAATTTTGCCGTTTTTATAGATAATTGTACGGAACCCTTCGTGCACGAGTCCGACTGGCATCTGGCCGATTTTTTTAAATGAAATCGTTGCGATTTTGAGTGTTGATTTTCACTTGCTGGGATATAAAGCAAAAACCTCCCGAGGAAACCTGCGTTTCTCCGAAATAATATTTTAAAGCCAGCCAATCAGCACAGTCTATCGGCCCAACTAGGCTGTTTTGGGTCTACACCTTATTTTGTTTTACTTAACGCAAGCTCCTTTTGTTTGATATCAAACAAAACTATCGGTTTTATCTATTTTTGTTATTTATCGACGTCTTAATGTTACCGGATATTGTAAGACTGTTTCAACATCATCACTTCAAACTGTTCTTGCACACTGCTGAATGTGAGTCACCACACAGACACCACGAAGCACTGTCCTGAGACTCCTGCATTCATCATCTATTGAACTAAGAGTTTTCCATACCAATCCAAAACTACCTACATGTATTTTTGTTTTAATTTTATCTTTATCTCTCAAACGTTCCAACAATTAGTATTTTAATTACAGTCATTGTACTCTCGCAGCATGATAATAATTAAAATATCTAAGCCATATGTTGCCAGCATGTTACCATATTAGTTTTAATACTATGGCGTTTACGCCTCATGACAATAAAGTAAGCCAGTCGTATGCCTTATTCCGGGGATAAATGCATATATGATATTGTTCTAAGTTTTCGGCCGGGTTTCGGGTGAAATTTTATGACATGCTACATAATACTCGTAATATGTTTATTTCTTTATTGAATTCTCTGGATCTGGTAGTTTTTACTTGTTACGAATGTAATAATGCAATACGTTGAAATTATTTCACAATATAGAAAGCAAAGTAACATCCTATATTATATCCAACTGCTGGGCAAAAACCTCTTATCTAATAGGGTATTACGGCACAACGCGACTCCACTGCGGTATGGAGGACTTCACAATGTATCTTCGAAATTTTTTTTTTGTTATTACTATGCAACCGCTGTGCACGTGATAATACACACTACATTGGTTCAACTTGTGTCTGAAATGAATTTTTTCTATAGGAAATAAATATTTGTTGGATTGGGCTGAGTGAGAATAGGTATATTGAGTTTGGAAATTCATCTATCGAACATCTTTTCACGCTTAGTAAAGCAATGCTAGCAATTTTATACTAGACAAAGCATGAACGGTGTTTGTTGGAGACGGCTGCAACGATCTATTGAATTGAAATCTTTCCGTCAGTGAAATCAAAATCAATGAAATTTACTAAAATCAATTTTACATATATACAGCGTGTCTTTACCACAGCGACAATAAATGAACACACGTCTAACGCTACTTGGCAATAATCATAAAAATATATTAAAGTTAAAAAAAATCCATAATTAAAAAAAAATTTTTCAAACAAACTAATTAAGTAAAAAAGAAACAAAATTTGTAACACCTATACAACTACAACTGATTGATTCATACATTCAGAGACTTTTTCATTCGTTGCCACAGCGCCGTATTACGAGCCTCTCCTTCCAAAAGTAATTCTTGTCTCTTTTAAATTCATTCAACCCATTCATATGCTTTGTGACCTTTACAAATGAACTTTACATTAAAGTTTTATACGTAAGGCTGTTCTAAAATTCTTTGTTTTGGAAAATTTGATAACTCGTTAAATATTGATGTTTAAAGAATGTAAATCATTAATACAATTTTAAAAAGTTATCCTCTATATGTGTGTCACTTACCAGACGAAACGCAGAAGTGTAACACTTCTATTTCACGCCGGTCCTCTGTGAGGTCGTCGAGGTTTCAAGAGGGACGTGGTTATTCGTGCAACAGCGACGACAGTTGCATGGCTCTACCACAGGAGAAATAAATTATTTGTTTCACAAATGTTATAATTTGAGATTATAGCTCATATGTATTGAAATACATATGGCCTAAATATCCTTACTAATATTAAAAACGTCAAAGTTTGTATGTATGGATGGATGTTTGTTACTCTTTCTCGCAAATACTACTGAATGGATTCTAATGAAACTTTACAATAATACATCAGAATAACACAGAGGCTATAATTTATACACATATTTTTCATTATATCTATCTGTCTTTCTGTTTGAATGTTACGCATTCAGCCTATTCTACGCAGACGTAGTCGCGGGCAGCAGCTAGTAAAAAAATATTTTAATCTAACAAACATTCCACGTTTATTTGACATGGTCACGTTTAAAATGGCAGAATTGCGCCATAGATGTGACGTGTACGAAAATAAAACTCAGCTACTTATTTTTGTCATAAGGTCCAAACCACTCAGTACATTTTATACGTACAGCTTTTCTATGAATAATTTATATCAATATTTATTTGTTGTTGAAAGATTATCATCTTTCAACAGACAGATCTTATAATAAAAAAATCGTTATAACCTGTTGAAAGTTTTGATAGGTCTCTGATTTCTTGATGATACATAAATGGCAGAACAAATAAAGTATACAACAAAGCGTTACCATAGAAAAATATACAATAACTGTAAGAACTGAGATGCGGGAAGTAAACAACAAAGAGCTTCGAAGTTTTTGCGGTTCGACAAGTCGCATACCTAAACGTGATATTGTTTAAACATGTAAACTAATGGTTGACTTTAGGTTTTGGATTTTGCCATAACATCTAATATATCCGCAAAGGTACACATTTCAGTCGCTTAGTTAAAACTTTGTGTTTTCAGAACTACTTCTGCCACATGTTGAACTAAATTAACCACTAGCCTTGTGTATGAGACGTTAGCCTTCGTTATTTTGAACTATTCCTTTCATGCAGACGTCATTAACAAGTTTGATAAGAAAGACAAAAGTAATATACACTTTGGTAATATTTAAATTACTTATAATGAGCTCAGTTATTATTTATGAATACTGTCAACTTCATGAATTTTCTAAAACTTTATCAATTTCTATTTAAACAAATCAAACAATGTTTCCATTGAAGAATGAAATAATTATAAAACTTAGATGCCAACGTGTACATTGGTTAAATGGCTTTTAAATTACTTTTTAAAAGTTTTTGGGCTTTCAGAGGGATTTTAATGAGTCGAGAATTGATTAGCGACAGTTCCTTAAAATATCACTTTTCCAGACTTAATTGCCCCTTTCGACTTATCAAGTTATCTTAAAACATATGAATGAATATTAAAATGTATGAATGGATACCTACATAGATAAGAATTTAACCAAGCAGGTACTATGGCGTCTGGTTTTTGAAATTGCTATTAATGAAACAACTTTACGAATTTCACCGCGATCTATTTTAAATTTAGAAATCATTCAACGCTCATGATCACGGGGTGAAACTCTATTTATGGAAGAACAGCAGGAATATCGTTGGTTTTATTAAGCCACAGTGACGTAATGTGTGGCGCTTGAAAGCGTGTTATTTAGCGGCACTACTTTGATGTTGCACCCCTTTGATCAGGTGACAACTGGGTGAAAGAGACTTTTCCATCCTGGCTAACGGGGAAGGGTGGCAGTGAGTCGCCTTTTAAACATTTGCTTGTTGCGGTTAATCCCTAAGAAACAAATGCATACTGTTAGGAATATATGTTTTATAAAAGGATATGATTTTATCTCAAAATTGTGATAAGTCACAAACCGACGGCAAAATCAGTATCACTACATAGTATAAAAGTCGTCCCGCTGTCTGTCTCTCCTTATGTATGCTTAGATCTTTAAAACTACGCAACGGATCTTGAAGCGGTTTTTTTCTAGATAGAGTGATTCAAGAGGAAGGTTTATATGTATAATACATTGCACCCGTGTTAAGCGGGGGCGGGTCGCTAGTCTGATATAAATTGGAACTTTGTTGTGTGAACGATTAAATCATCGTTAATTCATTAATTCATTCATCTCTTCCCCAAAAAGGATTCAGCTGTATGTGCAACTTTCGCTCAGTGTCGGAAGTCTGCCGTGAGGTGATGTTTAAACAGAGCTATACAGCTGATATTGTCTGAAGCATCCGGAATAACATAAGAATTTTGAAGCCGATGACAGTTTACGAAAACCGTAATATCGGACACTTGAGCCCGCTACCGCCTGACCATGAACCCTTTTAATCATTAGAATTGCCGGGAGTTAATTATCTTTTTTTTTTTTTTTTTTTTATGCGAAAAGTTGTCAAACGAGCAGACGGTTCACCTGATGTTAAGTGAATACCGCCGCCCATGGACATCTGCTACACTCGAGGGTTACAGATGCGTTGACAACTTTTTGAAAATTGGGCTCCGGCTACCTCACTCACCAGACGAAACGCGAAAGTATTTGTCATACTTCCACTTTACGCCGGTCTTCTGTGAGGTCGTGGTACTTACCCGGACGGGCCTGCCCATTCGTGCAACAGCCGAGGCTGCTGCGTGGCCCTACCACCGTATCTCGAATAGGCTGCGATAAAATCCACAATGCAACGTTATTAAACTACGTATCATTCGCGTTATATTAAAAAAATGTCATCATCGAATTAGCAGAAATATATTTGTTATGGTAAATGTATACGTTGCATATTTCACTACTGGTTTTCTAATAACTATTAAAAAAAACTTTAAAAAATAATATCGAAAGGCTGGGTTAAATTCAATATGAAACTTAAAAATCAAAGGGAAATTTTAGAAATTCGACGGATAATCGGAACACTCAATGTTTCATGCCTTATTAAGCACGCGAACACTTTTTCATCTAAAACTTTAAAGTTAAAATAGAAAATTTCTCAATGTCGTTAAGCTCTTCACGGTCTAAAGTATATTTAAGCCTTTCAATGTTAGTAGCCAATTTGCGATTCATTACGATTCCATCAAGCCAAGCCAAATTTCCTCACAAGGAATTGAATGCCGTTTTAAACATTACCCTCCGGTACTATCAGACTTTCGTTACATTTCACCTTTCCTTCGTTTTCACAAATTTTAATTTATAACGCAATCTGAAGTGAAATTTTTATGAATATGTTTTCCTACATCCATTACTTCAGGCTTGATCAAATTAGAAATTACCATAGTAGTAACTAGCGACCCGCCCCGGCTTTGCACGGGTGCAATGCTGAGGCGGGTCGACATCACATTAGAAACATGTAATATCATCAGTGTTTCTATTTTATGCATGCATAGTATATAAAAACTTTATTTATAATTCATGCATACTTTATTATGGATGAATTATACATACAAACATTCCTCTTGAATCACTCTATCTATTAAAGAAAACCGCATCAAAATCCGTTGCGTAGTTTTAAAGATCTCAACACATATAGGGATAGACATACAGCGGGATGACTTTTTATACTATGATATACGACTGTATTGTACTATGTAGTAATAGTAATATATTTGAAGCACTGCCAAAAACTGTAGACTTCACCATTAGAAAAATATGATAAGTGACGGGTACATTTTACTGTCTGATTCGATCAGGGAACTACGCGTGACGCGTTGAGCACAAACCCCTAGCTGAGTTCCGTGATGAAATATAATCGTATCGTATTCAGCCACTAGTTTCCCACTGTCGGGCAAAAACTTCCTTCCATTTTTTCCACTTCTCCCTGACGTCAGCTATACCAGACCAATCCCTCGCAAACGTGTCCAGTTCGCCGCACCATGAAATATAATAAGCATTCGAAAATATTTTGTAAACAGCAAAAACGTGAATTGAATGGTTTTAAAATCAGCTTTTTTAAATCTATGAGCTTATATTGATACCAGCATAGAGTCAAGAAAATTCCTATACATCTAAGAAGCAAATTATGTACATACATGATTTATCATGTATGATTTATCATGTATGTACATAATTATACAATCTAGTTTATGGCTATGTTTAAATGCGTGCTTAAATTTCAAAAATGAATTAACCTGAATTTGAAAGAAATTAAAAAAAAATCATAATAAGATGATAGGAAAAGGAAGTCATTGTAATCAATAACGTGTCAAAATTTATTTGTATCTACAATGTATTTTAAGGAACTGTTAACAGAAACGTTTTTTTTCCTTTTTACCGCAAATTAGCTGGAAAACACGTGACACGAACAAGAAAGCAATTAAACATTTAAAAAAATAATCAAATTCTGATATATTTGAGCAATCTTAGTTTTTTAACTAAGATGCGGGTTATGCCTCGCTTATAGCGTCTTTATTATTATTTGGGGGATATTCGTTTGATTTCTCGTCTGATTGGGTTTATAAATAAAAAAAAATAAACATATAGATACATATTGTATATATAAAATAAATATTATGCATAAAAATAAACATATACATATAAAAATATACTACATATAATACACATATAAATAGGACCCAACCAGACGGAAGCCCTCGGCAGGGGAGACCAAACGGCTGAGGGTTAGGGTGAAAGGGAGAGAAACCGGCGGACGATGCGGGCGGTATCGAGAAGCACCGCTTTCTGCATTAGAGCTTGGAGAGTTCCGTCCCGGAGTCCCAGTCGCCTCAGGTGTCCGTTGAGGCTGACTGGGATCAATCCATTCGCAGATACGACTATTGGGATAATTTCGGTCGGCACACCACCCCACATCTCGGTCACCTCGTAAGCCAGGTCCAGATACTTTGTCTTCTTATCTGTTTCGGCTTTCACGAGGTTCTCGTCATATGGAATCTTAATGTCGACCAAAAATACCCGCGACTGTGCCCGGTCCATCAACACGATATCAGGCTTGTTCGCGACAATCGTCCTGTCCGTGATGATGGGCCGGTCCCAATAGAGCCTGGCGCGGTCATTTTCATTTTCATATTATTATTATTATTATTATTCTATGGTTCATTTATTTCTCTCAGGTGTAACCTGGTTATTAATATTAATATTAAGTTAACACGGGCTTTAACCAAGTGTTAACCTAAATTTGGGTGGTTGGTAACCTAAATTGGGATGAATATTCGTTATTATTATTATTATTATTTGAAAACGTTGCCCTTGCCTTAGGATAACATAATCCTGTGTTGTAAGGACGTTTTACAAACATAAAATTCACGTGGACAAACACCTAATGCGAAACAATAATTTGTGGGTCACACACATAGTTGTCCCCTGTGGGAATCTAACCCACGACCCCCGACCCCGAAGCCAATACCTTGGGAACTGCGCAACGGATTCCTCAATTTTTTATGTGTGGCAAACGAGCTGGCGGTGCACCTGATGTTAAGTAATAACCGCCGCCCATAGACATTTGCAACACCCGTAGGGTTGCAAATGCGTTTCCACCTTTAAATAAAGTGGGGTCCGGCTAACTCACTCACCAGGCGAAATGCAGAAGTGTTACGCTTCTACTTTACGCCGTGGTAGGTCCACGCAACAGTTTCCACTGTTGCATGAATGGGCAGGTTGCCCGTCCGGGTAATTACCACGACCTCACAGAAGGTCGGCGTAAAGTAGAAGTGTAACACTTCTGCATTTCGCCTGGTGAGTGAGTTAGCCGGAGCCCACTTTAGTTAAAGGTGGAAACGCATTTGCAACCCTACGGATGCATAATTAGTTTTTTTTAATAAATATGAAGGAATAGATTTTTTCTTTATGCGAAAAGTTATCAAACGAGCAGACGGTTCACCTGATGTTAAGTGAATTCCGCCGCCCATGGACATCTGCCACACCCGAGGGTTACAGATGCGTTGACAACCTTTTGAAAATTGGGCTCCGGCTACCTCACTCACCAGACGAAACGCGAAAGAATTTGTCATACTTCCACTTTACGCTGGTCTTCTGTGAGGTCGTGGTACTTACCCGGACGGGCCTGCCCATTCGTGCAACAGCTGAGGCTGCTGCGTGGCCCCACCACCTAGATTCGAAGTAGACCTATTTAAAATCTAATGTATCGTCAGCGTCATAGAAGACTGGCGTAAGGGGGAACTATAAAATTTTCGCGTTACATCTGTTGAGTGAGGTCTAGGGCCCACTTCTTTAAGAGGTTGTCAAAGCATCTGTAAGTCCTCGCGTGTTTTAGATTTTCATTTGTTTTTATGTAAGAACATGGCAAGTGAGCTAGCGGTTCACTGATGTTAAGTGATAGCCGCCGCCCATAGACCTTCACAACACCCGTAGGCTTGCAGATGCGTTGCCACATTTTAACAAATTAGCTACCGGCTACCACTCACCAGACTTGCACTTCACGCCGGTCTTCTGTGATGTACTGGTACCCGGACGAACTTGCCCATTTGTGTAACAGCCGAAGCTGTTGCGTAGTCTATGGACGGCGGTATTCACTTAACATCAGGTGACGGTCCACTTGATGTTAAGTGAATCCATACATTATGATACTCGTATTTTTGCAGAAGTAGCAGAAGAAGAAGCCTCGGCTGTTGCACGAATAGGCAGGCTCGTCTGTGAGACCACGACCTCACAAAAGACCGGTGTGAAGTGTAAGTATAATACTTTCGCGTTTCGTCTGGTGAATGAGGTAGCCGGAGCCCAATTTTCAAAAGGTTGTCAGCTTATCTGGAACCCTCGGGTGTAGCGAATGTCCATGGCGGCGGTATTCACTCAACATCAGGTGAACCACCTGCTCGCTTGGCAACTTTTCACATAAAAAAAGATATATATTTGGGGCTAGGTGGCTCCGACAAATATTAAATGGTTACCATATTCGAAATGGAAATTTAATTTTGCGTGCGTAATTCATCGGGTGTCCAATTTAAGCCTGTGTCTCTTCGGTAGAATTGCAAGCGGCATATTTTATTGGAATAAATAATTCATTTTGATTTATTCAATTTCTACTTCACGCCCGTGGCGTTGAACCTGCAATGTATTTACTATATTTCACAATGCCGCAGGCCGATGGGAAATATGTCGGCATTACTAAGATTTGAAGTACAGAGTACCGTTTCGAAGAATACAAATAAATAAAACATTTTAAGAATTACGCCTTTGTTTCAAATATCCTCTTAGTCCGTCGGAAATTTGGAAACATTGTGATAAGCCTGGGAGCTCACTTTTTAAGCAATGACACAGTAAGAGTACGAGCATAATATATAGGGCACTATTTGAGTTTATATACTCAAAGTCAAAGTAAAAATTTCTTTATTCAATATAGGCTTATTTTCTCTTATTGAAAGTCAAAAACTATCACCGTTTCACTAGACTTGCCCAGAGAAAGACTTATTTTTTAAAAACATGCCATTTCGTAAACATGCCAGGTTTATACATTCTGCTGTGTGGGTTTGGATACCTCAGGATGTGAAGTTTCTGCAAGCAAAGTGAAGTATTTTAAATCCATTTTGCATTTAAAATTTTAAATCTAGAAATTTTTGTTGAACGCAAAATGTAAAAACAGCTACACCTAGTGAATTCAATGTATAATCCATTAAATAAATTATTAGCAGTACGTTCGTACTTACTCGGTTAGTTATCGTCGAGATTGTTGATTCAGGTACAATTAGTTTACGTAAGCTCTGAAACGCAAACGAACGCGACGTAAGACGTTTTGTAGAGATTTAGGAACACAAAATTTATAAAGTTTAGCATAGACGTTTAATAAATAGCGTAAACTGCGACTGTGAATCGTTAAATCTTAGCTGTTTTGTGTGGTAAACACTTGAGTGTTTCGAATCGTGCTCTCAAAACGCTTCAATACATTTTCATAAATTACAAGTTGAATAACCATTTGAAGACAACTGTGGTAGGACCACGCAACAGCATCGACTGTTGCACGAATGGGCAGATCCGTCCGGGTTAGTACCACGATCTCACAGAAGACCGGCGTAAAATGGAAATATAATACTAATATAATACGCGTTTCGTCTGATGAGTGAGGTATCTGGAGCCCAATTTTCAAACGGTTGTCAACGCATCTGCAACCCTCGGGTGCAGCAGATGTCCATGGGGGGCGGTATTCACTACACGGTAACATCAGGTGAACTGCCCTCTCGCTTGGAAATTTGTCATATAAAAAGAAGAGATCTTTCACGCTGAATCTAATGCTTACTAATATTATAAACGCGAAAGTTTGTATGTATGGATGGATGTTTGTTACTCTTTCACGAAAATACTACTGAATGGATTTTAATGAAACTTTACAATAATATAGCTTATACATCAGAATTAGACATAGGCTATAATTTATATACATATTTTTATATATATCTGTCTGAATGTTACGCCTTCAGCCTATTCTACGCAGATGTAGTGGCAGGCAGCATTTAGTAGTTAATAATTTTTCTGAATTGTTAAAATTGTTAATTTTAATTAGCTTCGTTAACATTAAAAATCCGGGATGTGTGCGCGTTAAGATTGAATGAAACTACAATAATTTTATTCATAAAATGAGTTATTTTTTTATGCAACGCCAAAGTATAACTTCATACTTACGTCCAGTAGGACGTTTTTTTTTAAATAGAGATGATATCTATTTAAAAAAAATTATTACATAAATATAATATTTAAAAAAGAACTTTCGATAGAAACGTCAATAACGAATATAGTCGACTAAAATCATCCTCGGTCAGGAAAACATCAAGCATTCTCCGAATCTTGTTTAGAATAAATGTCTTAAACATAATTCAACGAAATGTTTACATTCTGTTCAATACGAACTTGTATGAATCTGAAATTATAGATTAACATAAAATTCTTGTTTTACAGATTTTATAAAGTAGCATTGTAAATTCAAAAAGGTTTGTATCTTTCCGTTTTTCGGTTCATAATAATAGTCATAATGTAATACTAGTTCTTAACCTCTGATATTTTTTGGTATTTAAAAAAAATGTATTCATTGTTTATTTTTATGATTGTGAGAGATCAGTTTTGATCCTGATCGTTTTATTTAGAATACTCGAGCAATCTAAATTATCATTCTGGTACCGGCGGTTATGATAATTTTAACTGCATTTGTTGATCCTCAGCTGATTTATTACCGCTCATGGGTAAATGAAGACATCGATAGGAAAGTTACATATTTTCAGAATAATTTTAATAAAACATCTTGAAGTATGCCAACTAATCCTATGAGATTTTATAAATCAAGGACAACAATTCCGTAAACGCTTTGAAGGAACTCAATATATTTAATATTTTTAATCGAATTTAAACTTTTTATCGGCCCATTAAAAATGACTTTAAACACTTGTTAAAATTTTCTGCTCCAAAAGTTTTATGAAATTTACTTGCAATTAATTATCAATGTTTCTAAATACTTCCATGCAAAATTTTCTTAAAATTTTCTATGGTTCTAATTTTTAATTTGTCCCATTTTTTTTGGAAGGCAAAGGAATTTTACCAACGGTATCGCAACAGAAAATATTGTACAGTACTCGTAAGTGTTATATGCTAATGACATTAACGATGCTTTCGCACACTGAAGTTTGGCAAAGGCGACGGTTAAGGGGGACACTTGACCCAGATGTCGTCAGGCATCTACCATCCAGTCGTTTCTTGCCGCTATTCGGCGTTCCTCATAAACTGTTATATGTGAGTTCTTCTTTTGGCAAATTAAACGATTTAACCGATTAAGCGATCTTATAGATAAATGTCCAGCCTCTCGCTTTAAATTCAATATACTCGAGCCTCCTGCGTCGAAATCATGGTGATAGCACCGATGAAATTTTTAATTTTAAGTGCTGACTTATCAGCGGCGAAGGAAAACATAGTGGGGAAAACTGCATATATTCGAAATGATAACAAAAAATATAAATATTTCAAATATCTGTGAAGTCCACCAATCCGCCGTGGGGACGCCCTTGGACTATGCCCTGAGGAGGTCTTTGCCCAGCAGGGGGACATGTATAGATTGTCAATTTTCATAACTTTTATATAATTAGAAATAAAGATTTATTGCATTCGCGCAAATACTACACATTTAAATAAATCCGCTTTGCAGAGTTAAATTACCGCCGGCATAGACATGGACAAGACTTGAAGGGTCTCAAGTGCGTTGTCAAACTCTTTAGCAATATGGGTCAGCAGACGAAATACAAAATATAGTATCTACACACACCAGACTATAGCCAAAGTATTTTTTTTTATGTGAGAAGGTGGCAAGCCATTTGGCATTTAAGTGATATCCGCCACCCATTGACTGTTGCAACACCCGTAGGATTACAGATGCGTTCCTACCTTTTAATAGAGTGGGCCCTGAACACCTCACTCACCAGACGAAACGCCGAAGTATAAAATTTTCACTTCACCCCAACCTTCTGTGAGGTCGTGGTACTTACCAGGACGGACCTGCCCATTCGTGCAACTGCGAGGACTATTGCGTGGCCCTACCACAGTTATAATTCTAATTTAGGTGTAGCACAACGAATTTTTTTTTTTGTCAAAGGGATGATGTTTTATGAAATAAGTCACCATTCATGCACTAACTGAAAAAGGACCTTGACTCGCCCCCAAGTAGAAAGAATCTACTTAAACAAATATAACGAAAACGGTATAGGTATGTTATATACGCAGGTAAAGGGATAACAATAAGGGCTTTTGACCGTTTACGAATTGGCTGAACATAATGGAATATAGGACGACATTATAATAATTTTGTTCGACGCATGAATCTGCAAAAATGACCGAGGCTTTTGCGTCGCGCTTTCGACCGTAATTCTGTTTGACGCTATCTGTTTAAAAGTTAAGTGTTTTTCTGAGCCCCGATTAGATTATTAATAATTTCACCAGATGTTCCGATTTATTGAAGCGTATTATCTAAAAATGTCAACAGCATATTTTCTGAGACGATTTTTCCTGTTAAATTTTTTGTTCAGATATTAAACACTATTCCATACATAATTTTTTAACGTCATAAAACTTCTAAATGCATAAAAAATCAACCAAACGTGATTGACAAAGAAAAAACTTCATATTAATTTTTGCTGGTCACATACGGCCGAATAGAATAATGGTTGTTCTTAAATGTTACTTGGCAAGTTATTATTTCGCTCAAGTTAAAAGCTGGGTAAATGAGACTATTATAACAACGGAGCTTTCTTGGCACGAACACAAAATTTTAAGTGCGATAACTTGAGCACTTCCTTAATAATAATGATGGTTCGCAGCTGCTAAGCTAAGGTATTCGGCAACGCCTGCAAAGAATTACTTAATTCAGGTATCTGGTATCAGGTAAATTATTCTATAGTAATTATAATACAAGAGAAGGGCATAATTTAAATATTTATCAAGCTTGCATTTAGTTCGTATTCCTACTTACTTTCGATTAATGATGATAATTATTGTTTTAAAGCATTTGGTAACGAAACCCTTACCAAAGTAACGCATCTTAATAAATATATTCACAAAATGTGCAATATCGATTGGATGTAAAAGTCTGTCATTCGAAAATATCTCTGTGTTACTTTGCTCACACATATTCGTACATAGAAGCCTATCCAGGGTGGCATAGAGAGCCACAGATGTCTTTACTCGAAATAAAATTTTAAGAACTATGGTAGCAGTCCGCAGCCACGCAACAGTCTTCGCTTTTGCAAAAATGGGCAGATCTGTCTTGGTAGGTACCGCGACCTCCCAGAAGAGCGGTGGCAAGTGGAAGTGTTACAGTTCTGCGTTTCGTCTGGTGAGTGAGGTAGCTGGGGCTAACTTGTAGGTGGTGCTCGTGGGTGGTAGGCAACGCATCTGCAACCCTACGGGTATTGCAAATGTCAATTAGCGGCGTTTATCATTTAACATGGGCAGGGGAACCGTCAGCTTTTATTTTATATTGGAACGAAGCTCCTTACGGCAGGCTTGGAGGGGATAGGGATTTTGCTGCGCGACCGAACTGAAAAAAATGTGATAGTAAAACCGTAAGAAAAAGTGCGTGGAATAAAACCGTTAAATGGGACGAGCGCAGGCGCGTCAAACAAAAATAAAGAGACATATTTTGTTATTTTAGTTGATAATTTGAATTACGGTGTTTTTTTTTTAGTAATTTATTATTTCGTAAAATACTGAATTTCCTAAATACTTTCTTGTACTTAAATAAAAACTAATCAGCAAAATTTTAAAGAAAAATCAAGAAAACCAACATAAACTCTTGCCTTGAAGACGCCTACGTTGTAATAGGACGGAAAGACGGCAAGAAAGACGCCGGCAGGGTTAAAGACTTAAGCACGATTTTTTTTGTAATTTGTGTCGATTCTACATTAGACGAAGGAACTTCGTTCCTACCTCCTCTTTAGAGGGATCACGTAATTGTAGAAAGGCGTTTTACCAAAGAAGTTCCATTAAATCTAATTTAGAGGTCAGTGTGATGAGGATGATGGTGTGGAAGATTAAAATAATGAAGAGATTATTTATTCGCCTCAATGTTTGAAATTCTAATTTTGTGTTCAAATTGTTAGTATTTGGGGCGGAAACCAATATTTTATGTGAGAACGCGACTACGCTTCAGATTTTCGAGGTCATGACTGTACTGAAAAGTTTGAAGATCCGCTCGACGTGACCCACCTCGGCTGACCGATATTAATCTTACCAAACTTCGAGAGAAGTTAGAAAAGTCAATTCCGGTGGAACTTACAGTTACTGCCCTAAGGAATTTCGTAGCCATTATAAATCTCCACTCCTCCGGTACCGGTTCGGTAGACATCAAACTAAACCCTTACATTAAACTCCACATGACTGTGTAGAAATAAATTGCTTTCGTTTCTAAATGAAATAATTCGCCTTAAGAATACCATTACATTGAGAAGTTATACTTCTTTTATTATCTTGAATAAATTATGAGAGTAAAATTTTCACGATGCGCTCGTACACCGTCAGTCAAAGCGACATGATGAAGTTGGTTACAGAGCGACGAACTTCACGGTATTACCATGGCCACCAATAGTAACTTTTTGACATTCACCTATAATTTTTTGTAACGCTAATAAAATATATGAGAAAGAAAGAAAGAAAGAAAATACATTTATTTACCAAAAAAAGGACGCGCACAATAAAAGAGAAAGAAAAACTAAAATTAACAAAAAATAAAAGAAAATTAAAAAAAATACTTATAAATAATTCAGAACACAAATACATAATTAAGATATAAACAAATGAAAAAGAACTTTAGCAAACCATAAATAGCGTGCAAACGCCCTATTCCGGTAAATTAGGTTAGCAGCTCAGCATTATGCTATGCCGGAAGTCAAGGCCCCAACACAGCGCTGATTTTCAGTGCTAGCCTTCTAGTTTCATAAAACTTCTATGCCTTATATTATTATATATATAATATTATTATAATGTATAATATATAACGTGGTTACAAACATACATTTTTTTTGTAATTGAGTCATCCCCATTTCAGCCTGTTTGAATCCACTGCTGAAAAAAGGTGATGTAACAAAAATGTGACTATTCATAATTATTTAAATGTTATTTTTATAGTTATAATCTATAACTACCTATGTTTTAGGAAAACATCCTTAAACATGAATTCTTACATTTATGTAGTGAAATGGTAATCAAAATAATTTGCTAACAATGTTCTTTCAATAAAATTTACTGCACTACACCAGTTCACGGAATGTATACAAAGTATTAATCTAATGTAAAAATGCATTAGCATATCCAATAATACTTGCAATAGCCTTTTCTCAGATTCATGATGCCGGGAAATGTAATTCTTTTATACTGAACTCACTCGCACTGGATGTGGAATTGTTTATCGAACACCATAATGCACCGCGTGACATGTAATGTAAACAATGGACCGGCAATGCGGTAAATAAATTGATCAGTAGACGCGATGAATTCTCATGCGACTGGTTGCCAAGCGTTGTGCTACGGAAAAAGAAAGCTTTTTTTTTTTCGGATTTTAAAAACGACGAAATATCGATTCTTTATGAACAGGGACGGGTATATTACCTGCTAGCGACCCCGGCTTCTTGCGAGTGCAATCTATTATACATATAAACCTTCCTCTTGAATCACTCTATCTAGTAAAAAAAAACGGCATCAAGATCCGTTGCGAAGTTTTAAAGATCTAAGCATACATAGGGACAGACAGTAGTAAAGAACAAGCCAGCACATTTCTTGCCTTTAAGAAGACAATGTCATTTTTGGGGTTCCGTACACAAAGGGTGAAACGGGACCCTATTGCTAAGACTCCGCTGTCTGTCTGTCTGTTTGTCCACATGTCAAAGGGTGTATCTCATGAACCGTGATAGTAAGACAGTTGAAATTTTCACAGATATACTAAAAAACAGAATAAAAATACAACAGACATAATTTTTTTCCGTTTTCGTAGATTAAGTGAGTGCGTGAGTCCGACTCGCACTTGACCGGTCTTTATATACACTTAGTACCAAATAAAGCTATAAAAATACAATATTAACACTAAATAGTGACAATTTTCAAAACAATCAATTTTGAGAATTGATCGAAATAATTAACTCATGATGAATCGTTTTCCAACGATGAAATCTATTAAAATATTGTGTGTAATTACATCGACAAGTATATCAGAAATTAGATCACAAATTTGATCGTATATAAAAAATTACAATAAAAATATTGTTCATAGAATAATGAAAGTATCCCGAAAATGGGTACGCTTGGGCCTACACGAAGTTTATTTCGCCGCTTAGAGTGTATACAAGGCTAATTTTCAATTAAACTAAACCGGGCTGAAAAACACTTTCGTAAAATACAAAAGCTTTTTCGTGACGATAAAAAGCAAACTTACCATCCCTACGAAATCTGAGCAATCTGTTAAAAGTACTTAACTTTTCCAGTACATTAATGTTTTTTTTTTATTTCATTAAGTATAATAGGTATATTATTAATGTTACTGCTTTATTCAGGTTTATAAAACATATGTCATACTCATTGTTTTAGCATAAAGGAATGCGTAATAATATAAAATGTTTTTACACAACGGTATCTATTCCCAAACTAAGCAAAGCATATTACTATAGGTAATAGATAACTGATAAACAAAATTTTTATTTTTATTTCTTTTGTAAATAAATACATATAAATAGTGGGGGTCGAACCCACACCAGCAAGAGACAGGGGCCACTATCCACTACGCCAATTGGATTATCGTAATGGATAGTAGATAGTGATTATCGTTGGTTGTAGTTATTATAACGTTTGAATGTTACATACACAATACTGATTTAACACTTGAGAACCATTTCCCACTCCAGTCCATAGGCCATCGCAAACCAAGCATTTGTCGAGACAAATTCGACCAGCTGTTAACGTGATTGAGCCATTGTCGCGTCTGGTGTAGTAATAATACATACTGTCAAGAAGTGATTTATAGCCGACAATCATTTCATGATTTCATCATTTCCTACTCTCGTACTAACATAATACGTGAACATCGTTAATGCTAGAGGCAACACATCTTTATGATTTATAGTACTCAGCATGCCAGATCACGAATAATTAATTGGATATTATAGTTTATAGGCCGATTAATGTTTCATGATAAATGGCGCAATATACACTTCAAATTTTTACCCAAGAGGCTACTCGGTAATTTTTTTTATGTGAAAAGTTGCCAAACGAGCAGACGGTCCACCTGATGGTAAGTGAATACCGCCACCCATGGACATCTGCTACACCCGAGGGTTGCAGATGCGTTGACAACCTTTTGAAAATTGGGCTCCGGCTACCCCACTTACTAGACGAAATGTGAAAGTATTTTTCATACTTCCACTTTACGCTGGCCTTCTGTGAGGTCGTGGTACTTACCCGGACGGACCTGCCCATTCGTGCGACAGCCGAGGCTGCTGCGTGGCCCTACCACCGTTAAATAAAGATTACAAATACATGCAATTGTAAAACAATATGTACTATGTAAATTAATATAAGGTAAGGCAAGATCTTTGGTATAATAGCTCCGTAGCAGAATTTTTCTTAAAGGTACTTCAAGAATTAATTTGGTTGAAGAAATAATTTGGTTTTATATCGAATCCAATCTATCTATATTTCTATATATAAATATAAGAGATTTCCACCGAAAATTGACTCATCACGACATCTCTGGAACCATAAGGCGTAGAAACTTGAAATTTGGTATGAATATTCCTTTCGCCGAGTAGAGGTCAGCTAAGAATGGATTTTACGAAATTCCACAAAACAACGTTTGCCGGATCAGCTAGTATGTAATATTGGTGTAGAATATGTAAACATGCCGCATTGCGTGTACTCAATGGCTATAATGCGCAATAATGTCATTTAACAGATTACGATCAGACTAGTTCATTAGAGCGATTAATTAAAAAGATAAATACATTGGTACATCAATTATACAAGTATTCCCAAAATATTGAATGAATCCAAAAATAAAACAAACAAAAATCAAAAACTAAATGTAGAAGTGATGGGTATAATGGGCGGCCTTATTACTTAAAGTAATTTCTTCCAGGCAATCTTTGGCTGGACTAAAAATAAATTAATTTAGGAGTGAGTAAATATGTGGGTTAACTTAAATAAACCAATAATGACTGAAATAAATACTTATCTACAATCAAAATTAATAAGATATTTATATATATGTAAGTAAATCAGTTAATACATATATACAAAAAGCCTAACAAAATATTTACATAAAAATACACATATTTATACATACATACATACCATACAAATACATATATCATGGTTAGGAAATAACATTACAGAGGTAAGTCGTGATTCTCTACACGATTCTTGAAAATAGTTAATGACTTAGTTTCTAGAGGTAAGTCAATCCAGAGTTGCGCACCCAGCACCATAAATGACTTACTCTCTATATGAATTCATAGTAATTTATAGTATAATAATAATGTAATAAAATAATTCATAGTATAATATAGTACCCATTTAGAATTAATTTATTATATATTTATTTATCGAGTTTTCTCTATTACTGTTGCAACAAATAATGCAGTACATTTCACTTTTTGGTAATGTTTTCTGTTCATTTTCACTCTCCCAAGCTTGTTAGTTCTTTAGCTTTTTATTTTTATCTGTATTGTTATGTAATGTTTCGTGATTATTAACTAAATAATAAATGTTAACTAACTTTAATTAATATCACCCGTCTATCGAGTTGCTTTCTGTTGCTCTCCCAGTAACACTCGACCCTTCCCCAAGCGATTTTATCCTGCCTAGTCTTATTTACGTACATACGAGTATTTTTTAAAGTTTTTTACTACAACTCACGTCTTCGGCATTCGCGGCCTGACGTCGGTGTGGCAATCAGCCGTTTAGCTTAGTGGCTAAAGCGTCAGGCACCGAATGCCGAAGACGTGGGTTCGATTCCCACAGCGGCGACAATCTTTTCGTACTTTTTTACAAGTTATAATGTTTAATTTTAAGTTCAGAGATTAGCACTATAAAAAACTTAAATTTTCTTAAAAGCAATGTCGACATCTCTTGTCCGAAGTTATCGTTGTAAAACGATATTCGAAATTGTTTGTATGCTGGAATGGATATAACAATACATGCGCCAAGCATTGCTTCAAATGCTAAATAACAATGTAAATAAAAGACGCTAAGATTTTCGTCGGTGTGGCAATCAGCCGTTTAGCTTAGTGGCTAAAGCGTCAAGCCGCGAATGCCGAAGACGTGGGTTAGATTTTCACAGCGGCGACAATCTTTTCGTACTTTTTCTACAAGTTTTAATACGAGTATTTGTTATGTTATTGCTCAAAAACAGGTAATTTTGTATGTTAACCTTAATAAATGAAGTAAATTACCATTATCTGCTATTTTATTGACGGCATTGTATTCAATTCAGATACTTTATGTATCTCAATTGAATGTATAACAGTCTGGCGAGAATTCTGATACCATCTGCAGCCAGCTGCAGTGTTAAAGTTATTTTTACTACAGTAAATTATATAGCTAAATTATCTCGACGATTCGTGAAAATGTATTTTAAACCTAAATTGGTTTCCTTTCATTTTAATTTTTCGATGCTGAAAGAAATAAAACAGACCAGGCCCAGCGTTATACGATTCCAAAATAAAAGCCTGAATCGGCGTGTCATAACAAATCGGGAAAGCAACGTTTGGACACGAGCAATTCGGCAGTCAGAATGGTATAAAGCTGGAGTTTCATTTATAGAGGTTACGTGACGGAGTTGTAGATATCAATGGCTCATGTTATTCAGATTTTGCAGGTGACATTTCGTCTTTACGTAGTTCGATAAACGCAAAGTGTCTAAGCTTGAAGAATAACAATGTAACATATTCCAATGAATTACTTTCCAGATAAAAGATTCAAATTAAAAACATAATATGTTATAAGGTTTTGTTTTTCTGTTTAAGGTTTTGTTCATTAGTGATTAAAGCAGCACATCGTCAATTATATTATTTCTTGTTAAATTTTTTGCTTAATTGTTCTTGTTTTCAATGTGCTACTTTTCTCGCTAGGTTCGTTGAATTAAATATTGTTTCTATATAACTTTATTATTTTTTATTTTTACGCAAACACGGCAAGTGAACGTCCATAAAGGAATCAATTTTGACAATTATCTTTTAGTGTTGATTCTCATGTCGAAGATTGACCGGCGATATAGAAAACCGCCATTAAATTGAAGTTTTGAGCAACTAAGCAATCCCTAGTGCCTGAACTACAAGCTATAATTCTTGGGTGGCGGTGTTCAACCACCTTCCTTACCTATTTTACTTTGTTTTCCTAGCTTCTCATTGAAATATGGACATTTTGTACCTGTACTTCGATTTCTAATCACCCATCATTTGTAACAAGGATTTCACATCCACCGTTTTGATGTACCTACTTCCATGACCTCGGGCGCGGTTGAAGCCAGTTTAGAACGATTGTGTTTAGTGGGTAAACATTCCGGAGGGCGGCCGCAAACTCATTTGTGGTCATTTATGGGACAGGTGAACATATATAGAGCCGCATATGCTATTTGCTGAGTAGTACGCAATACTACTCAGGAAATTTCATATGCTTACTAAAACTACTAAAATTACAATCTAGGTTTGAAACAGTATTAAACTTTGTTCAGTCGTTTAAACTTAGCCAAGTAATGAAAGTTATCAAAGATGATTTTGAAATCAGTTAGCAGTCCCTGTTTTAGCTTTTAAAAAAACCACAAGGATCTTTAAAAGAGTTTAACAATGTTAGTTGATTTAGAAATAAAACCGTTTAAAAACTTTTAAGTTAAACGGTGTTATTTTGTTTTTTTTTTTGTAAAATTTTTTTTTGTTGATATTGTCTTGTCATCTAAATTAAATGTGTGTACCAAATTTCAGATCAATCTGACAACGGCAAGGTGCTTAAATTTCAATTTCTAATTTTGACCCCAACCCGTACGGGTCGAGCTAAATAAAACCGTTTAAAAAATATACATCATAAAACTCATTTCACTTCTTTCAGGTTATCATTTTTTTATATGAGGAGGTGGCAGACGAGCTAGTGGTTTACCTGATTTTAAGTCATAAACGCCATCCATTGACATTTACAACACTCGTAGGATTGCCGATTCGTTGCCACCTTTTAATAAACGCATAAGTATAATACTTCCACTTCACGCCGGTTTTCTGTGAGGTCGTAGTACTTCCCCAGGCGGACCTGCCCATTTCTGCAACAGTGTGAAGCCTGTGGCGTGGTCCTACCACAGTTATGTGTAAATGACAGTATATTGAACAATGTTCATGACATAAACACTCAGTGCTTTGCCTGGATTAATAATGTGCCACTTGTTGAAGGCAGTTTTGAGTTTTAATCTCAATGGTCCAACGACTCCAATATCAAGTGGCTGCAAACTATGAAATGTGTGCTGTGGGAAAGATAGGTGGAAAAAGTCAGTATTCAGATTATCTTGTTATTACCTGACCATGTTAAATTTAATAATAGGTAAATTTCATAATCTTATGCTTTTATCTTATCTTATCTTTATAATCCTTTGCTTTTTTTGTAAATCAAGTCGCATTTCCAAGGCTGTTCCATCAGCACAATCCTGAGGATTTGGAACAAATTGTATCTTTTCGAACATCAAAATGGCGGAGTGGACACAATCAGAATCAGGGTCTTCTGTAGACATTCCATACTTGCCAAGCTTTTAACTTTCACTTGCCGAGCTTAGTGTAGCCGCGGGGCTATCCAAAAATAAATCTCACCGTGACACAGAACGCCTTCACTGCTTGAGTGCTGAACATTCACGGCGTGTTTGCATTCTCGGACGTTGCTAAGCAGTTGATTGACGAGCTCTAATTGCCCGCTCCATTTCATGCGGCGCTTTGCAACCATTCATCATGGGGTGCTGTTACCCAAATGGCTAACACCGAAGTGATTGTTACGTTGCTACACAGATTTTGTTATATAATCGCCAGCATATCGATGTTAAAATTCGTGAGAGCATTTGGGAAGTTTTTTAATTAGGTTTAGTGTGGAAGTACCAGCCCGGAAGCTATAGGTTGACGCTTTCATCGTAAATGCTCCTGTACTTAAACGTATTATATTGTACAATGATAAAGAATTCAGATGTTATACAAAAAAGAAGCAAGCCGTTCTCATGATGTACCCCTCCCCGCCTGTGGAGGGGTTGACTCAGCACCGGAAATATACGACTCATTTTTATTTTTATTTTGGTGTTTTCTTCGTCCCAGAGCGCTACTTTACAATTAGGTCTAGTCCTATGTCACTCGGTGAATCGCAATTTGAGGTATCTGTCCGTTTCAGCAGCGATAAAAACGTCAAATTTGAGTATTCGAAAACACTGCTCCTATGTTTTTAGGCAGGCTATTTACAAAGCAGATTAAGGACGATCTTTATTTTATACATCGAGAAAAGTGTTTGATATGCGTATTATACGTGAGTGCTGCCGCCTTTAATAAAAATGTTAATGGCCTGTGGAAGTAAATTATAAATTTACTTTACATTAAATTTTCAACTTTGAATCTGTTCAGAGCTGACATTTGATAAGGGTTCCATGTGATAATGCGAAGGACTCAAAAAAACTCTTTATCATTTATTGGAAAACGGTTGTCAACTTCCCACCTTGTTTTAAGCAGAAATACTGTCGAAAACGTTGAGCAAAGGCCTGTTTACCTTTGTCGTGGAGAAATTATGTAATTTAAAAAAAAAAAAAAACGTACGCCGGAAAGTCTATGCGGTAGGTTTGTATTATCGATCAAATAGTCATAATCTCGTCAAGCCCGGCAAGTAATGAATAAATTTCCATAGCAGTTTAATGCAAAGAACCTACTCAACCTCTTTCCCTGTAATACAATGGACATTTAGCATTTACTTATACTTATACTTCGTAAAAATAGTGGAAATATTTTTCCACTATAGTATAAAAAGCTATTTATACTTTGTCAGATTATCTTTCATCATATTTCAACTGTCTTGTCCAAAACACAAATACAAAAAGAATAGTTATTACGCTTAAGAACTGTGGCATCCTGCTGTTAAAAACTCTATTATAATAAATCTCTTAAATTACTCATAATTTTTCCTTTACCGCTATGTTTCAAACTATTGTTCACTGACAGCAGTTTTGTCGCCTCAACATATATCATTCGGATACGACGGTAAATATCACCGAAAAATGTTATAATAGCTCGGTCGGTAATCGGGCGGCCCCGAAACAGAAGGCCGTGGTTCGTGTCACGATCACGACACACTTATTTTTTTCGATTCCAGATCATTGCTTTCTTTATTGTTTATTTTTTGTCGATTTGTTATTTTGGTTTTTTTTTCCAGTTCTTTTAGTTTCTTTTTTTTAAAGTTCTTTCTTTTGTGGAAAACACCAGTACATATTTTCTTATTATTACGTCGGTAAGATCGAAAAATATTATGGATATTTCATTACTCAGTAATTTGTATCTAAATGTAATTTCACAAATACACGATTTAACAAAAAAAATATAACCTAGCAAAGCTCGGTCCTCCAGGTACTAGGAATAAATGGAACAAGTCCATTATAAATATTATTAAAATACACCCCACAGTTGATTACTCTAAAAAGGTAACACTTACACACCACACTTACAGTTATGTTTATTTATAGCATAGGGGTGATGGATAAAGATTTCTAGCTATAAGCGATGAGAATATAAAATTAACTAGACAGCCATATCTGCAAATATTTTTGTGGTTCTAATCACACTAATACACTGTCATCATCGTCCTACTCGGCTGTCTCGGAATCACGCAGTAAATGAATAATTGACTTATACTAATTGGCGGATGCCGCTGTCTGACTTAACTGGATGATTTCGTACTATATGTGTGATCTGAGAAGGCCAATTTAATCTTCATATGTTAAAAGAGTGGAGTGAAATGGCCTGTGACTTATTTTTGATAACCAAGAGCGAAATATATAAATTGTAGCTGTTGTTTAAAGTAAGTAAAGACCATTAATGTGACAGTAACCAAACTGTCTATTCGGTTTTACCACCCGTCAACGTATTGCAGACGATAAGCAGCATCCGAAAATTTCAATTCAATTTATCAGATGAGATTAGAAGGTTTAATTCTGCAGAAAGAGTTTGGCGGGAGAAAAGTGTACGCACGTACCATATGCTACAGCAATTTCGGACGACATTATCTGTTTACTCGTAATGTTCTCCACTCTAGTTTCATTATTGACAATTCTAGCCGATGTTCCACTAATAATATTATTTATGAAAAAGCTAACAATATTTTTCATGAAAAGTACGCTTTACCTACCTTCCTTGCTTCCGTGCATAGCGTAAATAATTTATGTAACAATATCCTTAATCACAATTCAGAACTTTGACAGATTTTTTGGCTGTCTATCTCCTCCAACGAAAATATCCCACTGGAAGTAACGTTTTAACTGAAAGATACGTTTCAATCTTATTGGGGTCCCCGCACTTTTTTTAAAATTTTATGTCCTAGGCTTAACGCCGCGGCTGGTGACAAGAGAGCTGGTTCTTTTCTCGCTCAAAAGTTAAGCATAACTATTCAGCGACGAAATGCAGCTAGCGTTCTTGGCACCATGCCGCGTGGATTAGGTAAAGATAATATGTAATTTTAGATTTAATCTTGTAAATATTAGATCAATAAACTGTATGATATAATAAAAAAAATTATGTTATTTATATTATTACCCCAAAATTACTTTAAGCTGTTACCGATTTTCTACACGTGTTTCTGCGTGCTTGTGCTCGTATTTATATTATTACTCTAAAACTACTATGAGCTGTTACCCATTTCATACATTTGTTTCTGCGTGCTTTTGCTCGCTTTACATTTCAGTAAATCCAGCACGTTCCATTGGACGTGCTCATTGAGCGTATTCGCATGAGGTCAGTAGCTATAGCTTGTAAAATATAGCATGAATCCTGTGACAGCTGTCGGATAACCAGATCTGGGACTATGTCAATAATCGTTGTTGATTGTAATTATCTGATTGTTGGATGTTGCGAACATATCATGACAATTTTGTGATATTTAGGATGGGCAAGGCATGAAGAAAGCATTGTTCCACAAACTGTGTTTTGGATCGTGTTTTGATAACCTTATATGATGAATGAAATATATATGATTTCATTTTTTCCGGCTGTTGATAAGTACACAAAAATATTTTTTATCAAGAAACTGATGAATCAGTTCTTAAATTAAAATTAAAGGAATGTACATAATTATATCATCACTAAATTAGAAGTTAACAAAGTAAAGTATATGAACATGGCATAGAGTGAGCAAAAAAAATTTTTTTTCAACCTTCATAATTTTTATCATCAACTGCATAGCTACATGTTACTTTAACAATCTGTAAATGGAAGATCTAAATTATTGAATGACATATATTTCATCTCTGGACATCCTGAGGCAGACTTCCATACTATTATCGGTCTTTGTCATAATAATGAATACAATTTTCCTCTGAAAAATTCTTCTTTAATAATAAATCGTTCAGTAATGTCAGTGAGCATTCATTATAATACTAGCTTAAACTTAATAGCTATATAATAATATTGTCAGGCTGTTTTCCTTGCGAGAACAGAATGAGATTACTTCTGTTATAATTATAATAAGGGGTAAGTCCTTATTTAAATAAATACGGGACCTACCCCTCTATCCTTATCCAACGAGCAATAGCAGGACCCAGGAGTAATGAGCTTTTCCGACCGTGAGACCGTGTGGAAGGAGCAAGAGCTCCCCGGGAAGTTCTACAAAGCTCTACACGAGCCTTTCGTAGATAATGTTGCCTCCCTTAACTGGCTACCTTTCGGTCACCTCTTTGGGGAAACCGAAAGTTTTGTCTGTCCGATACAGGATCAGGTTATTAAGAAGAACAACTATCGGAAATACATCCTAAACGATGGCAGCGTCAACATCTGTCGAGCTTGTCGCCATCCCGGGGAGTCGCTTCGGCATGTTATGTCCGGTTGTTCCATGCTTTTTAACTCTGAGTATCTGCATAGACACGACACAGGAGCTCGCTCTGAAATACGGCCTCGTGGATCGGAAACTGCCATACTTCAAGTACTATCGGGAGTCCGTACTCAAAAATGACCGCGCCAGGCTTTATTGGGACCGGCCTATCTTCACGGACAGGACGATTGTCGCGAACAAAGCTGATATCGTAATGATGGACCGGGCACAGTCGCGGGTATTTTTGGTCGACATTACCATTCAATGTGACGAAAACCTCGTGAAAGCCGAAACAGATAAGAAGACGAAGTATCGGGACCTGGCTCACGAGGTGACCCACATGTGGGATGGTGTGCCGACCGAAATTAACCCGATAGTAACCCTTGGTCGTTTTGCCTCCCCTGCCGAGGGCTTCCGTCTGGTTCGGTCCTATTTATGTATGTATTATATACAGTATTTACATCTATACGTTTATTTTTATTCATAATATTAACTTATAGATATAATTGCAAAAGATATATCTATATGTTTATTTTTTATTTATAAACCCAAAGAGACGAGAAAACAAATGAATATCCCCCATAAATAAATACCATTAATATCGTAAAAATCACTAATTAGTTTCAAGCAATATTTTAATGTTTATTAATTTCATTTTAATAATTATAGTTCGCTCGTTTTGCTTCCAGAATAGAAATTCTACAGACTCAGAATTCAGTTTAATTCCATGTAAGTTATACCCGCATTTAAATAGGCTTGTTAGAATCGAAACTTTACCGTGCCTCTGGCATACATATCTACGATCTCACAACTTCTCACCCAAGGAAATCCGACGGTAAAAAACTTATACACGTACGGAGACAGAAAACGAATACGACCATGAATTTACAAGTGGTGTAAACTATTTAAAACCACCATTAATATGGTTTTCACAAAAACTTATATTGATGTATAAATAAGTGAATTTAAATTTGTACGTATATTTATTTCATCGAAGGGGGCCTTCATCTCTCAGTGTACTAAGCTTAAACATAGTCTTGTGTACACCTGAACAATATTAATAGGTAGATACTTTTAAACTCAAATTGATATTTTTAATTTGATACAGCCTACAGCGAATAGACATTATCTGCATCGATTTCAATCACACAAGTTTCAATCACACACTAACTTTTGTGTCATATCTAATCATCGTGAATATAGATTAGGGTATGGTAAGTTGAATAAGCGACTCTATAGATATCTATATATAAAACTGAATGTATATGTTTATGTATGTTCAACTAAAACTCGAGAACCGTTAGCCCAATTGATGTGAAACCATGACGAACGTACTACATTAACATTTACAACACAATCTACCCATGGTTGAGTTTTTCACTATCAATAAGTAAGTGCAATGCTTCTATTTTGAATAAAGATATTTAACTTTGACTTTGACTTTGATTACCGGATAGGTGGCGCTGGTGGCAGTGATTTGTATCTTTTGAGCCATAGGTCGTATTGATATGAAAATTAGTATAAATGCATGTGGCAGCATTGGAACATCAGCTAATATGGTTACACTGGTAACTGATATTTATGACGTTTGGGACGTTTAGTTAGATTAATATATAAATAATAGAATACATTGTTTATCATCAATTTATTTCAATCTCACTATTTATATTAAAAGTCAATTGTGTGTCGCGTGTTCACACGTTGGTAAGCCGACAAGTTTCTTTGTATTCTAGATTTCTAGGTGAAGCGAAGCGAAGCTAGAATTTCATATTAATGTATCTAATTACCGTTTTTAAACGTGTATCTATACATTTATGTGTATATCTGTAGAATTTGTAGATTATCCTATGCATATGACGAATTTTCCATGTAGATCGGTATCTGTTGTTGCGTTTATATACATGCGAGGAGATGGACGATGATGAATTATTTTTTTGATAGATCCCAGTTATTTTAAGTGTATTCGGTACCGTATACGCTTACAATCAATCAGCGAACGGGTAAATAGATTGGAGCGTCTCACACTTCAAAAGTTCCGCTTCGCGAGCCACGTGCTTACGCACCGTTATCACGAGAAATGATCGATCTGATTGATCTGATGCTACGTTCTGCAAATACTTACTCCAAATACATATTTATGAAATAAACAACGGGAATTCCCACAGATAAAATTAACTCAAATGTTTCTTAAGGAAATATATCGAAGCGATCCTAAAGCCAATAATTTATTTATAGTTTAAGGATTATTTATGCTTGATGACTCCGTGGCGCTGTTGCCAAAGTGTTGGCTTAGGCATGTGCTTAGGCCGGGCTCGTGCGTTCGATTCCCACACGGGAGAACTATTTGCGTGACCCACATATTGTTTCGGATCTGGGTGCTTGTCCACGTGAAATTAATGTATGTAAAACGTCCTTACAGCATAATAATGATAATATTAATACAAAATATACATAGTGCAAAAAGGTATTCGACTCGGTACCCCATACATGGCTAAAGAGGGTCCTCGGACTGTACAAAGTAGACTGTACAGTAAGAGATTTCCTCGAGCACTGTATGTGGCAATGGAGTACGATCCTTTATCATCTAGGCGAGCAGATGACGGCTGCGCAGTACCGGATAAGGATACGATGGGGTGTTTTCCAGGGAGACTGTTTGAGCCCAATATGGTTTTGCCTCTCCCTGAACCCTCTCAGCGTGTTACTGGAGGGCTCGGGGGAAGTATTTCAGCTTCGGAGAGGAGGTACAAAAATGAACCACCTTCTCTACATGGATGATCTCAAATTATTCGCCTCCAATCGCTCCCACTTGATGGAATTGCTTAAAGTCACTTGTGATTTCAGCAATTCTATCAAAATGGAGCTCGGGACGGATAAGTGTGCGGTCCTCTATGTCAAAAGGGGTAAAGTCGCAAATACGGAGGGCATAGACTTATCTACGCCCGTTAACATGAGAACCCTCTCTGAGGCTGAAATATACCATTACCAGGGTCACAAAACATGTGTATCGATGAGGCTGGTATGAAACAGTCAGTTCGTGACGTGTTTTTTGCACGGTGGACAAAGGTGTTTAACAGCCATTTGTCAGGCGTGAATAACGCGTCGTAGATACTGTTGCCTCCCTTAACTGGCTACCTTTTGGTGACCTCTCTGAAGGTTTTGTCTGTGCTATACAGGATCAGGTTATTAAGACGAACAAGTATCGGAAAAGAGAGAGAGGTATATGTATTATGTACAACATTTATTATCTTTATTTATAAATTATAACGGTGGTAGGGCCACGCTGCAGCCTCGGCTGTTGCACGAATGGGCAGGCCCGTCCGGGTAAGTACCACGACCTCACAGAAGACCAGCGTAAAGTGGAAGTGTGAGAAATACTTTCGCGTTTCGTCTGGTGAGTAAGGTAGCCCGAGCCCAATTATCAAAAGGTTGTCAACGCATCCGTAACCCTGGGGGGTGGCAGATGTCCATGGGCGGCGGTATTCACTTAACATCAGGTGAACCGTCTGCTCGTTTGAGAACTTTTCGTATAAAATAAATAAATACCCAACCAGACGAGAAAACAAATAAATATTCCCTAAATATTAATAGTGAAATACAAATAGTAATAATAATATTATCTTGCAGTAAGGGAAATACTAAAAAAAATATTTACCGTGTAATTCACTGTGAAATCATCAAAAATAGTGAAGTTTTATAAGTCCAAAGTAACTTGACAATTTTAAATACAATTTGAAACATCTTTATTCAATATAGAAGTATTACATTTACTTATTGACTGTCTAAATACTACTACCGGCTTTTGAAAAAAAAAAGCCATTGACCTGAGAAGAACTGGCAAAAGGAACTCGGCAGGACATAGCATTATTCAATATTGACCACATTTACATAATTATGCAAGTTTTATACAAGTTTGCTTAGTATACCTTGCAATAGTTAAGCAAGCTGTCTAACAAAAACTGTCAAAATATGTACCAGTTTTTCTACCATTTTTCAATATAACCTTCACAATATTATTTATTTACAATCATTGTTGGATGAGTTTATGTTAATCGTATATATTAGCTTCCTGTTAGACAAACGAAAACATCAAGTACATGATATAATATAAAGTACTTATCGAGTTTATCAGTGTTCAAATATTTTTGTTACATTATCCTTACAAACTAGACTGTTGTAATTAAAATAATAATTGTTACTACCCTCGTATCTTCTTACAATAAAATAATTTTGTTTCAGGTCAAATCATCTACAAAATATCTGAGAGGCAAACGAAATCTCAACTTCAAACAAATATGAGAAAACTGTGAAAGCAAAATGGACTCCAGCGAAGACGAATTTTACAGTATATGCCTAAATCTCACCAGTGAAGAAATCGACAGCCTCGGCGGCTGCAACTACAGCGCTGAATTTGAGAATGGTGAACTACTGGAGAAAGTCGTTTCTAGGGTTGTGCCGATCTTTTTCGGTTTCATCGGGATCGTGGGCTTGGTCGGGAACGCACTGGTTGTGCTGGTGGTCGCTGCAAATCCTGGTATGCGGTCGACGACCAACCTGCTCATAATTAATTTGGCCGTCGCCGACTTGCTCTTTGTGACCTTCTGCGTTCCTTTTACCGCCACTGATTATGTGATGCCACGTTGGCCCTTCGGCGACTGGTGGTGCAAAGTCGTCCAGTACTTCATTGTGGTGACAGCACATGCGTCTGTCTACACTCTGGTCCTTATGTCGTTGGATAGGTTCATGGCGGTCGTACATCCAATCGCATCCATGTCGATACGAACCGAGAAGAATGCGTTACTAGCTATCGCTTGCATATGGGTTGTCATATTAACCACTGCTATACCGGTGGGGATATGCCACGGGGAAAGGGAGTATTCCTATTTTCATAGGAACCACTCGTCGTGTGTATTCTTAGAGGACCATGGATATAGCAAATGGGGATTCCAGCTCTCCTTCTTTTTGTCTTCCTATGTAGTGCCGTTGGCGTTGATCAGCGTCCTGTATATGTGCATGTTGACCAGGTTATGGAAAAGTGCCCCTGGTGGCAGGGTATCTGCTGAAAGCAGGAGAGGAAGGAAGAAGGTGACCAGAATGGTCGTGGTAGTTGTTGTAGTTTTCGCCGTCTGCTGGTGCCCAATTCAGGTGAATATACTCATTTTTTTTTCAACTGCGCCTATTAAGAAATAAAGTATAGTAGCTTAGGAAACAAAACTAGCAAATGTATATATTATTATATCTATAGTCCCACATATTATTGGAAAATATTCCTTAGCACGACTTGCCGTACAGATACTTGGTAGATATTGTCACCCGGTGGTATGGTGTGTGTATTCGTGGAAGTCAAACAAGCGAGTGCTCTGTTTGATAAAATTTTCGAAGTCATGACAACTATAAAGTTTATTTGATTTTATAAACAAAATCTATTTCTGTCTTTGGTCTGACAGCAAATACGACGAATATGGACTTTTTAAATATTAATACCTAGGATCTCTATATCAGGTCGTAAAATTCAGATCAGGATTTTGGTAATAATTACCATGACGGGTTTTAGGATTTATGAATAAAAGTAATAAGCGAATCTGTTGCAGATAATTCTCCTTGTGAAAGCGCTGGATAAGTACACGATCACATACTTCACGGTGACCGCACAAATCGTGTCGCACGTTCTGGCCTACATGAACAGCTGCGTCAATCCTGTCTTGTACGCGTTTCTGTCCGAGAATTTTAGGGTCGCTTTTAGAAAGGTACGGCTAATTATTATTACTATTTAAAGCCGTATTTTTTTATTATTATTATCCTAATAAAGTAACAGCCTATACATGACCGGCTGCCGGGCAAAGGTCTCCTCTATTCAGAGGGTTTCAGGGCATAGTCCACCACGCGACCTCGCTACGGATTGGCGGATTTCACATATCTTCGAAATATTTTTGTTATTATTTCGAAAATATGCAGGTTTCCTCACGATGTTTTTCTCACTTCAGCACTTAAAATCAACAATTTTATTGGTGCCGACGATCGAACTCAGGTTGCTCAAATATATTTAATTAAAGCCGAGCGCCCGGACACTGAGCTATCACGGCTCTATTATTTTATTTCAAATAAAATATAAGGCCTTTTTTACTATTTTCCATTACAGCTTTCACGCTTTAATGTTCTCTATGAGATTCTTAATACTAGGAACTTATATAGTAAGCATTAACTTCACCATCATCATCATCATTTCAGCCTGTTTGAGTCCACTGCTGAACATAGGCCTCCCCCGCAGACTGGCACGAAGCACGATCCTGAGCCACCTGCATCCATAGACTTCCCGCACACTTGCACAGGTCGTCACTCCATCTAGTGGGCGGTCGTCCCACACTGCGAAAGCGTTAACTTGCGTACATTAAATTCTCGTCTGTAGGTGATGTACTGCCCTCCGCCCTATGACGCTGGGCGGCCGCAGCCCACAAAGACCACGAGGACCGGCAACGGGAACTCCTGCCATGACATAGTCTGAGAAACACTCTGTGGCCGCGCTCGCGACCAAGCAACCGACGTGTAACCACGACACCGGCTGTAAAAATAACGAATACATAACCCCGCTTAGTAAATTACTTTGGTTTAGACTTGTTAATTATAATCGGCGATTATAATCATTTAAACCTAAATATTCATCAAGGAAATCGAGCGTGAACGCAAAAGCTTAGTCGGCCTTGACAACGACAAGTTCAACTTCTACATGCAAGTTTACATATTGTGATGTTTTATCACGGTGTATTATTGCTAGAATTACTATTATCGATTGGAATCAAATTTGTAAATACAAAATGTTGTTAGATTTAATTTAGAATGCAAAGACATATATCTCAAATGGTGTTACAGTAGTATGTAGGTATATACAGATGTATAATTGTCTTACATTGCCCCAAAAATGCATTGTAAATAACATGTGAATATTAGCAAATAACTCACAATACTTGTTAAACGTGTGCAAGTATGTTTGTATATATGTGAATAATGGTGCAAATATGAACAGTGGGTTTTATTAGTAGGTAATTTTTACAAATTTGATTATATAGAACGTTAATGTATATTAAATGTATGACTGTTAACAGAAAAAATATATTTGTATGTAATTAATTGTAAATAAATGTATTGTCGGCATCTCATTTACTTCTATATTCGTGAGCCCTAATATGGAAGTAAATGTAAGATATTATTGCTTTAACTAGTTAACGGATATACTTACATGTAAAAATAAAATAATGTTTATAACGGTATATATCACATAGTAATCTAGTAAAGTATGAGTAGAAATTAAAACATCGAATTATCATTGACGTAATATTATACGGAATACCACTTAAGGTAAATATACTATGAAATAAATATTATCAAAAATTATATTATTGATAAGTAGCCATAGTTAAATGTTCCCGCTATTAGAACGGTTTAATAGCTAATAATAAATTAGAATATTAGACGTATTTTGTCTCTGACATTTCAATATGTAAATATTTTTCATATTAAACAATTTCATTCATATAATCTATGTTATATATTTTAGAAATAAAACAAATATCTTAATGTTGATAGAGTATTTATTAAAATAATAAAACGTTTAAAAGATTTTTACGGTTATAAAATAAAAAAATAATTGTAACCGGCATGCCTGTATCAAATGCTGCAATAAATAAAAATGCCCATATATAATGACTTTTATTTACTTTTATGTGTTCCTACTTACAAGAGTATTTTGGTCAGTGATGGTGTTGCTTCTATACAGAGGAACGATATAAAGCTTAATCAGGAAGCCCATTTTTTTTTAAAATTGCCCTTACTTATGGATAAAATTATTCTATGTTGTAAGGACGTTTTACAAAAACAAATTTCACGTGAACAATTGGTGGTAATTACATCAGCATATTATATAACAAGTGCTTCAGGTGTATCGACGCAAAACTTGTCAGATAAAGAAATTAGGATTTGTTTAGTGTAATTTAAATTTGTTTGTGTAATTTATAATTAAGGAAGGGCAGGTCGTGATCCGAAAAGGAGACAGATATTTGACAATGCGAAGTTACGTGGTCCACAGAAACGGGAATGAGGTCTAAAAGGGAAGGAAGAGTCTTTCAGAGATAAAAGAGATTTTATGTCACCGACATTACTGAATTCCAGATAAGTGCTTATCTCGATTTCAGTTATATAATAAATAATGTTTTTAATTCAAAAAAGATTACATCATGCTTTTCTCTCTTCTGTATAAGACGTAATGTTTTAAGTAAATAAGCCCATTTTATGCAGGTTGTTTAAATGACAGTTTGCATCTTCTTTCCGAATCGCGATTAAAAAAAGTATTCAAAGAAAGATCTATAATTTTTTCTAGTGAATAACAAATGAAGCATCGCTGTTAGTATCGAATAAATAATCTATTACCCATTCCTTTGGCATTGAAGTGTTGACTGGTTTACAAAGAACACATTACACTATGAAAACAAATATCAACCTCGCTTATTTGTTTTCTTTTGCTATTTGCGAGCGTTGACATTTGACGTTTTCCAGAGTCTTAAAAAGCTATCAAAGAGAAGTTAAGAGGTTTTCGGAGACTTAAAAAGCTATATTAAAGGATAACAAAGCAGTTTATCAAAAAATGTTGTTTAATATATTATAACTTCATTAACACAATAACAGCATACTGTTAACCAAGTTTTTAATAGGATTTTGGTCTACGTTTGCCCATACTTCCACTAACGCGTTCCGTAACTCTTGTAAGGAAGCTGAACTGGAAAGCTTCTTTTTTGTTTGAGAAGGTGACAAGTGGCCTTGTCTAACGCATCTCTCTATCTTGTTCCATTCATGTTTTTTTTTATGTGAAAAGTTTGCCAAACGATCAGACGGTTCACCTGATGTTAAGTGAATACCGCCGCCCATGGACATCTGCCACACTCGAGGGTTCCAGATGTGTTGACAACCTTTTCGAAATTGGGCTCCGGCCACCTCAGTCACCAGACGAAACGCGAAAGTATTATACTTCCACTTTACGCCGGTTTTCTGTGAGGTCGTGGTACTTACCCGGACGAGCCTGCCCATTCGTGCAACAGCCGAGGCTACTGCGTGGCCCTACCACCATTAATGTTCTATGATGTTCAAGTCTGGGCTGCCAGCGGACAATTTGTGAAGTTAATACCGACATCTTGAATACACCCATTGACCTAATAAGTAGTACGGGGCCACGCACAATAGTGTCTAAATGAAATTTGAGAAAGGACCCATATGATCAACTTTTCACCATTTCTGAATCCATTTAAGCGTTTATGTACACGGTCAATAGCCTCACGAATCGTCCTTGGGAGGAATCGGTATTCTTGTGCAAGGATCAGTGATCTGTCAAACATGATGTATTGGTTTGGGAAATTCAAGGTGTGCTTACAAAGCCAATTTTAGAGACTTGTTTGACCTAGGAACATATAGCTGCCTTAAAACACAATTAAAATCACTACATAGTATAAAACAAAGTCATCCCGCTGTCTGTCTGTCCGTATGTATGCTTAAATCTTTAAAACTGCGTAACGGATCATGATGCGGTTTTTTTACTAGATACAGTGATTCAGGGGGAAGGTATATTTAGTATCAGCATTGTTTCGTGCAAAGCCGGGGCGGGTCGCTAATTAAAAATAAACGCGAAGGGGGCTTACCATAACAAAAAGTTTATGGCAAATAAAAGATGCGGAATTTGATTCCCTACAGTACGAAAGACCATCTTTGTGACTTTTCCTCTTAAGTGTATAGTTTCGATATCCGCCAAAAATGTTTTGTCAAGATAGCGCCGGAAGCTACACTGGATTCTTTCAGCATTTTGTGATTTTATTCCGAATAAGTGTACACTACACTTATATAGTTTAGTCTTGTTTAGTTTAGTTTAGTCTTGTTCGAAGTTAACCAATAAACATGTAATTTTTTCCTGTCCTAAATTGAGCGTTAAAAATTTGCAAATCCAATAACAAATTCAGTTCGCCGTTAAAGTGTTAACGCGTAGATAGATAACGTCATCACTGATAACAACGTAGATAAAGTATCGTTTTTTCCATGTCAACGATTAAATGGGCAAAATACTTGCATAATCGGTAACTAAGTCCTCTCTTTATATGCTGAATCTGTAGTTCAGTGCAGGTTATATTGTGAGGAAATTGCGTTCCAGAGATGTGATTAGTGTTGAGCAAGTGAGAATGTGAGTGTGAGAAAGTGTGAGAGAGTCAGAAAGTGAGAATTTGAGAGTGAAGTGAGAAGATGAGCAAGTGAGAATTGATAAAGAAAAACCGGAGTGCAGTTTATTCTTGATAACACAAGAAGAATATTATATTTTTTTATAAACTTTGACTTGACGGTGTCACGAAACATTGATATAAAAGCGATAAGGCATTTGAAGAGCTTGCCTTACCGCTACTGATGAACGACATTGTATCTGTTGTTTGAAGATTTATAATTTTTCACGTTACGCTAGTACCAATAACTGGCAATGGGAAAAATATCCCTCATATTTAAACTTTACCATTTGATAAATTCATTGTCGTTGACATGACCAAGAACTTGCTTAACGTAGCATATCCGTTAGGGTCGCCAAATGCTAAATATCTGGCGCTGTCCGGGTGCCCGCTTTAAATTCATTATACGCGAGCAAACCGAGTTCAAATCTCGGTGCCGGCACCAATAAAATTGTTACTTTTAAGTGCTGACTTATTACATGCTCAGCGGTTAAGGAAAAAAGGAGAAAGGAGAAAAGTCATGAGGAAACCTGCATATTTTCTTTATTATAATGAGAAAAAAATATTTTTCCACAGCCCCCAGCTGCAATCCTGGTCTGTATTACCGTTGCCCACGAAGCTTAGGGAGAAGGGCACATCGCAATATCGATACGAGGTTATTAAATGTAAAAAACATCAAAATTTAATTTAACAAAATGATTTGACCATACCACCAGCTTGATGCCCAAGCTAACAATCCATAATTATATCCAGGCCCCGCAAAAACTTCAAGACACTCAAAGCTAGTATTGCGTAGATTAAATTTGGTTAATAAATTGACCTAGAAAATCTAATTATCCACAAATTTTCATTTCTACTTGGCGATATTCTGCAAAACTTTCCTGGATAAGACTAAGGAAGTTCCAATTAACTCTTTGCGAGTTCATTCGAAAAGAGATAAAGATAATAGTTGGTAAAACGTAAGTGTGGTTTCCGCAAAAATGTAGTTTGTTCAACATTTTTCTAAAAAACAAATCGAAGCCGATATTTGTTTTGCTAGTGTAATGCATTCTATGTAATCTAACACGTCATTGCCAAACGTATGAGTGATCGATTATTTATGCGATTCTTACAAAGATGCTTTATTTTTATCTGTCTAGAAAAATTTGTGGCTCTGTCTGTACCGAATTAGAAAACAAAATAAAAATTATCTACGGTGTACAGAGATGATACAAGGTTGTATAGATAGACTATAGATAATGTTCCAACATTATTATTACATAATGCTTTTTAGCGAGTTTCGAATGGGAACTAAACTGAAATAATTCATTGTAATTGTATTTGCCGTGTGTCAGTCACATTTTTTATGGAATACCAAACATACAAAGGTATGAAACTGGCTATTCTTGGTATTTCTCAGAATTCGCAATGAAAATATCCGCAGTAGAACAAAGATAATCGACATAGCTCAGAGGATTAGTAAGCTTAAGCGGCGGTAGGCCGGACATATAGTTAGATAGCTCGTAGAACCGATATCCGATGGGGAAGATAGGTTCTTGAATGGCAGCCTCGTACTGACCATCGCAGTGTAAGGCGACCCTCAAATAGTATGGATCCCTGATGGATGCTGGAAGCTCAGGATCGTGCTTCGTGTCTGTGGTCTGTGGGGAACATCCAAGATCAGCAGTGGATTCAACCAGTTGTAAACTACTACAAATGATTATAGTTCTTACACATTAACGCCCGGTTTCTGAAACACTGATCATCGTAGATGTCAACTAATCAGCTGTGAAATGGCTTTTCAAATTACATTTTAGTTGCCAAAAGGATGGTTAAACTCTTTGAATTGATCATTCTGATCATTAGGAAGATCATTCTGGTCAATTCTGAGAGTTTAAACCAACCTTTTGGCAACTAAAATGAAATTTGAAAAGCTATTAGACAGCTCATTAGTTGTATCTTTGATGATCAGTGTTTCGGAAACCAGCCGTTAATATGTTAGCTTGCGACGGTGTTCATTGACTTTGGATAATTTTGTATACCAATACTATTTTGAAATATACAACCACAACCAGACTGTTTGATAAACATTGCAATACTAACGTTTTAAGATGCTTGGTAACAGGTCCCACTTTTTGGCGCAGTTGCTAAGTTATTGGGATAGGCGCTGGGGTCATGGAATCACAAGACACATTACTTCGCCTACTATATACAAAGGGAACAAATATTGAAAACTTGAAATCCTTTACCGTTTAAATGCATACATTTTTATTTTCTTTTACAGGCGTGTGAGATTTTACATATATGCTCCCTGAATGGTTAGAAATTATTACAATAAATCAAGCGTATGACTCCATTAAAGTGATTTATTCAGACATTTTCGCCATTACATGGCATTTATAATTCTTTTAAGGCTTTATATGACATTTGTTTTCCTTTTATTAAACCATACAAGTACTATTTTAGGCTCACATAAAATTTCAAATTCGTTGTTATACTTACGCATAATAATTCAAAATATGTTTGACTCAAAAGTAAGTATATACTTTCAATAAAAAAGTAAAAAGAAAATCAACTAAATAAATAAAATGTAGCATATGTAGCATATTAGGGATATACGAGTATCTTACGGATAATGCGGCATTTAAATTGCATAAAAGTATACTGAAGGAGATCCGGAGAATGTCCATTTTAGGAACAAAGCCAAGAAATTCTGTGGTACATAAACATTATTTATTTGGTAAATGTACGTAAAAGAGCACATTCCTTACATATATAATATAATGGTTTAAAAAATGGTAGTATAGTATGAATTTCTCCTAAAATATTAGGATGATGATGAGGAAAGTTTTGATGAACTCACCATCATGATATAGTAAACCAAAACGTGGTCTTAGGTAATTTGCTTCGACTTTAGACAGTTTTGAGTACGTGTACATTACAGTGGAGAGTCTACAAGGTGGAGGGTCGTCTAATACTATATTGACCTTTAAAAGACCGCTCGAAAACCTTTCTTCGACAACGGATACGATCAAAGTAAGTTTTAAAATAATGTTTAAATAATTGATTCAAGTGATAGAATTAATTATAGGATTATGTACGACACAAATCGAGATTTAATTTAAATTCAAATTCTAGCTTGAAAACGATTCCAAGACTGATTGCAGTTTTGATTTTGTCATGCATGCTTGCAAGCCATTCCGAAAATTACCTAGTCCCGGAATTATTTATAACTCGAATATATCATACCTATCGCTGCCTAAGTTTAGTGAGTGTACTGAAATATATAAGGTTTACTGTGTAAATAAAGGAATGGAACAATAATTGAATGAATCTTGTAGTTTTTTCAGTATAAAACATTAAAGTATGATTAATAACAATAAAACTAGCATATGAACCGTGCGAGTTATCGCACAGTACTGTGATCAGACACCAAATGATTAAATGAATGTGTTATCAGTATTAACAATTTAAATGTACCTTGTCAATCGTCTTCAAAAACGGAGGAGGTTGTCAATTCGACTGTATTTTTTTTATTTTTTATATTTGTTACCTCAGAACTTGCGGTCGAGAGAACTGTTTTTTGTGATTCATTTTTGAATAGAAAGCTGGTGCTTCCCATGTGGTCCCATATTAATTTCATTGGTATCGGATCTGGGGCTCCGGAGATACTTAGGCAACTCCTGAAAATCAATTATAAAATGAATACAGAGCGAGATATTTGAAGTCGGTTTTGTTTTTCGTTAGTAAAAAAATTGACTTGTTTTTCAGAATATTTTTATAGTCTACTTCAACAAATTTTTAATAGATGGCATTATCATACATTCTTCTTAAGAAATTTTTAAACGAAACTTTTTATGTAAATATGAATTTTAAAATATTTGACGAGAAAATTGGCTACACCTTAAAGCGTTCCTAAAGTTTATTTTTTTGTGAAATATTGTCAAGCGAGCAGATGGTTCACCTGATGTTCAGTGAATACTACCGCCCATGGACATCCGCTATACCCGAGGGTTGCTGATGCGTTGACAACCTTTTGAAAATTGGGCTCCGGCTACCTCACTCACCAGACGAAACGCGAAAGTATTATACTTCCACTTTACGCCGGTCTTCTGTGAGGTCGTGGTACTTACCCGGACGAGCCTGCCCGTTCGTGCAACAGCCGAGGCTGCTGCGTGGCCCTACCACCGTCAAGTTCCTGAAGAAGATTGGTCAGTTTTTACTATCTGTCAAGTGAATGATCCCTCTACAAGATCCAAGAGTGTAATCTGTACAAGCTTGACCATGAATGGGGGCTATCATACTTGCCGGTTTCTGAAACACTGATCATCGTAGAAATTAACTAATCAGTTGTCAAATGGTTTTTCATTCTGATCACTAAGAAGATCATTCTGAGATTAAATTCAATTCAGAGAGTTTAACCATCCTTTAGGCAACTCAAATAACATTTGACAAACCATTTGACAACTGATTAGTTAATTGCTGCGATGATCAGCGTTTCAGAAACCGGGTGTTACTTATTGAATACAATATTAATAATTTGAATACTGACCGTGGCCCGGGTTAACTAACTATTGCATTCAAACATCCAACGCCTCAGTTTATCCCGTGACCAGAACGCTGAAAAGAATTTGAAACGTTGGAAACTAGAATGAAAAATATAAACGCGATCAGTCAGTAAAATTAGTATCGTGCAAACGCGTATATAAAATAATTATGGTTATAAAATGAATAGAAATGTTATAAAAGTTTCTATTTGTTGGTATTTGGGTTGGTTGTTATACGAGAGACTAATAATACTCGAAATGCATCAACTATTTCACAGTTTACACTTACGATTCCTTAATAGACCGGTTAGAGTCAACAGCTTACGCGCCTAAACGCATTTGGCCTGTAACGTCATGCCTATTTTACACTTTATATTTACAGTTTTCTTTGGACCAGAGTATGATCAGTAGTAATTGTGAAATTTGCAGATATCATAAAGTAACGAGCCCCTGTTTCTTTTGCAATTCTCGTCTGAAACAAAAACAATAAATAGTGCTATCTTGACGTCTGACGGTCGCTTACTACAAATTTTTTCGGTAACAGTATTCATAGCAGCCTCTGGTTGCATGCAATATCGTCCAGGGAAGAACTGCGTTATAGACCGATGTCAATGAAAGTGTTCGCGATTTGTCTTTTGAGTGACGTAACCGGGGTCCACTTTTTAGTGGTTGACAACGTATTTACAACCCATCAGATGTTGGGCAGTAGTGATCATATAACATCAGATGACCAGTTGCCGCTTGTCAACTTCACATAAAATGTGTTCCAGAAAAAGTCCGTTATTATTTAATAAATCATTTGTCCCCTTGTGTTTCGAACATCCAGAGTCATTGTAGTTTTCTTAATATCAGGATTGTTTACAACTTTTCTTCTTCTATCATACAAGACTAGGTGCGAGAAAGACGTGTACACAAACACAAAATGCTTCAAAAACGCAGCATTTCATTTCTTTATTACATATAAAGAAACATTTTTAATCTGCTATGACATAAAGGCTTACTGACCTTTTGATTTTATTTTGATATTGATGTTTGGTTTATTTAAAACGATAAAAAATGTACTTGTATTTCTCATTTACTCATTAACGTGCTCAGCGGTGAATGACAACGTCGTGAAGAAATCTGAATAATTTAAAAAAAATCGAAGAATTGTGAAGATTCTCTAAACAAAGAGGCCCAGTAGTCGAACATGTATAAGCTGATACCTTACTTCATGTTCTGTGTAATTCCATTATTGTTTGGTAATCCATTGTTATGTATCTGTGCCGACGACCTCGATCGCGTGGAATTTAAAATAAATAAAATTTATTAAATAAAAGTTACTCTTTATTACATCAGCTATCTGCCAGTGAAAGTCCCGTCAAAATCGGTCCGGCCGTTTCAGAGATTAGCCGGAACAAACAGACAGAGACAGATAAAAATCGTAAAAAAAATATTTTGGTATATGTATCTACCGTGTATACATCCATATGCATTTAGTAAAAAGCTGTTATTTTAATAATGTAAACAGACACTCTTTATTTATCTATCTTTTTATTTATCTGTATAGATTGTGGATAGATCTGTATAGGTGTGTGTTTCTTCTTCTTTCTTTTTTAAATGTATGTTAAAATAGCCGACAGATCTCGAAACGACGAGATTATTTCAGTAACTCATTTCGCCAATTTCAGTTTTCGAGCTTCTCGCTTTTGTTCCGTCGACGCCTCTTATAGACTCTGACGAAAATACGCGCATGATAGATTATTTGCGGGAAACTCTCATAACACTAATCGCTTCGGCTTCTAGGCCATTAATCACAATACGTGTAAATAAATAACAAAACGGAACACTTTAAAAACCTTTTACATTGATTTATTACGTACGTACATGTATATATGCATAAATTATAAAATATACGCAAGGCAAATTAATTATGAGCAGACTTTTATGCTTATTGATGTTTCTTGCATTTTAAAACCGCACCATAAATTTTCAACACATTGGAAAAGTGAATTTTCAATAATATCTTGTCGTATTGTTTAATGTTATGAATAAGTGGTGAGCTTTTTGAGTTTTTTTTTTAAAAACGCTTTTAAGTATATTTAAATTCCGTTAATTTCTTTTTCAAAGAGGTGGTTTTATTTTATTTCTCCTGTAGCGCAGCGTAAAACGAAACTGGTATATGAACATACATTAATAATATTTTTGCACCCGTCTTGTACGAACTTTGTCAAAAGGTCCCTAAATAAAGTTCTAGAACTAGATAGTATTTTTTTTATGGAGAAAAGGGGCAAACGAGCAGGAGGCTCACCTGATGGTAAGTGATCACCGCCGCCCATGAACACCTACAACACCCGAAGGCTCAGAAATGCGTTTCCGGCCTTTTAAGAAAGAGTATGCTCTCTTTTTGAAGGTTCCCAGGTCGTAGCGGTTCGGAAAGACAGCCGGCGGAAGTTGGTTCCACAGAGTGGTTGTGCGAGGCAAGAAATGCCTTAAAAATCGCGCTGTTGTGGAACGCTGGACATCGAGGTGGTGTGGATGAATTTTTTGGTTCTGGCGCGATGTCCGATTAACGCGCAAACTTGTGTCTTTTTGGGGTTGAATTGGACTAGGTTTAGTAGACCCCAGTCTGAGACTTTGGTTAACAAAGTCCCGACCTCAGACACAAGCTTGTTCCGACTCTCGTAGACGTTTTCCCGAGAAATGTTAGCTCGGCCAGTGTACGAGACATCCACAGTGCTATCGTTTGCTGATATGATCAGCAACATCCATTGTTATGGACGTTGCTGATCATATCAACTAGTAACATAACAACATAGTAGATCATTTTCAACTTTGTCTTGCCTGAAAAGACGATACCAAGAACTCTTCTCTATAGCCTCCTTTAGAAATCTGTGCAGTTAAGAAATTTGTCGATAACAGTTTATTATCAAATACAAAACCTAGATCTAAATGATACCTGTAAACTATTAATTTTTTCATAGCGTTATTTTGGTATTCTCCTATGTTATTTTGAAACGTTGAAGTGTTATTTTATGTGATTTATACAATAAAAATTATTTATGCACACCACTATGTTCCAACCTGTGATCTCATATCGTCGCGACGGCGCCATGAAGCCACCAATCGTCATGAATAATTATTGAAGTGAAAACATCTTTAGACGCGTTAAGCACTTTTTGTGTGAACAAAAATTAAGAAAAACGCAGTATTAACACATTATTTTAATTATTATTATTATGTATATTAATTATTTTTAACTTGAAAATAATTATTAACAATAAATTTATTTATCAATAAATGTATTAATTATTGTTCACTTACTCAGTTCTCACTTCTATCGGCAGCGTCCAAAGACTGCTCCGTTTTTTATTGGTGTGTTTTAATTCAAATTATTATTATTTCGGTATTTTCTGCGATAGTAAACATTATCAATATTGGCATCGAATAATTTAGATTCTATCTACAGTTTATACACCATAAACATATCTGAATTGTAGTTTTGTTGTACGCACAGTAAATGGAAAGGCATTAAGTTCGTTGCGTGACGTATCGCTCGATCTTTAGTAGGTCCTTACTGTTTCTTTTTCAATAAAATTTGAATAATGTCGTAGATTTTTGTTGAACGAACTTTGGCGCACTTCGGATACGTTACAGATATTAGTTTCCATGATAGCTTGGGTGATAACTTACGAACGTATTAATTTCTATGTAAAATTTCGACGTTTCATAAGAACGCGCACGTCTATGTGAATAAAGATATTTTGGATTTTAAATTTGATTCTTTTTTTTTTTTTTCATAAAAATGACGTATGAATCTTTATAAATTGACTTAAATTGTACCATCAATCTCGTTCAGTTAGTACAGAACACTTGCCAGTATTTTAACGTATACATCATATCTCAGGGTTTGTAGGGAAAGAGTCGTGTTACACGGGCACAATATTTGTGGCAGTTCTCAATACGTTATAGAACGAAAATCTCAATACGAAGCGCCAACAGATGACGCAGGCGTTCCAATGATTGCTAATTCAGTATTAATTTATAATTGCTATTATTAATTAGAAATTACAATCTCCCTAACCGCCCGTGCCCTTTGCCCGTGTGCACATGCCGACACTAAAGTCTCTCCATGGTGTGGAGAGTTTTAATCATCGCCCATACATACCATCGCCCATACGACATATCGCACACCCAATGACTGCTTGAATTGCCTCACTATGAACTATAGAGTGCCCGTACTCGAGGATCCAAAATAAACTTACCTTATCAATAATGGGGTTATTAGCATCAATTTCTACAAGTACATGACCTTTTGCACCTTTCTTAAACTGTCGTTAGCGTACTTTTGGAGCGTGATCCTTCCCTACATAGTATAAAACAAAGTCGTACTGCTGTCTGTCTGTCCCTATATATGCGTAGATCTTTAAAACTACGCAACGGATTTTGATACGATTTTCTTTAATAGATAAAGTGATTCAAGAGAAAGGTTTATATGTATAATTCATACGTAATATAGTAGAGAAACATTGATAATTTTAGAGGTTTCTAATGCGATGTCGAAATAAAAATTCAGCTGTAGCAAATTCAATATAGGTATAATGATTGCCGGGCGCGCAGTAGTCTTAGTTCGCTCTTTCTTATATTTCCTGAATCTTATACACTCTCACTAAAGTTTTATGTATGTACCCATTAAATCAAACTAGTTACCGGATTTAATTGCATTTTAATTTTGATTTTGAAATTTCGGACGTTTCGAACCCTTTTCCAGCATTCAAGTTCATGGTTCAGGGTCAACGCTGGAACATGAGTACTATTGTACTATTGTACTATTGTACTATTGTACTAGTAGTACTATTGTACTAATGTTTGCTTGTCTTTATTTTCTTCGAACTTCAGGAAATAAACGTTTAAAGCATTATCATGTCTCGCACTATTTTCTCAAGAGATTGCTCTGTTATATCCAACCTTAATCGAGGACGACATTCTTCTTCCAAGCGAAAAGTATTTTACTGTGTTTATACTGAAATAATTTATTCTATCGTCAATAACTCTATTATCATAAAATCGATTCCAAGAATTATGGAGAAACTCATTTTAATCAATATGCCTTTGGCATGTGGATTTAAAGAAAATATATAAAAGATTAGAGAGACTTTTGTCCCATTTTAGGTTCAGTTCATGGCTGTTTGTATGATTTCACAAGAACGTGCGATGCACGGATTCTTAAACGGATGATTGGGGACAAAACTGAGCCATGCAAATTCAAGTGGAAATCGAATCTAAGAGTCGCGACAACGAAACATAACAGCTTAACATCCTCGCCACACAACTATCAGGAAGGACAAAAAAATTGGTAATAAAATATTTGTTGTTCATGTTTCGTCCATATTTATATCTAAAATAATATTAATGCGTAAATAATGAAGTAGAGCCGTTTTTGATCTAATACCTCACTTTTTATTCACTGTACCCGACTTGGACCAAACCGCATACATTATGTATAAAACATATTCATGTATGAGTTTATACTTTCTTTTCATATTAATAGACAAATACTCTGACCCTAGATAAAGTAATTTGGTGATTTTTTTTAGTATTTGCATTCAAAAAATACTTCGCATTTCTTGTAAAATAAAATTGATTCAACAGATATTATCATTATCCTCTTATAATTCGAATGAGACGCAGTCTTTTTGCACCTTGTACCGTAATTATGTCTTACATGTGTGGAAGTTGTTGATAACTAATAATAATAATAATAATCGTGATAATTTGCATGTAATGTATCTCGTCATCTACGAGTATATCATTCAGCAGATGATATCGCGAATAGAATATCTCGAATCATTTTGCATTCTGTTCACAAACACACCGTTGCCGTGTGTAATCTTATTAGTTCTATCTAATCCTTTGAACGAACATAAAAAAACAACAAAAGCCATGGATTTTTTAATAATTTATGTACTTTTAAGTGAAACTGTATTTAAGTGGACTAATGACTCATGAATGTAAGTAAGCGATAAATATGGATTGATGACATTTAATGTTGCATCTTCTGGTGGCAATTTTTCATAACATCTAAGCTCCCTTGGCAGTTTCTCTTGTATATGAACTGTTAAATCAACTAGCAGAATATAAATTCTCGCGTAAGTAATATACTATCGTAAGTAATAAGATATCAATGATACGAAGTTGATGGAACGTTCACATTGACAGGGTTATTGAGAAACTTTTCTGGGTTATATTCAATACTATATATACCCTTTACCAGAACGGGAAACAACGTTCTAGGGAAGCTATCACTTGGAATTGAATGACGTCAAAAATTTCTTTTCGGGGATGATTTTTACTAAATCACTACACAGTATAAAATAGAGTCATCCCGCTGTCTGTCTGTCCCTATGTATGCTTAGATCTTTAAAACTACGCAACAGATCTTGATGCGGTATTTTTTAATAGATAGAGTGATTCAAGAGGAAGGTTTAGATGTTATAATACATTTCACCCGTGCGACGACGGGACGGGTCGCTAGTTTATAAAAAGGCGAGCTAAGGCACGGCGTGTTTTGTAGCCTTATTCATAATTTTTCAAAACTTTGTGTCAGTGGCAGGAGAAAAATTCTTTGCAAGGAACATTTAAGGGTGTAAGCAGAACAAGTTTTATTACAATCCAACGAGGGGTTCAGGAGCAATAATTTTTATGTATAAATAACATACGATCTCGTTTCACGGCCTCCAGAACTAATTGTGAAGGCGTTTAGTCTGTTTAAAATTGTATAAGAATATTTCCTATTATATATCTTTTTCTTTTTTAATGTATTTTTAAGCTATGGATATTGCCGTATTAAAATACTCTCAAAAGTCCTCTACTTGATATAGAATCGGCTATATCAGCTGCCGACGAAAGTGTATGCTTGTTAAGTGCCCCATTTGGATATAGCGGATAATTTTTCTGTAAAATGCAGCAACTTAGTTAACATCTGCCAGATAAACGGTCAAAGTATAAAAAAGCGTCCATGGCATCCCAATTCCTGGATGCTGGTTCACTGGTAGGTTGAAAACCGCAGATTAAGTTGAAAGAAATTGCGAAAATGACTTCACTCGTGAACTGTTCCGTAGCACTTGCATAATCTTGCTACAAATCTGTGAAAACCAAATCGCTGATATTCACATCATAACTATACCCTCAGACAGATTATTAAGGTTTTTCAAAGATAATATTGAAAAACCTTAATAATCTGACTTACCTAACAACCAATTTACCGGGATAAAATTCTCGAAATCTTTCACTGTCACTGAATGGAAAATGAAAGGAATAAAGTTATACCAAACAAATCAATTTATGGGTAATACCAAACCCTGTGGAACGTACGATAAACATTTATACATATGTATTTGGGCGAAATAATAACAATTGCTCTTGCGTAATTGTCGACATTTTATAAATATATTCTATTTTAATCGGATTCATCACTACCGATGAATCCAACCATAATAGTCATCCCGGTAGGCGCATAGAAACTCTTGCTGATTGCGATAAATACATAGTTACAGTAATAAATAACCAAATCAAAATAAACCACGATATTACTTGTTGACTATTCCCGTATGAATTACACTACTTATAGGCGAAGATAAACATTGAAGAATCAGAAATAATAAATATAATATTGCGATACGATTATACCGCAATATTATGTTTATTATCTGAGCTAGACAAATCTCAGGAGATTTGAATATTTCAAATTTGTCTTATTTTGCTTTTGTAACTTAAATATTGAAATTTCTTCAAATTGAAATATTTATTATTGAGAGAATGTATTTGTTCTTATTTATCGTTCGATCAATGTTAAATGTCATTCTGTTTGGGTACGTTGCCCTCGGCTTTGTCGCTTTAATTAAATGCTGGACACAATTTGTCTTTAACTGCAGCGGACTGTCTTCGAAGATGGGAATTTTCTAATAGGGGTGCAAAATTCACTCGCTTAATTAACTAAATGTTTTTGACTTAATTCTAACAAAGGAATCTTCGAAAATTGTTTAAGCCAACTGGAGTGCGAATTGGAACTTCTGGCTTTTATTTAATGGCGCTAATGGTGCGTAGTATTTAACCATTTTAAATAATGTAATTAAGTTGGGAAACTTTTGAACGATGTGTCTTAAACTAATCAACGCATCAAAGATATGATGTAAACGGTACAAAAACAATGACTTGGAGACCATAAGCGAAGCTAAGTCATAATTATTTTTATTTTCGGTCTATTTTTATGTGTTATTTCTTTCGGCCTTCGTTCGGACAAACCTATATAAACTTCAGGTAATTCAAATTAAGTTCGTCCGCCTCACTCCTTAGTACGCTAGCGTATCGTTCACCTGCATAGTGATTACAATCACCTGACGCTACGCGAATACTTTAAAGAGTTAACCAAACGGTTCATCGAAAAAAGGGGTAATTCCAACTTTCTACGTTTACCAACCCGACATAATACCGAAACGGTCGTGAAAGAGGACATGTGTACGTTAGACCCACCGGGGGTCTCGCTAGATATCACAATACTCACACATAGTCAGTTAGTCAGTCTTCACCTACTAGCACTGCGAAACCAAAAAAAAAAATTTACACCCGCATTCCAGGTCGCTTCTCACCGCTCCACCGGTCATCGGGATCACGGTTCGTACCGAAACTCAACGGCCACTTGCCTACATACACAAACATACCGCCAATTGCCTAACGCGGAGGGCCGCATCAAGTTCATGGGTACTGGCTAGCCCACACAGTGTTCGATGAACATCTAATAATCGATGAACTAAAAGCAAGAACATCAGAAAAAGTAAAAGTAAAAAGAACACAGCTTCGTCTGAAAAATTAATAGATAGATTACGTATGAACAAATCTCATCCATGGAAGAGTTTATAACTAGACGCTTTTGCGATGCTATGTTATGTTTAGTCCGTGAATGTTATAGATTCGCTAGTAGTTGATTCCACTAAGCACCTCATTATCAGTCAAGTACAATAAATAAATATGACGTCGACGACAGCAATGCTAAAGAGAGCTACGCTATCGAAACTGCTGTAAGTCGGTTCGACGACGCTTATGTATAGCGTTTGCCTACTTGAGCTATCATTCGAATGTATCCGAATCTTCCGGGGGTCCTGCATCCCGGAATGTATTTCACCGTTGCCAGCCAACAGATAACACGGCCAACAGATAGCCGTCGCTAGTGTAGTCCCTAGGCGAAACGTAATTGCCGAAAACCCCAATGTTTTGCATAATGTTTTGCATGCGCATGTCCAAAGGCGTTATGCTAAAGTGGGCTATATAAAGCTCGTGTAAACCTAGCCTTTCTCTGAGATGTGCCCAGTGAAGGCAAGAATTTAATGTAATAATTATATTCCAAGCTCGTGTAACACAATAAAAAGAAACCTAGACGATTCCCTTTCTCTGAGATGTGCACTTAACCCACACAGAATATTCAGCAAACAGGGATGCCTCTTGCTCAGTTTGCTTTCAGGACAACTTATTCTATTATATTGTTACTATTTAAAGTTTAAAACAAGGGCAACAACTGATAGAGTGATATAGACCTTCCAAGTATTCATCACAGATGTTTGGTTCAACAGATGGAAAATGCAGCATTGCGATATTGTCGATTTGCTAACAGTGACTTTTTTATATACTTTAAAAATATTTTCACTTAACGCCAGCCTACTGTTAGATCGTACTACTGCCCGATTTTTAATAGGTCATTTCATATCAAACAGTAAAGAGTGGAGCAAACCGTAGAAACCGTAGACTTTTTTCTCAATTGCATAATAATTAGAACTATAGCTTTTCTGCTAATAAATAATTCAGCTGTTCCTTACAAAAGAAAAGCTATTATAATAACAAAAAAACTGTTTTTTCCAATCATAATGCAAAGGCATGTCCAGAAAAATATTAATGTATTATAATTTTTAACAAAAAAAATCATCAAAATTGGTTAATAAACGACGAATTATCCACGAACATACATAAAAAAAAAATATACGGTCGAATTGAGAAACCTCCTCCTTTTTTGAAGTCGGTTAAAAAGGCAAAAAAATTAAATTATATTTGACTATTCTAGTAATTTGACCGACATGAAATAATATCCTAATTTTGATTATACTTTCAATAACAAACATAAAAAAAACGTTAAGCTGCCTTTTTCTTTAATGGAGTCTCATTTTACCTTAATGGTCCTAAATATGACAGGTTGATGGGGAGAAATGACGTTGTTTTTTATCTATTTAACAAAGCATTAGAGGCCATTACTAATAGAGTTAAATCATTTATAGTAACTAAAGTGAAATGCTTTTTTTTAGTACTTAAGATCTATCTAGACATATATAAGAAATTTCCACCGATATTTGACTCATCACGATATCTCTGGAACCATGAGGCGTAGAGAATTGAAATTTGGTAGGAATATTCCTTTCGCCGGGTAGAGGTCAGCTAAGCACAGATTCTACGAAATTCCACAAAACCGGATCAGCTAGTTATTAATATTTCCAATCAGTGCCTAGGACCCCGGGAACAAATGGCAAGATCAAACCAACTGAGTTGGAATCGATAACTAAATAGACAGGTAATGAATTGTATTCGAAGTGAATACAACCACGGTTCAATTCCACGCTGAAACAAGTATTTAAGAATAACGTGTCAGTTTATCTGCATCTAAAAGTACATGTTTAAGCTTCGAATCGATAAACGTATACTAATGTTTTTATTGTACTTAAAGTGGCAAATGTTTTAACAAAATATTCTTTCCATTTGTTATTGATCTAAGGACGCACATAAACTGGAGTAAAATTTTTGCCTCTTGGAAGTTTAAACAGTTGTCCCTCATTAAATCCTCTAAATAGAATCACTATTTCGTAAACTCGGTTAATAGCAGGGTCAGAAGTTAATACTCAGTGTCTCAGTTCTCGTAAATTACTGATGATTAATTGCCCTCTCTTCGATGATATTAGGGCAGTCCTTGCAAAGTATAATCCAACAAGTTAAAAAGACAGATTTGTATTTGCCACTATTTAGTACCTGGAGTTTTTTCGTTACATTTATTATAGATATTAACGGTGGTAGGGCCACGCAGCAGCCTCGGCTGTTGCACGAATGGGCAGGCTCGTCCGGGTAAGTACCGCGACCTCACAGAAGACCGGCGTAAAGTGAAAATATAATACTTTCACGTTTCGTCTGGTGAGTGGGGTGGCCGGACTCCAATTTTAAAAAAGGTTGTCAACGCATCTGGAACCCACAGGTGTCCGGCGGCGGTATTCACTTAATATCAGGTGAACCGTCTGTTCGCTTGGTAACTTTTTTCACTGAATATATAATATTTTGAAAAAAATATTATATATTCAGTGTAAGAAATATTATATAAAAAATATAAAATATATTATATTTTCACTGAATATATAATATTTTAAATATTATATATTCAGTGAATGGGTTTAAATGGATTATTTTTAGAGAATCATTACCACTTACAGGAAACTTATATTATAAGATACTTTGCATAACTATCTAGCTCTGTGAAACACAATAGAACAAATAATCGGTCAATACAATAGAACAAGAGAGAGAAAAATCCATTGATTACAACGAAGAACCAGGCAATATTCATGTTTTCTGTCTATAAGCGCGCACTCAGCTTAGCGTAATATCATAAATAACAGTAATATAGTAATTAAGGCTTTCAGAGATGAATGATTGTAACTCCTTGGCATTTTTTGTACCCCTTTCTGGCCTGAATTAGTTTTGGCGGCGTTATATGTTGCTTCTGTTTATTGTTACGACTTATTAGGAAATTATAAGGTTACTCAAATAAATGAGAATGATTGAAATAGATTATTTGCTTCATTCAACACCATAAGTGATGGTAAAAATGTTTGCTTCGCGCGCAACATTGGAAACTCAATCAAAATACCTAGATCGGATGAATGCCCTATGTATACATGACGTTCCTACATTCAAAATTTGAAACGGTAGGATTACCTTAAGACATCAAAATGATATGATCCAGGCGACAAGTTAACACTAGCCTACAGGTTATATATTATAAACCAGTACTTACACCGAAACCATTGCAGTGTCACTAAATCATTTAAAAACTAAACATACGCTATTATTATATATTAGGTAATAAAATTCTATTATCCTGAGATATTCACTGTTGTACAGACAGCAACGACCTTCATATCATACGAAAATTTACAAACTACTGATAAAATTATGAGTACGTAAAATTATTTTGTAAGCAAAGGTTTAATAAACTCCACATCAGACGGCTTAACATTTAAAGACTTCATTAAAATTTTATAACGGACTAATAAAAGGGTAAAAATACGTCAACTGACATTTTGAATTAGCCAAAGTACAAAGAATTCAAGAAGTCAAGATAGTAATATTGTTGTACGAGCTCTTATTATTGTACGAGTATTGACATATCCAAGTTAAAATTGATAAGAGATCAGGACTATCCGTTTATTAACTAGAGCTTTATAATCTTGTTATTCGCAATCAAAGTAAGAAAGGAATTACGATGTTCTTAAATATTAACGGTTTTTATCTAGAGAACTTTTTTGGCGTGACTTGTTATTATTATCTAGTCAAGATTATCAAATTAATTAAATAAATGTGTTGTTAGGTTCGATTTTATGGATAATTACTGTTACGTCAAGCTCGTCATTGTCATGAATACAATATCTAAATATAAAATACATACATTGTATATAATTATGAATTTTGGCCTACATACATTTAACTTTAGCATTATTTTCTAGAAGAAGTTTAACGCTTTATCACAATTCAAGTTAATTTTAAACATTTTAATTTCTTATACGTTTCGCAGATTTAACGCTTTAGTTCAAATTTGTCTTCCGTGTACAGTTTTATAGGATAAATAAAATAGAAGCAGAATAAAGTAAAATTCATAGGATGAATGAAACAGAAGCATTCGTTCCAGTAAACGTAAAAAGTAAAATTTAAGCTTTAATCCGTTTTCCTTTCCAATAAAGCGGGATTGTAAAAGGAAAGTGCGTGGGCCGGGCTAAAAGTTTTTGCCGTCTCCCATGTTTGATTGAGAAAATGTTGAAAAGATAACTGTAGATTCTATAAATAAGTGACGCAAAGCCATGGCACGTGTCAAATCCTACACATCAAAGGTATTATTGTGATAGGTAAAGGGTATGTATAGGTTGATTTTAGTATAAAAACATTTACCAAAACCGTTGTACTTGATGAATAACTTTAACAATAGTTGTTATTTATTTTACACAATATATATTTATATATTTATTTTTATTTATGAAAACCAACCAGACGAGAAAACAAATAAATATCCCATAATAATAATAAATATTTCGTGACATCATTTTACACAATGTTATCTAGTCCCAAGCTGATAGCTACTATAAAACTGATAAACATTCTTAGACGTACTTTTTTTTGTACATATTATCTTTTATATATATAAGAGATTTCCACCGATAATTGACTCATCACGATATCTCTGGAACCATAAGGCGTAGAGACTTGAAATTTGGTAGGAATATTCCTTTCCCCAGCTCAGCTAAGAACAGATTTTATGAAATTCCACAAAACAACGTTTGTCGGATCAGCTACTTATAGATATAAGATAAACACCCAGACACTAGAAAAATACTATGTTCATTACACAATTTTTTCCAGTAGTGGCGATCGAAGGCCTAAGTCACAGGGTCATTCACTATCAACTTCGCCAATTGAGCCGCCATGATGAACAAATTGTGTAATCAATACCGGGAAAGACTCTTTTCTGTTTAGAGGGTATAGAACTACGCCGAGGTTCAGGTTAGGCACCTCGTGCGCCAGGCCACCTCAAGTCCGTCGGATCTGTAAAGGCCCCTAAGGCCAACAGTGGCTCATCCAGCCCAAAAAAAAAAAAAGGTATAGAAGCGCACCACACACCTGAACATTTAGAAACGAGTGGATAACTAATGATCGTTCATTGATTCATTTTGAGTCAAATTGTATCTCCGTGTCTAAATGACCCAGATAGCTAAATTTATTATTATTTCTGTATGACTTACTTACACCTAAATAATCCACGTACACTACAAAGTATGGATTAATTTATGCATATGTTTAATTTCTAAATAGTAAGTGATATAAAGTACTACATAACCAGCTGAGGGACTTGGATGAAAGCCACCCGGAGGAAAACTTTGTAATAGACCCATATGTATTATAAAACAAAGATGTGAAGTGAAGAAACAAAAGGCAGTTAAAAGTAACAGCCTATAAATGTCCCACGGCTGGGCAAAGGCATCCTCTGTACAAAGGGTATTAGAGCATAGTCTACCACGCAGCCCCACTGCGGATTGTCGGACTTCATATATCTTAGAAATATTTTGTTTTGTTTTTATTTCGAATATAATTATGTTCACGATGTTTCCCTTAACCGCCGAGGACGTGATAAATCAGCGCTTAAAATTAACTTGATGAAATAGTAGTTCGTTTCTCAGGTTGCTCGAGTATATTTTATTTATTGCTTTAACTAAAAACATTTCCATTTTTCACAATTTTATATAGAACAAAGAGATACTGGAACATATTTACACGGAATGAATTGTAGTAAAAGAAACAAACCACTTATTTAACTTTTAAATTTTTTCTATTAAAGGTTGCTCCTTCACTTATCTTGTTTTTACTGATATTTTATACCCCCCCTCCATATAAAATCATAATAGTCCAACTATTCGTCTTTTGTATAAAGTCGTGAAGTGAAAATTTTCTGAAGTATTAAAGAACACCTGCTGTTGTAAACATAAAAATGTCATCTCCTCGAACAATTTACTAGTTATAGCAAGAGCTATTCTGTTAACGAATACCATTATGAGTTTTTATGATAGTGAAGGGAGACATTATAGATTGGCGAACATATTTTTTTTATTAAAGTCATCGTTGCATAAATAGCCAATATTTAACAAATTGCTGAATCACTCAAAATTTAATTAGTCAAAACTATGCCAGAGATATATTTTATAAATACGAGAAAAAAGGATTCTAGACTTATGCCAACAAAATTTTAGAGAGATTTGATTCTACTTGTTGCCAACAGCATTTTGGACCGAACATTTGTTCACACCGTCGCCGTTGCGTTGCAGATAATCTGCCACGTATGAAGAAGGTGATACATTTGGCGTGTTGCAAAGAAATAGGTGCTTAAACGTCGTGTTGCTGCTTTCGGCAAACATGGACGCTCCAGACAGGCCACCTCATACTAGCGGTAGGTGTCAAGCAATAATTGCGTATTTACTAACTATGTGATAAGTTTCTAACAAACCATTGGACGAAACAGCAAGAACAGAACGCCCCAATAAAGTGCTATGGATGTATACGAGCAGGGGGCAAGTCGTGGGTGGTAGAGATGGAGCAACTCTCCCTGTCGTCTGCAACCGAGGTGGAGTCGCGGAAGAAGAATAGTGTTCGTATTAAGTCCACTCCCCCTTTCTTACGTGGCTCAGGAGGGCTGCACCGATGTTGCAGCAGTGGTGAGATGGCGGGAGAGGAGGAGTCCACAGTCGATTCACAGTGTGCGGCGGAATGATAGAGTAGGTTCGGGAGGGGTGCTGCTTATTAGTAGTGACTTGCCCGACTCCCATGATTTCTGGGCAGCGGGTTCGGAGGAGTCGGTTTCCTGTAAATTGGAGGCTGCGTAGTAAGGTGCGTTTTATGTTCCAGCGACAAGAAGTATGCGAGAGCGTTCCACGATCCAGCCAATATGGGTCTTGAGTGAAACATCGCTAGGATTTTAGTCGGTGAAAAACCGACATAACACGGGCCGGGTATGCAGTTATATGTAGTTCCAAGAATGGGATATTTTTTTAAAGGTGGCAACGCGCCTTTACCCTGCGGAATTGCAGATGTCCATGAGCGGTGGTTATCACTTAACTGTGGTAGGTCCACGCATCATTCTTCTCTTACACCGATAGGCAAATCCGTCCAGGTAAGTACCGACCTTGTCGCGCCGGGGTCGCGGAAGATTGCGTCCACGTTTTCCCGTGTCCCCGGCCGATGCGACAGAGACAGGTGCAACGTGGGTTTTTTAGTGGGTACCCGTTTCTCACCGGGACTCCCGCATACCCCTGCCACTCCCCCGATCCAGTGGTTGGGGAATCCATAAAGGATTTTTCCCACGAAAATAAAAAGGTAAGTACCTCGACCTCAAAGATGATTGGTGTGAAGTGGAAGTTTTAATATATCTGCGTTTCGTTTGGTGAGGTAGGTAGCCGGGCCCCGCTTTATTAAAAGGTGGCAACGCATCTGCAACCCTACGGGTATGGCAATGGGCTGCGGTTATCACTTTAAATCAGTGAACCGCCAGCCTGCTAGCCACCTTCTTTCAATTTGCATGAATGATTACGATGAATATGATAACAGAAAAACCAAGTGTGAGGCCGTCTCGCCCACAAAGGTTTCCGTACCATTATCTATAAACAAAATGGCCAAGTGCGAGTCGGACTCGCGCGCGAAGTACCATTGTCTAGAAAAACGGCAAAAAACGTCTGTTGTATGGTCTTGTTTAACATTTTTTATTTTGTTTTTAATATTTGTTATAGCGGCAACAGAAATACATCATCTGTGAAAACAACCGTCTAACTATCACGGATAATGTGATACAGCCTGGTGACAGACGGACAGAGAGACAGACAGATAGCGGAGTCTTAGTAATAAGGGCCCATTTTACCATTTGGGTACGGAACCTTAAAAATTTAACGTGTGAAAAAGCTTTTATCGACCTACTTACTTTTCCGTCACAAATTTTAAGTTTAAAAAAAATGTACGGATTTGGTAGTCTGTTTTAAAAAAATATCAATTCAAAATTCACTGAGTGGAAGCGATTTATCAATGTCAGGCTTAATAGAGACAAAGAAGTGCTCTCTGTCTGATTGCTGCTATTGGTAAGTAAATAATTACATAGTACAAGTGCAGCATACATCTAGCCCCTGTTATGCCTTGCTGAAATGGGGTTTCCCGTTATCGGTAAATTGTCGAAATCTTAAAAATCGAAATTTAGCAGTAAAAGCAACATCTATAGTTTTAAAATATTCATTGTAAAAATGTTATTTTACAGAGTTTGTTTGTTTTCAATTTTTTTTAGAAAAGTTGCTAAGCGGGCAGGCGGTTCACATGATTTTAAGTGAATGCCGCCGCCCATGGACGTCTGCTACACCCGAGGGTTCCAGATACGTTCACAACCTTTTTATAATTGGGCTCCGTCCACCTCACTCACCAGACGAAAGGCGAAAGCATTCCGTACCACCGTAAGGAAAGTTAAAGGAATTATATTAGATGGCGCCAAGCATTGCTAAAAGTGCAATAAAAACAGAGTTGGCATTTTATATATTTTCGGGATTCGACACTAATCTTAGCGCCTAGAGAATTCTGATATGTAATTGGGGAGTGTACCTCCCCAATTACATATTCGTGGGTTCAAAAAAATGTTTTAACAATTTATGTACACATTTTGTTTTGTAGCTTTTTTTAACATACTTTAAAGCCAGCGTTAAGCGAACTTATACTTGAAACTTTTTAAGATATTTATTTATTATTATTATTTAAAATTTAATTATAGTAAAAAGTTTTGTTGTAATAAAAACAATTCAGGTCTCCAAGGACATTAAATGTTGCGACAAGTAAGAACAGCTTACGACTTCGTCTTTCATCTCGTTTAATCTTTTCACTATAAAATAGATGAACAGTGATTAAAATTTAAAACTAAATTTTATGAGTTGAATTGTTTGAGTTAAAACTTTTAAAGTGAGACACACAAAAAAATCGAAGTTTCCAACAACAACGGCATTGTACCATTGGAAGGCAAATAATTTTCCTTAAGAGTTCTATTTAGACATAAGCTTATAACTATATGGACTCTGTATATACTAACAATGAAGGTCCCAACGCTCGTATAGTATACTTAATACTGCTATCACTAATATAGTGGTACGTTCATTTCAGCTGATGAATTTATATTTAACTAGCGGTCCCAACAGACGTTGTCCTTACACACGACTTAAATCAGACAAAAACTTATAAATAAAAAAGTGTCTTGAATTGTGAATCTAAAACTCGAATCGACTTAAAACACACAAAAAATTGCATTAAATCGGTCCAGCCTTTTAGGAGCAGTTCAGTGACATACACACGTACAGAATAATTATATATATGTATAGAGGTGTGATAGCTCAGTGTCCGGGCGCTCGCCTTTAATTCAGTATATTCGAGCATCTTGAGTTCGATGCTCCAATGAAGCCCATGGAGCCAAGTTCATGCCCCAATGAAGTTTTTAACTTTAAGTGCTGACTTTTCACGTGCTCCGCGGTGAAGGAAAACTTCGTGAGGAAACTGCATGTTTTCGAAATAATAACAAAAAGAAAAATAAAAAATATTTCGAAAATATGTGAAGTCCGCCAATCCGCAGTGCGGCTGCCTGGTGGACTATGCCCTGATACCCTTTGAGGAGGCCTTTGCCCAGCAGTGGGACATGTATGTATAGGCTGTTACTTTACTTTAATAGATAATGGAACGGAACGGTAGTCTGACACGCACTTTGCCGGTTTTTTAAGTATATTTTATTGTAATAAGTATTATATATTATTAACTATCATTTTATTATGTATAAAACAAGCTTATGTATGACAATGAAACATCTCATAAAAGCAGACTTACGAACGACTTCATTCAAAAGCGTTTCCTTACAAAGTTGGGAACTATTTTCCAAAGTTTGTCTACCTAAGTACTTTCTAAGGCTTTAAGTTGCTAAAGTTATCATTTTGTATTGACGCTATGTAAATATGTGCAGTTCATACAGGCATATGAGATAAAAGAGAACAAAGTAAATAGTACATAACAGTATTTATTTATTTATACTTAATTGTACACAAATATATGTATACAAAGCTAATTACAAATGAATGTAAAAGTAAGTACAATAGGCGGTCTTATCGCTCAGCAAGCGATTTCTTCCAGACAAACATTGCGAAAAGAATTTTAGCTAATGAGACATAAAGAAGAGAGCAGAAGGAGGTACACATGAATCACTAATAAATATGAAGGCATTAATACATCAATGAGTTAATTAAAGATTTCGGGAAAAATAGGAAAAGGAAAAAGGAAAGCAGGAGTTTAAAGTTCCAAGTAATGACCTTTTACTAGGTTTTTAAAAGAAAGAAGAGAGCTTGTCGAATGTGAAGGGGAAAAGAATTCCGCAAACGCACATCTGTCACTGTAAAAGATTTTTTGAAGAATGAAGAGGAATGTACTGGAGTTTTGAGGAAGAGATTGACAGAAGAACGAAGGGAGGTCCCTTTTATGGGATACTGAAAGATACTCAAAGCTATCTTTTAGGTATACCTAACAGTTTCTACTCACATTAAGTGCATGTAATGTATACATAATTATGCTTATGTTATATGCATAATATATGTCTCGTCCTTGTCATGAGTACGGGAGGTTTACGAGCCATGAGTCAATACTAACGACTCATCTGGATCATTTTTTTTTAAAACATTGCCATTACTTTAGGATACCATTATCCTGTCTCGTAAGGACGTTTTATATACATAAATTTCACGTGGAATTTCACCCAGATTCGAAACAACTGTCTGTAGGTCACAGAAATATTAGCCGCGAGAGGGAATCGAACCCACGACCCCCGGCGCGGGTTACAATACCTTGGAAACTGCGCCACGGAGTCATCATTTGCACCGATCACCGGTTACCCGTTGCACTCGACGAAGTCTTCCGTTATTCTTTTTTCTATTAATCGGACGGCCGTGATCACTTACCATCAGGTAAGCCTCCTGCTCGTTCGCCGCTTTTTCCCATAAAAAACAAATCTAGTTTAAAGAATATACGTAAATAAGGTATATGTTTTGCACTTGTTATATATAAATTTTTTATGTAATATATACATAAATATGTATGTATGTGTTTTTATAACTGACTTCCCATATTTTAAAAATAATTAAGTGCATTAAGTGCTAATCCAAATTTACCCTATAAAAATACTATGAGTACCTTGGTCAGCATTAAGAGAAAAAGTTAATTCAACTTTTATGAAGTTCCCAACACAAGCGGCCAGCGCGGAATATTAAGGTAGGAACATGTAATGAATATTAATTCAATACAGAAATGTGGCATTAAAGAGGCTTATTTCACCAAAGAACTACTTAAAAAATTATAATCACTTAGTAGGTAGAGTAGGTTGAAAATACGCTGAACTATTAATCTTTTAAATATTGCGCTTTCTTAGAAAACAATCTTACTTTCTTTAGTCAATATTTACATATAAATATTTACATAAATCTCAATAATGCCTAAAGATATATTATACTTTTGCATTTCGTCCACTTACGTTTTATAATCATTGCGTGGAGAAGTAGGGCAAGCGGTATAGTTGTTAATAAAATAAACAACTCAGACGAAGTTAGCAGTATCAAGGTAATAATTCTCTACTACTAGTAAGGTAATAATTGTTAATAAATTATTTTATGCTACGGGTAATCTCTAGTAATGATCTGACTCTAAATTCCTCTATGGAAAGTTTCATTATCTTTCAGTAAAAACTAAAAAAAAAAATTAAAAATACCATCGGTATTTGTAAATACAGTCGGAAAATGGGTTGCGTTCCAGTTTAGGCCAATACCGGTTGCGTTCTAAAAAAATTTTAACAATCAAGACTTTACAGTGATTTAGCTTAAACATAATAATCACCGGATGTTTAATGATTGGAGGGGTGGGCTTTACTTCTAAAGTATCGATACTTTCATCAATACACCCTTTTATTAAACGGTTTTATTTAGCTCGACCCGTACGGAATTTGTTTGTTTATTTATTTGGGTCAAAATTAGAAATTGAAATTTAAGCACCTTGCCGTTGTCAGATTGATCTGAAATTTGGTACACACATTTAATTTAGATGACAATACAATATTAACAAAAAAAAATTTAACAAAAAATAAACATAAAATAAAACCGTTTAACTTAAAAGTTTTTTAAAGTAATTATAAATGAATAGCAGTACACTGTTAAGTTACACGTTGTTATGACTACAAAAGAAATATAATAATAAGAAATATAAAGCCAGACAGCCAATTAAATTGCTGTGATTATTGATGACTAAGAAATCTATTTTCTCACATGACGGGTAAAAATTTGAGGATCAATATGTCTCACATGCGCGGCATTATAATTATATAGTGTTTTATTTTCTAAAACATACTTTGTCGTCGTCTTAGCCACAAAAATGTACCGAAATACCACAAACGTCCCTAACAAAGAGATTTTAATATGTAAGAGATTTATTTAATTTGCCAACTTTCACTAAGTTCACACTAAGTGTAAACTATATTACTATTATACTAAACCTTGATATAACTTTTGGCCCGCATAAGTATCGTAACTAACTTCTGAAGAAAATAGAATTACGCTGTTATTGCTTTATCTTCTTCTATATGGCGTTGTTACATTACATTGCGACGATACATTCAAACTTTAATTCCCCACTATAAACAATAATAATGTATTAATTCTAAGATGAAATCTAAAAAATCTGGTAGCATTTTTCTAGCGTCTTCACGCTTTAATTACGAGTAAATTCATCCTCTAATTTTATGGATTACGACATAAGAAATAAAAGTAAAGTAAAGTTACAGCCTATATATGATGTCCCATTGCTGGGCAAAGGCCTCCTCTGTCCAGAGGTATAAGGGAAGAGTCCACCACGCGGTCTCATTGCCGATTGGGAGACTTCACATATCTTCGAAACATTCCTTTGTTTTTAATTTGAAAACATGCAGGTTTTCGCACGATGTTTTCCATCACCGCTGAGCACGTGATAATTCAGCACCTAAAATTGACAATTTCATTATTATTTATTATTATTTCATTTTCGAACATTTTATTTAGCACGGGGTTCGAACTCAGATTGCTCGAGTATATTGAATTAAAAGCGAGCATAGCTCAGTTGTTGGAGCAATTGACGGAACAAAGACTTGGTTATTATAGTTTTATATCTTACTAGCTGCTACCCGCGACCACGTCTGCGTAGAATAATAATAGGCTGAAGGCGTAAAATTCAGACAGAAAGACAGATACTCATAAAATATATATATAGATTGTAGCCTATGTCCTATTCTGTATAAGCTATATTATTGTAAAGTTTCATTAAAATCCATTCAGTAGTATTTGCGTGAAAGAGTAAAAAACATCCGTCCGTACATACAAACTTTCGCCTTTATAATATTAGTAAGGATAATATTCTAATATGTAACCTGTGACGGTAACCTAAAATTTTTTGCAACGATTTCGTGAAATTTTCCGTTTATTATTTTACAATATTTTAGAGAAACGTATCTGATTAATTACGCTATAAGGCCTGACAGTGTGAACTTCAGTGCCCTAAGGATATGTGCACGCTTCTCCGATTGAAATTACGTTCTCATTAAAGGCCCATTTACACGGTGCCAGTTTCTTGCCTGTTGTATACAACTAAATTGAAGCAATAAATAAGTTGCATGGTCTAAACAACAAATGGTCTAACCAATTATTGCGCGCAATTTATTGCATTCAATTATTGCTCTTGCATGTACAAGAAAATGGCATCGTGTAAATGGGCCTTAACACTGCTCACACCACCAATACGGCCGATGGCGTTGTGAGAAGTTACTTTTGAAACTGCATTCTCTCCATTAATAACACCGGGCATGGGTGCATGTACATGGATGCTTTCCTAAGTGTATCCATTTTTTATTAATTTCTAGACATAAATAATGTTCTATCAAAAATGATAAATATTTAAAATCACTCGTAATTAATTAATTACATTCATTTGAACTTATCTAAAAAGGTGCGTGATTTATGGGCAACTCATTTATTTTACGCGCGATCATTTTACTTAGGTTTTTACTGAGCTAGAGCGCTAACCATCAAAGGCTGCATCGCCACTTACCATCAGGTGGGATGACAGTCAAGTGCTGGCCAGATCAAAATAAAAAAAATTCATAATAAAAAAATTTTGGTATTTATGAATGACTACCACGTTATCAACAAGTTCTGGTTTTTAGGAAATATAACGGTAATTTAATTTTAAAGTTTGTTTTTATTTCAATAAACGATTATACTACCGAATCTGAACCTCCTGTGTGAATTTGCGCACCTTAAGAAGCCACCCTGTATATCATTAGTTTCAAGGTTATCAACAAAACTGTAAAGCACTACACAAAAAGTTCAGTTGTGAATATTTTATAATTAGCTTAAACATAACTTTAACTTTTATATCAAACATTTATTATTTACACAAAGAGCTCAAAAAGTGAGAATTGATGTATGAAATGAATTATATATAAGTAGATCGATGTCTACTTCATACAGGGGTAGTAACAAACGTTATTCGACAATGGCAGACATGACACGACTTCCTGTTTATACATGAATTCGCCTTCCTTCACTTTCTATTTATATAGAAATATATATGTATAAGTATGTATTCATGTATGTATGTATGTATGTATATAACTATGTATTTCTGAGTGTGTATGTGTATACATGTTTGTATTTGATTTAGTTATATATTATGTATGTTAATATTGCCCCACCTACGTAGTAAACGTTCCTTTACGCCATTGGTTGCCTGGAAGAGATCGCTATGAAGCGATAAGGCCGCCAAATTGTCCATTCTATTAATTTCTTTGTCTATTGTTAATTTTGTGTATCCTTTTATGTGTGGTGGACAATAAAGTATTCATTCATTCATTCATTCATGAATTCGCCTTCCTTCACTCTCGTTTCGGATACTGATATCCCATGGTTCTCAACAATGGGTTGATATAGGACCCGACTGATGTCTCCATTGACAAAATCAAAACATTAAGAAGGCAATAAATGGGACCGTTACCATATTTCTATTAAACTTGACCATAAAATTGCTTTAATAGCATAACGACTGCTAGATCCGTTAGTATTTATTGTTTGGTGTAACTCGTAATATTTTACGATCAAATCGACTATCAGCGTACAACAATTACGCTGACAGCATGAAAACTCCGGCAATTGAGTTGGCACCTAGCCAGAGCCCTTTGGCAGATTTCCAGTCGCATGCCTTCGGGCTTAGGTGGTGAACAGCCTTATCTGTATGGTTGAGCGATAGATCGCAAAAAAATTATCTTTTGTTCCACTCAGAAAAGAGTAGCTTTTTCTCAAAAATGTTTTTTTCGAATTATTAAGGGCCAAATCTTTCGTATACAATTGTATCTAGTCTTAGTTTCTAGTTGAGTAGTCTTTTGGAGATTGGCGTATCAAAGCAGCGATAGCCATGGCATAGCAGCGAGGTCAGAGATATCAAAATACATTTTGATTTTGCATACATTTAACTCGTGTGATGTTCTAGTTATGTATAAGAGATTTCCATCGATAATTGACTCATCGCGATATCTCTGGAACCATAAGGCGTAGAGACTTGAAATTTGGTAGGAATATTCCTTTCGCCGAGTAAGGATCACCTATGAAATTTCGGATTTTACGAAATTCCACAAAACAACGTTTGCCGGATCAGCTAGTAATTTATGTAATATTGGTTCATTTTAACATTCATGCAGACTGTGTTATATTACAGAATAGAAAAAATAGTTGTAGACACTTGACTTAATACGTTGATATATTATTTTACATTCTTTTGAGTTGGAGTATATGTTTTGACTTAATGAAGATTTTGTGTGTTGATGAAATTTCAAAATTTATTACCTGACGGCTATTTAAAAATAAGTTAGTAAATTGGGACTGAAAAGCACACTGCTAAAAGCTATTGGGTTTTTCATCCTCGCGCGTCATGGTCGCAATTCAGGCAGACCAACACTCAGGCACTAAAATTAAGCCAATTGGTGTAATTAGATTGCAATTCTATGGACTGCTATCTTTTTCCGTATCATACATTGTATATCATATGTAACATTCACTTCTATATGTCACATAATGTAAAGTGCTCTTCTAAATACGGATAGACAATTATAACATGTCCTTTTCACTACTTTGCGGTTATCAATCACTTCTTTGTTCTCTTAAATCGTAAAAAAGTTTTTTTTTTTCAAAAAGCCTTTTGAAACACAAAAGTGGAGAATCATCATCATTTCAGCCTGTTTGAGTCCACTGCTGAACATAGGCCTCCCCCATAGACTGCCATGAAGTACGATCCTGAGCCACCTGCATCCATCGACTTCCCGCACATTTGCACAGGTCGTCACTCCATCTAGTGGGGGGTCGTCCTACACTGCGATGGCCAGTACGAGGCTGCTACTCGAGAACCTTTCTTCCCCAACGGTTATCGGTTCTACGAGCTATATGGCCGGCCCATCGCCACTTCAGCTTGCTAATCCTCTGAGCTATGTCGGTTATCTTAGTTCTACTGCGGATGTCTTCGTTACGAACTCACGCAGAGAAATACCGAGCATAGCCCGCTCCATAGCTCGCTGAGCGACTTTGAGCTTCCTCATACGGCCAGCAGTGAAGGACCACGTCTCAGTTCCGTAGGTCATCTCTGGCAACACACATTGATTGAAGACTTTAGTCATTAAAGACTTTTTGAAGAAGGAGTTCATCATAAAGAGTCCCTCCTTCTCCATAAAGTCAGCCAGCTGCTGCCCCCTTGGGTTCCGTTGCCCTATTCCAAAACTACCTACTCTCAGCTCATCGTCTTTCCTTTTGCCTAGTTTTGCGTTGAAGTCTCCCATTAACACCATGTACTGAGTTTTGGAGGAATGTATGGCTCGTGATATATCCTCATACATTGCCTCCACCTCATCATCGGGATGTGTCGACGTTGGTGCTTAAACCTGTATGACCTTCAGCGAATACCGTTTGGATATTCTGAGTATAAGGTACGCAACCCTCGACGACACACCCTCGATTTTAACAACCTTGTTAGACTTGTGGACGATAAATCCGACACTTCCTTGGGACAGTTGGTCGCCCTCCCGGTGGTAAAACAGGTTGCCGGATTCGAGGATTATCGTGTCCTCCCCCTGTCTTCGGACTTCAGATAATCCTATTATATTCCAGCGCAGCCTGTTCACCTCTTCTTCCAGCTCTGTAATCTCCTCGTCAGTCCTCAATGTTCTTGCGTTGTATGTTGCCAGGTCCAGTCGCCGTCGTTGGTAGCCGAATCCTAGCCGGGGATTCTTAGCACCCCGTGCCCTGCCGTTACCATGACCGCTACCGTAGCCAGGAATAGCAGGGCCGCCGGGGACTGGGGGCCGCACATTTTGGACTTCTATCATGAAGGCGGGGTTGTGCAATAGTTGCCACGCCTGGCAAGCGGGTTGGCAACCGCAGTTCCTCCAGACTCCTCGCACCTATAACGCTGCTGCCCGTTATTGGCCTGGTTATTTAGGGTCTGGAGAGGAGAGATGGTTATCCCGCCATCTATCGGTGGCCACCAGATGTTTGTGGCTTGTCCCTTAGTCGCCTCTTACGACACCCACGGGATGAGATGGGGTGGCTTATTCTTAAGTGGAGAATAAAGCGATATAATTAGGATTTTTCTGAATCTCGTTTACTAACTAACTTATTACATGTAATTATTTATACATTATGTTTTTAACCCAGTGCCAATCTCGTTGTTACGAAAGTTAAATAAAATATAATATAATATACAGGGAGGCTTTTTTAAAGGTGCCCAAATTTACACAGGAGGTTCAGACTCGGTAGTATAATCGTTTATTGAAATAAATACAAACTTTTTTTTTTTTTCAAAAAAAATTACCATTCTATTCCCTTAAAAAACAAAACTTGTTGACAACGCGGTAGTCATTCATAAATACCTAAATTTTACTGTTCACGCACACAAACGAACTTGTGTCCATGTTAGTTATGAATGATCGCGCGTAAAATAAATGAGCTGTGTATAAATCACGCACTTTTTGAGATAATTTCAAATGAATGCAATTAATAAGATCCTTCTGCGTCGATCGGAATAAAAATAAACAAAACAATTTAAGGTAGCCGGGACTAACTATGCCATCAAGATGTATAACAACTTAGTCTGCCCCGTGACCATGAACGCTGGAAAGGGTTCGAAACGTCGGGAGTTCAAATCAAATATAAAAAATTAAAAACGCGATAAAATCCGTAAATCAGTTTCATTTAATATGTATAATATTTGCGTAAAATCAAGAAAACAATATTCAGATGAAAGTTTTTAAAACAGCTTCGTCTAGTTTATTTCACTCACGTCGACAGTTTAATTGCGGGTAAATAGGAATTCATTTCAAATACCCGTGAAAATGGAAAGCTTTCGTTCCGACGACATTTGATTTTTGAAACTTCAAGCCGTTAATGGTTTTGGCCGCCATTGCCTTGGCTATAAACGGAACACTGAAGGGCAAGGAAAATTGCCAACAAGATCGAATCGCTGTTTTAAAGCGCAATCGTATGGAAAGTTGCTGTTATTTTTTTATAAAGCCGAATGAAAAAAGTACTGACTTAATATATAGTTGCTTGAAAATAACAGCCTATTAAATAGTCTGTACTAGTTTCCTAGATTATAACAGTTACTTACGTTTTAGTAAAATTATTATTTTTTATAAATTGATTCAATATTCAAATGGTTCACTCAACATATTGGCAAGTACCTTCCTAACCTTCTTAGTTTTAGAAATTAAATTCAAACTGGAGAATATAAATACACATTTTAACTAGGTAAATCAAATAGTATTTTACCACTAAAGATTAAATTTCATTTCGTAATATTCGTTTTCATAATATTAGGCACATTACAATTTCTTTGTAAGCTCAAGTTACTTGGTATAGTGGAGCTTTCTAGAAATGAAAGAATTTTAAAAATCGTTTTGTAATTTTTGACTTTATCTATCAAATGAGGCCATCCATATCAAAGTAATATTTTATTTAAAAAAAAAGTAAAGTAACAGCTTATACATGTCCCACTGCTGGGCAAAGGCCTCCTCTATACAGAAGGTATCAGGGCATAGTCCACCATGCGGCCCCACTGCGGATTGGCGGACTTCATATATTTTCGAAATACATTATTTTTTGTTATTATTCCGAAAATATGCAGGTTTCCTCACGATGTTTTCCTTCACCGCGGAGCACGTGATAATTCAGCACTTAAAGTTAAAAACTTCATTGGTGCCGGCACCGGGGATCGAACTCAGGTTGCGCGAGTATACATTGAATTAAGGCGAGCGCCCGGACACTGAGCTATCACGGCTTTATTTAGCTAAAGTAAGACTTTAAAAGTGAATTTAAGAGGCGGTCTGAAATTTAGTGTCTTTCTGTAAACAACATTTGATGTTTTTATTTTATTTTGTGGTAGCAAAACTGGTGACTGTTAAGGTTGGTAGGTAACGGTAAGGATTTTTGGACACACCGAGGACTTAACTTATTTGTAACTTCTAACCGAAAGGTCCGAACCGAATAATTTGAAGAGATATTTATGGGTTCGTAATCAGTAATAATTACGAAAGTATTAAATGGATAATGATTAATAATCACTATCAATATTGGTACTAGCCATCGCAGTTTAGGACGACCCCACATTAGATGGAATGACGACCTGTGCATATGTGCGGGAAGTTGATAGATGCAGTTGGCTCAGGATCGAACTTCGTGGCAGTCTATGGGGGAGGCCTATGTTCAGCAGTGGACTCAAACAGGCTGAAATGATGATGATGAATACGAATCACGGTACGAATATTTTTTCTCATACTCGTGTTTAGACGAACTCATTTGAACAAACAGGGGTTACATGTTTTAATGTTCAATCTTAAGTGCAGAGATTAGCACTATAAAAAACTTTAAAATTTATAAAAAGCAATGGCGACATCTCTCGTTCGAATTATCGTTGTAAAACGATATTCGAAATTGTTTGTATGCTGGAAAGGATATAACAATAGATGCGCCAAGCATTGCTTCAAATGCTAAATAACAATGTAGAAAGAAGGCGTTAAGATTTTCATCGCTTTGGCTATCAGCCGTTTAGCTCAGTGGCTAGAGCGTCAGGCCGCGAATGCCGAAGACGTGGGTTCGATTTCCACAGCGGCGACAATTATGAAATCGGTAAGGTTTTGAATTAATTTATGCAAAAAAAAAATAGTTAAGAAAAGAAAACAATTAAATTATTCCTCTTTATACTAGTGTAGACTAAGTGCGTATCAAATGAAATTCAAGTGAATCGAATTGCTCTATATTTGGACTTTATCGCGATTTATAGATGAAGAGGGATTTCATTTTGGGCGGCGACAATGTAACGAGTACATTCCTCAACCAGCCGACCGCGCGACTTATCGTAGAATCTACATTACACGACGTTTTTTTTCTCAGTCACATTTGCATAATGCGATAGTATCCGTTGTGAATTTTAACGCGGAACGAATGAGTAATTCCTAAAATGTAAGCTTTTGTGGTTGAGACCGATAAGTTTCGATTTCAAAGCTTTCTGATGTACAACCAAAACGAGAGAGTTAATAGGCGATTTTCGATCGTTTTGATAAACGCCAATCGCCAATCGGTAATCAATTAACATTTAATGAAACAAATAAGTTAAATTCTTAAAAAAAAAAAAAATAAAAAAGTCTTTTTTATTTTAAGGACAATACCGATCCTCTTTAGACAAAGGTACTGATTTTCAATTGTGTAAATTAATCAAATTCAGGACTTTTAAGTGCATCTTGGAATAGCTTAGCTAAATTAAATTCCGTGTTAAAAGTTATTGAGTAAAAAAATGCAATTTTGACGTAAACTGACGCTGAAACTGAAGCTTTTTCTGAAACACTGATCATCGTAGAAGTCAACTAATCAGCTATCAAGTGGCTTTCAAACACTGATTATCTTAGAATCAGCTGCCAAATGGCTTTTCAAATGTTGAGTTGCCAAAAGGATTGTTAAACTATCAGAATGATCTTCTTAATGATCAGAATAATCAATTCAAAGAGTTTAACAATCATTTTGGTAGCTCTATTTGAGTTGCCAAAAGGCATTTTGCATTTAAAATGCCGATTGACAGTCTATTATTTGACTTTTACGATGACCAGTGTTTCAGAAATTGAGCGTTAAACTGCGAATAACTCAATAGATTATAAGTAGGTACTAAGATTCATCTTTGGTTGATACGGTAACGAAAACATTTTAAACTTTATGAATAGTTATATGCATGAAAATGACATCGGTAACGTGGAGGTGTATATTACTATGTGAGTCATAAAAATATGACGCTAATGATTATTCTGCTTGCGCAGTTAAGGAAAGAAAAAAAAACATTACTGTAGCCGTATTAAAACATGTAGAAAATGTACGAAAAGATTGTCGCCGCTGTGGGAATCGAACCTACGTCTTCGGCGTTCGCGGCCTGACGCTATGGCCACTGAGCTGAGGCTGATAGCCACAGCGACGAAAATCTTAACACCTTCTTTCTACATTGTTCGTAGTTTCTACATGTTTTAATGTTCAATCTTAAGTGCAGAGATTAGCACTTTAAAAAACTTTAAAATTACTGTAGCCGTAGTTTCCTCAGGTATAGCCGCCTCGCTGGTGAGCGAGAAGGAATGCGTGGTGCCTGACCACGTAATCGTTTCTGAATCTATACAGATAAATGAAATTGGAGTGTCTGTTTGTAATATTAAAATAATCGCTTTTTACTAAATTCATATGGCTGTATACACAATACATATACCAAAATAACATATTTTTCAAATTTTTGTCCGTCTGTCTGTCTGTTTGTTCAAACGGCTGGACCGATTTGGACGCTTTGCACTTTCACTGACTGGTAGCTGATGTAATAAGGAGTAACTTAGGCTACTTTTATTTTACATTTTTTTATTTTAAATTCCACGCGGACGAAGTTGCGGGCACAGATAGGTAAATATAAATCTGGCACAAAAATAATTGCTCATCTGCAATTTCAGAGGAAATAGTGCATGTGCATGAGTATGATGTTGCGACAGTACAAGCTACTAGTTTGCTAATTAAACGTACTATGGCGAACAAAAAATCAGTTAAAGCTCCAGGACTTTCGCAGCAGTAGAGATCAAACGGATGGTGGTTAAAGCTTGAGATGCTGCTAATGTGTTCTGGCGTCTGAGAAATAGATAAATCTATTAAACGTCGTTAATCTATAAATCTATTAAGAACCGAGATAGCTCAGTGTCCGGGCGCTCTCCTTGAATTCAATATACTCGAGCAACCTGAGTTCGATCCCCGGTGCCGGCACCAATGAAGTTTTTAACTTTAAATGCTGACTTATCACGTGCTCCGCGGTGAAGGAAAACATCGTGAGGAAACCTGTATATTTTCGAAATAATATAAAAAAAAATATTTTTCGAAGATATGTGAAGTCCGCCAATCCGCAGTGGGGACGCGTGGTGGACTATGCCCTGATACCCTCTGTATACAGGAGGCCTTTGCCTTTTGGACACGTATAGGCTGTTACTTTACTTTTTTTTTTTTTATTAAACGTCAACTAACGTTGTGAAATGTAACTACGAATGGTAATCTCAAGCAGCCATTACTGCATACTTAGTTTAATAGTCTACAATGTCCCCCTTTCAAAGAGCTTATTAAATCCCAGACTTTAAGACTGCTCAGTCAGTCATTCTCCTTTGAGTTCATCGTTCTCGAGCATTGGAGTTCAAAGCGTAATAAGGTAATGGTGATTTGAGGTTTGGCGACTGCAGTTTTTGCTATTGCGTAAACTTTCACGAGATTATTACATAATACCAGGTAAAAAACAGCTCGCCTTCTTATAAAGAAAAATATATAACTAGACTCCTCGGTTCCAACTTTTTGACAGTCCCACAATCTTTCTTGTAGTGTTTTTCGTTAATTCTTCGATTGCTGCTATTTATACACTCGCTCAGTGCATAGCATCCACTACTTACGTTCACCTGAGAAAAATCCGACCTTAACGTCTTCTGAAACGAAAATTCTTTTTTCAAAAAGGTTTTCCTTAGTCATACTCAGAAATAATACAATACATATTTGAAAGGTAAGCTCCCACTAATACTTATTCTCATTTTGTTACTTTTGTTACTTTTGTTACCGTTACTTTATCCCAATAATACGAAATAAGGCCGCGTCGGAAAACTTTTGTCCAGCTCTAACACATGGGTATAGTTTGTTATTTTTTCTTCTTGTTTTTGATACATAGGTACAACATATGGCACTTGGACCTTAGTATTTATACAGTGTGTCTTTACAATCGCGACAATAAATGAACACACATATAGAGGATAACTTTTTTAAATTGTATTAAACATTTACATCAATATTTACAGAGTTATTAAATTCAAAATATTTATTAATTTTAAAACATCCTTACGTATAAAACTGTAACGTAAAGTTCATTTGTAAAGGTCACAAAGCATATGAATGGGTTGAATGAATTTAAAAAAGAAAAAACATACTGTTAGAAGGAGAGGCTTGTAATGCGACGCTGTGGCAACGAATGAAAAAGTCGCGGAATGTATAAATCAGTCAATTGTAGTTGTATAGATCAAAACGAATTACAAGAAGTGGTGTTTGAGGTTGATATCAGATGTAGATTTTGTCGAACTTTTCAATTTATTAAGAACTAGCGACCCGCCCCGGCTTCGCACGTATGCAATGTAATATACATATAAACCTTCCTCCTGAATCACGCTATCTAGTAAAACAAAACCGCATCAAGATCCGTTGCGTAGTTTTAAAGATCTAAGCATACATAGGGACAGACAGACAGCGGGATGACTTTGTTTTATACTATGTAGTGTAGTGGTTTATTCGGGCCTTAGTAATACGCCCCCACATAGTCATTTCATTGTTTTTAGTTCCAAAAAACGGAATATAAATAGAATAATGGACTGTCACTAACTAATACGAAGCTGTGAAGCTTATAGTCCGGGCGTTTACTTTAATATATTCATATAACAAACTAAGCCTTTAATTTAATATATTCATATAACAAATTAAGTTCGATCCCCGGGATGAATCCATATATATGTCCCAATGAATTTGTTAATTTGAGTGCTAACTTATCACGTGCTCAGAGGTGAAGGAAAATGTCGTAAGGAAACCTGAATAATTTCGAATTAAAAAAAAATTCGAGATATGTGAAGTCCGCAGCGGAGCCGTGTGGTGTATGCCCTAATAGTCTCTGAACAGAAGAGGCCATTAACCAGCAGTGGGATATGGATGTTACTTACTAATGGACTTTTCCATTTCATACCCCATTGTAAATAAATAAATAAATAAATAAATATTTAGGACACATTTTTACACAACGTTCTCTAGTCCCAAACTAAGCAAAGCTTGTACTATGGGTACTAGGTAACTGATAAACATACTTAAACATACTTTTCTTTTGTATTAATTTTTTGCATATTATAGATATATAAACACCCAGACACTGGAAAAAACACTATGTTCATCACACAATATTTTTCCAGTAGTGGGGATCGAACCCACACCCTCTGACGCAGAAGGCAGGTACACTACCCACTACGCCATTCGGGTCGTCAAATTTGTTCATTGTTAATCTTGACAAGTATAACGGCTGTCTAATGCTGCCTATTTAAGATTTACAGTTCGTGTTTCCAGTAAGGAAATTTTTGCTTCAGTGATTTAGATTTGTAGTTGTAAAAAATAATTGAGTAGAAAAGAAATTCAGATATCACAATTAATATGACAAAGATTTTGAAAATACGCACGAAATACAATCAGCCATTCAGATTAGTGGTTAAAGCATCTGGGCGCGAAACCGGAAGTCATGGATTCGATTCCCGCTGCGGCGATAAACTTTTCAACCTTTTTTTGATATTTTAATGTTTCATGTTAAGTGAAGAGCCTTTGGCACATTTTCTTTGAGTAGGTATTGAATAAATGTAATCAGTTCTGACCATTCCCTAAATTTAAAGTTGCACCTTGACCGTGCATTTATAATTGAAATCTTTTTAGGGAACTAGTACTAATTACCACTTCATTATATTATATACAGTTTCATTTTTTCTTCACACACCTGTTTTGAAGTAAAGAAACAGCCATGCAAACGTACATGTGCGTGTATACATGCGAATGTGTAAGTACGTATACGATTATATGACGAATTTGGACAAAGTATGTAAGTTTCTTTACTGCGTATTTTATTTCTTTTTATTATATAAGTAAAGTAATTAAAATTAGTAAAAAAAAAGTGTGTGCGTGTAACCTTTACGCGCGATTGAAGTAAAACTTCTTTGGCGTTGACGGCATATATCACTGAAATGATTAAATATTTAGTAACGTCATAAGTATATGTCATATTTTTAAAATATGCCATATACTTATGACGTTACTTCCGTCAGCAAAAAAGTACTGAGTTACTGCCTAGTCGCGTCTAAAGAAGTTTTACTTCAAAAATTACATTAAATTCTTTTTTTTTTTTCATATATCAAAAGCGTTAAAATATTAGATATTGTTAGGTTAAGACTAATTACATAATAACTTTACGTCGATGAGCACAACCAGCGAATTAACCGCCCCAGAAAAACACGATCGACCTCCTTAATATCTCAGCTGATTTCAACGGATCGCAGCCGTAACTTAGTCGCGCGATAAAAAGAAACAGAACAAATTAGGCAACACAACGGAAGCATGATAAATCCTTCTGACCCAATTCTTAATAAGTCGATTTTGGGTCGGGGCAATTCGCCGTTTCCTGCGTGGTAAAGCGAAAATATCTTTGCTTTAATCCGGTTAGCTTTGTTATTGACAATAATTTAAAATAAGGTTAATTATCTTGAGCAAATAAGATCCATACCACTTCATTACTATATTATGTATATAAAATTGTATAATACAAATATGTTGTGTCGGACTCTGATTGCATGCTTTTTCATTTGAAATGAATATAATATTGTTGCTGAGTTGTTGTACAAGTGTCTAGGACAACTTACTATGTGTCATAGAATTATAGACATAAATGAATTTTCATTATTTTTTATATATGTAATGTTAACATACGATTGGCTCTTGCCTTACATCTCCATGTTCTATGCGATTTGAAATCTTGAGGAATTGTACTTCAGTCTCCGTATTTTTGCTTTTTTAATTCATTGAGCTAAATGAGTTTTAATTACACAGTGTTAGTTCACTGTTACTTTCGATTACTTATTTAAGATATGGTAAAAGACACCAACAACGATTATGAACATATTTTCAAAAGTTATTTTTACAACGAAGTATAGTAACAAACAATGATTCAGATAAAATCTCGTTATCTATTATTTATCGAGGAACCATTTATCAATCTGAAAATGACAAATCGCATAAGACTTTAGAACGACGGTTCTAACGATTAGTCTTTCCTCGGTATCCGTGGCTGACATCGAGAGTTGATTAAAGGATGGTTTGTAGATATACCTAATTCGCTTGTTTGCTATGTAAAACAAAAGAATAAACATTACAAACAACTCAATGAGTTAATTAACAACGTTTGAAGGCTATTTAAGTAAATTGTTACGTCACAAATTGGCACGCGAGCATACCTTGGACCTCCTGTTCCCTAAAAGATCGTCAGCTTCTTGCAACATTAATTTCTATGACATCAGAGGGGTTGAGAATGCGTTGCCGACCTCAAAAAGTGGGCTCTGACTACCTCACTGACCAAACCACCGACTTACGTTGAAATGTTCGCCTTACGTACCAGTTCGCAGTCTGGTATGTTAAATGTTTGTTGTCTTGGAAAATGTTCAACAGCAGCGTCTAGGACGCTGGATCTTCCTTCACCGCGATAACGCTTCAGCGCACTGCGCAAAAGATTAATTGAATATTTAGGTTCAAAGAAGAAATATTTATTTCTCAAAAAAGAATATTACAATATTCACTTAACTTTGAGAAAATTTTACATAGTACATGTTAAATAACAATTTAAAAAGTGTGGATAATCGGAGTTATTGCTTAACTTTCCATTAAAAACATTTTTAATGAATATAAATTTATTATTGAAACATAAATTTTTTTTTGAAACTCATTAAAGAGGAACAATTTTTGACATCGGGTGGTAACTTATTATATAGCCGAGCTCCTTCAAAATGTATATTTCTTTTTCCATACAAAGTCCTGATTTTAGGTAGAATATTTAACTATGACATGTGTCAAGATAATGAGTCATCCACCATATAGTCCCGAGCTGGTACCCTAGGACTTTCATTTATTCCCAAGAATCAAAGATTAACTTCCAGAAGATGCGGTTAGTGCGTTAGAAAATGTAGAAGAAACCCCTAAGGATGAATGGCTTACTGCTTTTCTCATTGGTTCCGTCGAATGCGATGACGTATAGAGAGGAACAGAGGCTGTTTCGAACAATGAAAGTCCAATACTTTTCCAAATTGAACCGTTTTGATGATTTTCTAAGAACTTTTAATGTGACCCACGTAAGGGCCTGGGGCTTGCATGGAAAATAAGCTATGATGAGAATTAACGACGTTGTATCTCTTTCGTGAAATACAGGAAAGACAATGTTCGTTCGCCGTAATGAAGTTTCGTTAAGGACGAGATGGCAAGAATCAGGAGGTTAGTGGCCCTTATGAAAAATGTCAAGAGACGATGCGGGTGCGGCTAAAAGTCAAGTGTTCTCAAATCTCTATACACCCTTAAGTAACCTTAAACTCGGCTGGCGCGTTCCTGTTGGCGCAGGGATTTTATTTGGATTTTTCATTATTACGATAAAGTAAGCAAAAAACAATCTTACACAACCTTTATAGTACACTACCAATAAAATACAGGTATTTTATATTATATTTAATTTTCTACGAGTGAAAGGATCACTTAATCCTATTTTGTAAGAAATATTTGTGTGATCCATAAATAAATCCGTCAAGTCTGTAGTACAAGTACTTTAAGAACGTTATTTCATATATGTCTGCAATATTAAGGGATTATTACTTAGAATCGTAGTCTCGTATTGACAAATACTTACGAGTATATTAATAGCGTGAGAGGCTTAGTGTAAAATTGACGTATTTTGTAAGTAAATAAATTTTACATCGTTTTAAGGATTCCGTACCTAAATGGTAAAACGGGACCCTAAGATTCCGATGTCTGTCTATCCGTCTGTCACTAGTTTGTAATATGATCATAATAAATACATATTAGTACACCCAAAATAAGTACGCATGGTATTATTACGAAGTCTCGCAAAAGGGTTGCTGGCGTTAAAGTTGTTGAAGACATTATGACCTTATGATAAGTGATACTTTAGGCTTAGTTTATCGCTACTAAATAAAAACAAAAGAAAATTTTGAAAGAAAGTCCATAATAAGATAATAAGAGAAGATCCAGTCCAGAATAATAATATAAAAACTATTTACGCAATTTAATCAAGCTACGTCATGATTTGATGGGTTAAACAGAAATCCATTAGTACTAGGCAGATACAAAAATGTGGAATAGTTGTACATTGGGCGTATGAAAATGAAAATGAAAATCAAGATCAAAAACATATTTATTCACATAGACGCTTGCGCGTTCTTTTGAAATGTCAAAAATTTTACATAAAAATTAATACGTTCGTAAGTTACCACCGCGTTCGGAAAGCAGTTTCTGTTGAGAAGAAACTGGCAAGAAACTCAACAGTTGCTCTATTTTAAAACGGTTAGTTTACAATATAATAGAACAAGTATGTCTTATTTTAGCCTACGTGAGTATCAACAGTATTGACCCCACACATTGGCGTCGTCAAGGTAACAATTAAGTCTATCATACAAAATATTACAATAAATATATTGGGACGCAGCAGTGAGTATATTAATCTATTTAAAATTATCTCTGAGTGTATTCCGGGCTCCGATGTTATAGATTGCTCGGACAGCTCTTTTTTCAGTTATAGTATACACATAACGTGAGCCTATCGTTCGCTCCATCCTCATATTCGACAATATCCACTCGGCTGCATCCCCAAACCCTTTTGCGATGTTATCGACAGCCCATGTGTTGCGATATTTATTATTACTCGACTGTCGTGTACGCTCCCTTGAGCTGAAGGGAATTTGATTTAGTTCTGCCCCATTTCCTCTCTATTGTTAAAAATGAACTGATGCGGGCTGCAGTAAATGTATTTTTGCACCGATAAAATTTTACAATGTTATATTTTTAGTTTTTGAATACATTTTTAGAGCAGTGTCTTTTGTTGGACTTCAGGGCTTTCAGGCGATATTTGAGTTTATCAATAATCAACAAAGAATCTCCGTTATCGATTTTTATTCTGCAAATACTCTCTTCACTGATTTCTGATGTATTGATATAACACGTTCCAAGTTAAGCTAATAAGTGTGCCGAATACGCTGCAGTTAATAATGCATAGTATCCAATTAACGGGATTCATGGAATTTTAATTCTGTCATCAAAGGCCGTGTGCATTCTTTCTTTTATAGTGACTGGCAGCATATAATGTATTATTTAGTTGTATATCTCGAAAAAAGTGTACCTCGTTAGTCTGTTCTGTCTACTACACCAGGACGAAAGTGTGCGATAGATTGTTATTGCATTTTTAAAGACAGTGAGAAAAGAAAACAAACAATGTGGCGTCTGAGAATACAACAGGTGCTGTTAACTGTGGTGGCAACATTTTCGCGTAGCGCACCATTTGCCTAAAGAGAAACATTTGGTCTAGCTATGCGCTCTTAAAAGCTTTATGGGTGGTAACACAATATTGTGAATGTTAGTCCACGCGGTTTGACCCGAATCGAGAACGAATAAAACTTTTATCCTTAAAGTGTAATCCTTGAGTTTTCAACTTAATCGAAATGATGACTTTTTATATCACTGTATTTATTTTTACCGCCGATGCTTACGATGCCTAAAATCCTTGTCTAACCTTTGGGATTTACTTCTAAGAGCTTTTTTTAGCAAACAACAGACCTTTGTTGCGGATTTTACAAATTCTACTAAAGCTTTTAATGTAATAATAATGACATTTCATTAAAAGTTGAACTATTGATAAAATACATTTATTCATAATAATGGCATTTAATTTTTATTGGATAGGAAATTAGCTTTTTTCTAACAAATGAACAAAAGAAAATATATGAATTTTTGGCATTAATGAATACGTTCATTATTATTCGATGGTTTGCCATTTTGGTCTCTGTACTTTTTATTCTTTACAACCTTTTTTCCCGCGGATTCGCTTGGGTTGAAGCCCTTAAATAAATATCTTTCTTTAAAAAAATCCAATTAAAAATAGCAATAAAAACATATAAATACAAACATATAAAATGTCCTTTCTCAGGCTCTGGACTATCTGTGAACCAAATTTCATTTAAATCGGTTCATTAGTTTTGGCGAGACAGACAGACAGACAGACAGATTTACTTTCGCATTCGTAATATTAAGTATGGATTTTAGTGTTTTATCCAGAGCATTGCCTATTAAAGACTTTCGTCTCTCAAATATCATAGCAGAGTGGAAGATCTCTGTCGTTTTTACGTCAGTCCATGCGATATCAGGGCTGACATATTGACACTAGTTAAACACCAATAAGGGTTGATGTTACGCAAGCCCCCGACTAACAACGTGATTCCCATGTTGCCGAAGTATTATAAGTACATGTGCTACCTAAGGTTGTGCCAATATTTTCATTTTAATCTGAAACCAAAATTGGGAACATTGAGCTTTTTGGATGATGGTCAGAGGAGTTTTCTCGACGAAAAAGTGAAAATAATTATGTTAAATTGTACCAATATTTTCATTTTAATCTGATACCAAAATTGGGAACATTGAGCTTTTTGGATGATGGTCAGAGGAGTTTTCTCGACGAAAAAGTGAAAATATGTTAAATTGTACAAATATTTTCATTTTAATCTGAAACCAAAATTGGGAACATTGAGCTTTTTGGATGATGGTCAGAGGAGTTTTCTCGACGAAAAAGTGAAAATATGTTAAATTGTACCAATATTTTCATTTTAATCTGAAACCAAAATTGGGAACATTGAGCTTTTTGGATGATGGTCAGAGGAGTTTTCTCGACGAAGAAGTGAAAATATGTTAAACGTCTAGTAGTCCTTAAATTGATAGCTCACAGATAGCACACAGGCGCACACTAGGAAAAACTTTGGTAACAAGTGCTTCCATTAATTTAAGTACCATTGGCTGTTAAAGTGAAGAGATAATAAAAGAAATTAACTGCACGTTTTAATGGCACAGGGAATTTAAATTGGTGAAGATATTACAGTAGGAAGCCGGGCGACTAGAATAAGCTATTTGGAAATAAATCGACTGTGACCAGTTGCATTAACATCAGAGAAACTGACGATCAGGATAAGTGCATTGATTTATGGGAGACTCGTGTTGGTGTGCATTTGAACTCATGATGATGATGATTTTTAGGTGATCTTCAGATGTAATAAATGAATGTTTGATAAGTGTCAAATTAGCCAACTCAACGCTTCCAAGCTGCCATTAAAAAATATTCTTTTCTTTTTATGGAAAATGGGGCCAAAGGGCCAGTTGTGCAATGTAAATGCGTTGCCTGACTTCCAGAAAAGAATATGCTCAACAAACAACATAAGCAAACAGTACATACTGCCTACTCCACTGAGTACCGAGTCAATATTGTGTGGAATGTGCTTTGTCTAATGTCTATGCAAAATTATCAATACAGATATGCCACTTAATTTCATACCTATCAAAAACATTGATACTCATATATCGATACTCAAACACTAATATATCGAAAACCAATTGTTTAAACAATTGGATTTCGATATGTGAACGAGAAACGTTAAATTTCATAAGACATACCTATCAAAAACACCACACCAATTTATTTCAACTTGATAATAAAACAATTTAAGTTATTGCAGTAACTTGTTACGAGTTATCTCGGCCGTAATGAAATGAGAAAACTTTATCGATAACCACGGGCCCGTCGATTGTCCGACTGAACGTTATTAAAGTTAATAAACAATAAACCGGAGGTAGTGCTGGTTTAGTGGCTGTAGAAGATATTTAATATGTCATACTAGCAGCTGCCCGTGACTACGTCTGCGTAGAATATAATGAAGGCGTAACATTCAGACAGAAAGACGTATATACATAAAAGTATGTATATAAATTATAGCCTATGTATTATGCCTATTATTCTGATGTATAAACTAGTTATTGTAAAGTTTCATTAAAATCCATTCTGTAGTATTTGCGTGAAAGAGTAACAAACATCCATCCATACATACAAACTTTCGCCTTTATAATACTAAGTAAGGATGTCGTATTTACGACTTCTGTCCATCGCTTATAACCATTATTATCTTTGAAAGCAAAATATTACACTACATGAGGGTACGTGTTAAGTTCCCGGGTTTGTGAGATTGAAGGGCGATGAGATATGATATAATAATATAAATATGTAGTTTAAACTATCTTCGACCAAGTAATTCAATCAGGGGACAATGTGACATGTAAAATAAATCGAGTATCATACTCAAGTACATTGCCAAGCAGAGACAGTCTGTTAAAACCATACTAGAAAAATGCCATTGCTATACGAGAGCTTTTTCCCGTAAAAACAAGTCGCATAATGTCTATATATAAGCAAAGTCGCGACTGGGACGTTCAATTAGGTCAGAAAAGAAGAAAGAATTCATAGGTGCAGTTAGAGTATATTTTTAGACCGTTTTCAAAAATTTTTATGGTCATTTTGGAATGGGGTGCTGAGAATGCGGTTAAAACAACAACGCGTCCATGTTCTCATACTTGTACCTTTGTAGTGAACACAAGTATGGTGCAATAAACCGTATGTTTGGACATAGAGAAGAATATAAGTAATCAATAAAAAAGATGTTTCTATAGAATAATTAAAGAAAGCTATTAAACGAAAAATAGGGATAAACCGACACGATGTGTCCTGTAAAATATATAGAGTTTTTAGGACAAGTATTAGTTTTTTATTTAAACCCTTTGTGCCTCATTCTACGATCTAAAAAATAATCCATATCCTTATATTTTTTAAAATAATGCAAGTTTGGAAACCAAAGGAAAAAAAATTATTAGAGAGTCAAAAAAAGCCTCTGAAGTTGAAAATAAATAAAAATGCATTAAGATCACACATCCTCGCATAAAAATATTGGAAAGTTGGCTTAAAAAAAAAACCTATCCTCACATTACATCTTAGGCCTCCAACGACAATCATTACAGTAAAAAACCTTTTAAACGTAAGTGGCCGGTTTTATGTCGGGAGACGAAATATGTGCGGATTTAAGAGAGCAAACTGTACGGTCAAAGGGGATTCAAATTCACGTACCGTGACGAGAAGCGACCCTTTATCAACCCTGAGCAATAAGACCAAACGGGGCGTATCGGGCGGTTATTCCATAATGCTTTTATGCCCTTTGTCAAAACGGTACAAATGAATAGAATTTACTGAGTCATCACCCACTAGTTCTTCAATAGTAGCCGGCAGACGTATTACGAGTATATATAACTGAGGGCAGCAAAACCATTAAATATATGTAGATGGATTATAAAGTTCAAGACCTGTTTAAAGGTTCCCCGCTATTATGAGGTTCATTTGTTTTTTTATTGCTCCAGAAGGTTAAGTTTTATCCTTGTATGTATAGTATTTTAGCCTACTCTATACAGAGTTCTAAGCGCTTTCATGATTTCAATAATGTATACATATGGAACGCTACGTAGCTAATTACCTAAAACATCTCGTGGTAAACGGTATTGTAAGTTAAGGTGTTTTAATTTTTGTAGTAGGTACCGCGGTAGTGGGAAATACAGTGACGTCTTAATACGGCAGGTAATACGGCACGTGGGCAGTCATATTGATGAGTGACGATTGAGTAGATGGCGTTTGAATTCGAGACGCCGACTAGGCCACTCCGCCAAATCGAATCTAACACTTAATAAAGTGTAAAGGGAAATTCAAAATCAAAGTCAAAGTCAAAATTTCTTTATTCGATATTAGTATGTGTTACTATAAATAATCAGGAACAGTTAAAATAACAGAGCGTCCACACTTGATCAACGTTTATTTCGTTTGTCACAAAAAATTTGAAGCTACCATCAAATTCATATAATTATTTAAGCGCCTACTTATAATTGAACAATTATAGTCATTGGCACAAGATTGCTATTTAAAATTACAAGTTTTGTTACATTGTTAACATACTTTACAGATATAAGCTCTTAATGCATGTCAAGAAATTATTACTCTGCACCATCTACATATTGGGTCTTGTATCATCTAATCAAGATAACGGCGGCATAATCGCTCAAACATAGCTGACACTCACAACTAAATCGTTGGTTCATCACATACAAATAAATTAGTTCCTCGCCTTCGAAATAATTTCCGTTGCATATATGTATAGTCAGCAATTATATTTAAACAGAAAATGCATGACGGGAAAATATTCAGAAACGAGACGTAATCAAATTTTGCTCATTTCAATTTTACCGAGAGCCAATAAATTTTTATCAGATTACGAAAATATGGAAATTTACTGTAATGCTACTCCATTTCAAAAAATATCAATACATCATTGTGTTTCTATACAAGCACCTATCGTTAAATTTAAATTTTCTTTTATATATATTTGTGTCTTACATATATTTTCATTAATATATTTGTGATGACCATGGAGAATAAATCAATATCGAGTTACATCAAGATACCCACATATCTTTAAAACTCAGAATGATTATTCATCTGAGTCTTGGATATTCCTGGCCGTATTCTACAATAATTTTAAACTGTATCCTTTAGAAACAACACACCACTGCTCATTATTACGTACCTTACATTTATTGAACATACATTTTCATCTAACGATGTCTTGTTTTTATTTATTGAACTATTAATATGTATCTTCTGGTTATAAAATCCAGACGATACAGGCAGCTTGGCTAAGCGCCCGATTAGAACTATAAATTTATAAGTAATTGTCACTTAGTTGCGTATTAAATGAATTTTTTACTGTATCAACGCATGTTAAAGCCTTTATTTCTATTGCATTATCTATTCATTTCCGTACTTGGTGCCATTTCCTGTGCATTCTCTACAGCATCCACCACCTTACTAAGAACATTCAAAAATGAACATTTATAACGAGAGATGTTGATTTTACCAAATATTTAAGCTAAATAAAATCAATAAATAAAGGGGGGACCTTCATGAATTTGTTACTGTGCAATAAATGTTATAAGAACTGTTACTATTACATAGCCGTAGATTAATCACTTATAAGGTTGTTTCAGTAAAATGTTTCCTATGAGCATATAACGTATTTCCCACAAAATAAAGGGGTTTACGATACCGGTCAAATTGCAGAAACTTTTGCTTGGCACTCCCACAGTAAAATTATATAAATAGCCATATTTAGGCTTTTCCGGGAGTACTCTGCTGACATAAAACTGGCGTTAAATGGAAATTCTATACTGGTGTTTTGTCAGACGATTAATGTTACGCCCATCGTTTTTAAGAGCTCAGGTATTATCGTGAGTGGCGTTAATCACTTAACGAAATCAGGTATACTACCTTCTCGATCACGAACTTACGAACGATTTTAGGAATAGTAACGTAAATCAATTAACTTGAGTGTTCCAGCTAATAAAGAATTCATTAGGAAAGGTTTATGGCCATTGTACATAAAATACTCATCACCATGGTGTTTTCGTGAATACATCAGATTTACCTTACATATTGAATCTACTGAAATGAGTCTCTCTACGTAATTTAGCAGTTTTTTATGAATACAATGGATAATTGTTGATGAATTCTGTCGTCTCGTCTAGCCCTAGTAATCTTAGCTTGATATACTATCACACCATTACAGAATCAGAGAAGAGTCATGATATATCTGAAGTCAAAAAATTAATCAAAAGTTTTCCCTCGAGGGAGACTTAACCGTTCAGCTCCTTTCAAACTACATTGTATGATAAATGAAGGCAAAGGAAAAGGTTAAAAAGACTAGATAAGTAAACTAAAGTAAAGTAACAAAGATAAGTAAAGTAAAGTAAAGTATAAATGTCCCACTGCTGAGCAAAAACCTCCTCCGTAAAGAGGGTATCAGGCCATAGTCCACCACGCGACCCCACTGTGGATTGGCGGACTTCACATATTTTCGATATACTCGTATATATATATTTTTTTTAATTATTCTTTCGACAATATGGTGGTTTCCTCACGATGTTTTTCTTCACCGCCGAGCACGTCATAATTCAGCACTTAAAATTAACAATTTCATTGATGCCGGCACCGGGGATCTAACTCAGGTCGCCCGAGTAAATGTAATTAAAGGCAAGAGCCCGGACACTGAACTATCACGGCTTCTCCACGGCAAAGACTAGATTAATAAATAAACTTAACGCTAATTTATCGTTGTCGCAAGAGCTGAAGATGCAGGTTCGAATCCCGCAGCGCCCAAAATATAAGTTAATTTATCAATTCACTATCAATAGTACAGTTTCACTCAAATACAGAGGACCGTTCATAAGAATTGATATTATTGCTTTTCAATCGACTTCAAATAACATCCTTATTTCTTCTCAATTCGACTGTATTCACTTCACCTTATATAAGGAGTTTCTTGCCCTTGTTATAGAGTGAAATGAGAGTATAAGGTACTAGAAGAGTGAATGTAATATGGAAAATTAAAAGAAAAAAAAAACTTTTTAAAAACAAGCTTTTATTTTTTGTTTGTTACCTCAACACTATCGAATGAACGAATCGATGATGTTTCTTTTTATATTTGAGAAAAACGATCAGTTCATATTTTCTTATTATTACCTCGGTAAGATCGAAAAATATTATGCATATTTCATTAGATACTCAGTAATTTGTATCTAAATGTAATTTCCAAAATACACGATTTACCAAAAAAAAAAAAAAACAAACCGAGCAAAGCTCGGTCCTGCGGGTACTTTGATCTAATCAAAGACAGAATCTTTATTCATAACGAACGGAACGAACGAACTTTAATTCCCAAAGATGGGGTAGCATATTCACGTCCACCATACCATCACCACTCACCACCCATCTAAAATGGTCCACCCATTAAGAGGAATCAAACTCGACGCGGTTGTGTCGCTTAATTACTGAGAGTCTATGGCCACCTTCCAGCTTGAAAATCAGACCCTGGTACCATCTAGCACCAAAGTACTCGTCAAGACGAATCAAACGAGCCGAAACTCGATGGGATTGCGCCGTTTCTTTACTGAGTTCCTGTGACCACCTTCAGCTCCATCATCAGATCAGACCCTGGTAACCATCTAAGAATCGAGTACTCGGCAAGACGAATCAAACAAGCTGAAACTCGATGAGGTTTGTGTCTGGACACGCATTATGTGCTCTCGCCTAATTTAAAATTGGCGCCAAGTCGTGGCACTCAACGGAACGCAAGTGACGCGTTCACTAGCGAAATGTGTGGACCAATGGGAGCTCTTCTGTTCCTGACTCGGTGATCGACGGCCACGAACTTTTCGGACGGTTAAATATAAAATATAATTGTGTAAATTTATCCTTGTTTGGTGTTAAATATTGGTGTATAGACTAATAATAAGAGTTTTCGGAAGCTGGAACTGTTCATATTTATGTCGGGACGATCGCCGCTGCCGCTGTTGTCCACGTGCCTCAAGAAGCGATATCAAGGTGCGTATTTTGAGTTCGCTGTTGGGTACCTAATGTGTGTACATGAATAGGCTCCGAAGATTCAATCTATCAGCCCTAAAAAGTACAGTCCACTACAAATTAGAAGTGAACATAATTTCTGGACCTTCTTCGCTCGGATGGTTGTTCCTGTCGGGAGAATATATTCATAGTTATTACGTTAAAATTCGGTTCAATTTGTTATTGTTAGTATCTATAATTAATATCTCGGTAATTTATACAATTCTTTTCGGTATCGGTAATATAATATTATAAATGTAGGTATACGTAAAAAAAAAACGCGGGAACGTTAACTTACTTTCTTTGTGTTGAGTAAATTCAAAATGGCGAAGGGTTTGGAAAAATATTATTTTGTTACCCCGTTGTCCGGTATCGGCGGATCGCAGGGACAAATTAGTAATTTTGTTGTTCAGTTATATTTTAGTTCAAATAGGAATATTAATAATAAAAATCGGTTATTATTATGCGTTAATGCGGTTTTACTGAAGACTCCAACTACGTATGTTGCGACGAATTTTAATTTATCGAGTTATTCAGATTACGGTAACGGTTATATATCTCGGGTTGATATTATTTTCGGTTGTGATATTCTCGGTGAAATAATTAAAGGCGGAAAGGTCACCTTACGGCCGGGTGGACCACATGCAATAGAAACAGTTTTCGATTTTGCTATTTTCGGGCCCCTTACGGGTGATGTAGTGCATAATAATTCATCTTTATTTTCGGGCGTGTCGTTGCTCGAAGCGGTTGAAAGATTTTGGAAGGCAGAAGAACCACCAAAACTTAAGATTAAAGATCCGCTTGATATTAAATGTGAACAAATATTTGTAAGTACGGTTCAACGTTTGTCAGATGGCAAGTACATGGTGCGGTTACCACTAATCCCGGATCACGCGGCTTTAGGCGATTCTCAAACACATGCGATTCGGCAATTTATGTCTTTAGAGCGTAGAATGAAAGTTCAACCTAAGTTTAGGGAAAAGTTCAATTTATAAATGA